>JAEUYN010000059.1:0-337483 GCA_018257835.1 Euura lappo | reverse complement strand
CCAATGAGCATCGAGATAGTGCTCGCTTTGAGAACCCTCCTGATTGGCTACTTTGGCTCAAACGAAGCAGAGAGCTTCTAAGATTCCAGAATCCAGAAGATTCCGATCCCATCCTCTTTGCTTCGTACCTCTCAGTACCAACGCTGCTCAGTACCTATCAGAGTCTAACCCAACGATCATGGAGTTCCAACACGGATGTAAACATTACAACCGCCGAGTGAAATTGGTGGTAAGCATATGCGATATTTTTTATTTCGAATTGTAAACGAAAGCGTTTATTCTAATTTCTAACCTCCCTTTTGGAAAATAATGTCGGCGTCTTATCCCCCCTCTCTTGGCATTACGATTAATCATCAAGATCCACAGTTCAAATACATCGTACATACAGTATTATAATAGTGCCATCAGTTAGTAGTTAATTTACATTACAGTTTTACTTTTGCATCGACAAAAAAAAAAGAATAGTGAAATATTTTCGTTGGGTATCTCGTGCACGAGAGAGATGCTCCGTTATCCAATAGTCAGCAGGCGTTGTATCGGCCAGTGTTACTCAAGCTAATGCTGAATTATGCTCGTTTCAGACTCGTTGCTGCGGCAAAATTTACACTTATACTTTTGCCACGACGAGGTGGAGGGCACCGCCTCGATCGGGGGCGGCGCGGGTGGTGTGCGGTCTGTGCAGGATTCGTCAGCCCGCACAGGCCGCATGCCAAGCATGTGCCTCCAGTTTCGGCGCGTACTCGTGCCTGCGCTGTAATTTGTTCGACGACGATGAAGCGCAGCGCAGTCGCTTCCACTGCGACGCCTGCGGCATCTGCAGAATGGGGGACCGTGAGGGGTCCTTCCACTGCAACAGATGCAACATCTGTATGGACGTGGAACTGCGAAACAACCACCAGGTGGGAGGGACTGTCTTATGATCCTATCGATGCGTATCTTCGTTTACGACGTTCATGTTTCTAATCTTGATTATTACAGTGCATAGGAGACGTCGCGGGCGAGGAATGCCCGATTTGCATGGACGAGTTGCATGGGGGCAGGGCCCCATGTCGCCACTTGGGATGTGGGCATCTCCTGCATGTTAGCTGCATCGAGGACCTCTGGAAGATGCACGACGAGCCCCTGTGTCCGTTGTGCAGACGGCCACTGTAGATGTAATGCGAGATCGTTTTTTCTTTCGTTTTGTCGATTTATTATGACCTGTTGTAACGCAAAAACACTTAACTCTTGCTCTTGTTGGACACTTTCAGAGGCCGCCGATCAACGGACACAGGGCACATCTTGCGGAGGTTGGACAGCAGCCACATTGCAGGAGGTGCCCGCAGGCCTGTCTGCGGCTTGGGACCCTGCTTCTCTGCACTTTTTCCTGCAAGTCAGGCCGTTTTCGCACCCCACGTCCCATGCAGATATTGCACGTCATGCAGTGGAAGGACCCCTCACGTCCCCCAGTCTGCAAATCCGCAGCGTCGCAGTGAAAACAAGCTGCGCGCATCATCATCGTCAGGCCCACGAACACATAATATATACATATATACATATTATATAACTAGCCACTAGCCACGTCTCGTCGATATATTATCGATATATACCGACCTCTTGAAGTCCGAGTTTCCCAATTTGGATCATTCCAGTATCCTCGCTGTATTTATTATCCATATACTATGATATGATATTGTCCAAACTGGTCGGACAATGTTTAGCGTCTAGAATGATCAATACGTGCTCTTAGTACTCGAATTTGACGACAAATAAATCTATAATCGAATATTCCGTGACGGAATTTTACGCGCCTTGATGGCATTTATGCTGCAAGCGAACATTGGCCTGCGTATGATTTTTCGTGAAAAGAATGGTAGCGGTAGATATTCGGAGAAGCTCAGTTATCTCGTTCCGAAGAATTCCTCGATTATTCGTTCGCTGTAGGTCAGAACGCGTACGAAACTTACGAAACTTTCCACTGTTCTGCATATGTTACCACCGAGTCCTCGTATCACATCACTCGTATTCGACGGATTGTGAATTGAGAGATGTTTTTCATAGTTTATTATACTTTACCTGCAGTTTCGGCGAACGTCATCAAAGGTTTCCTCGTTCTCTTGCAAAGAACGTGCGACGATCTCACGAAAATGTGAACGCAATGTGAGCACAGCATACCGATCAGTATGGTACCGATCCCTTCGAACAAGAGTCCCCCGTTCATTATCGCACTCGGCATTGCCAATATTCCCGTACCAAGTGACGATTTCAGAAGATGTGCGAGCGATCCACTGTCCCTATAATTTTCGATCACATTCACCATTTATTCGAGGGATACTGTACAAAAACATTCGAATGGTGCAGGTAGGGTAGAAGAACCGTTTTGAACCACCCCCTCATTTGTGGCCAGTTCTTATAGGTTGATTACTTATTTCTGGCGCTTATATTTCATCAAAGTACTCAAAGATTGAAGTTTGTTTTCACCTTTTGTATCACGACCAGAGACTACGGTACTAAGGTGGCAAAAAACGTTGCATCTACCCCAATTGTTAAAAAAGTAACATTTATACTCACGAATTAGCGTTCGTCTGGTCTCTGTGGTCGAAAGGGTTGTAGAGGTCATCTTTGTCGTTGTTGATTTCTGTATTCACTGATGCGATGGTCGCCCTGTTGATAGTAAAACGAGAATAAAATCATCCTATGTAACGGGAGACTATGACGTCAAAATAACTCAGGGAACCACGTCGTACGTAACGAGGACGTTTCTGAGCTGTCAGAAGACAGCTGAGTTCCGTTTTGACGGCGGAAGGCCAGCAAGAAAGACGCAATGAATGTCAATTCATAAGAACGAGCAGATATTAATATTCGACATGATTCTTTGAGACGTGTGTGACCTCATGACGAAGCGTAACTGCGTTATTGATTCAGCAAATTTGCAATTAACAAATAAACCGTGCGAGAGTTCAAAACAAGCTTTCATTCGGTGATTCTACTGTTCACGAAGCACGATCATTATGCATGTTATTATTGAACAAAAACACGAAATTATAATACGTATTTAGAAATTCAGAAATACCGCAAAGCTCACATTTAACACGTCTTTGAATTTTTAGTTTGCAAACTGTGCTCTTACGTGCTACCGTGGTCCCCGAATTCTTTTCTCTTTTCCGTCATGGTTGATCTGCGAACAACAAAAGCACCTCCTCATTTGGTTACAATCAACGATTTGTCGCAATTCATCGCTAATTTATTCATATCCTTTTCATTATCGTTCTGAAGTCTATTGTCCGTACAGCAATTATGTAAAAGTCAAAAACACTCGATAAAACCAGAAACATTGTATAGTTATCAAATTCCACTGATATCGCGGTGCAAGTGATACCTCAAATTTTTGTCGATTTTCTTCGATTGATTTACGGTTGAAAGAAAATCGGAATGTCTTTCGTCACCTTCGATCCACGATTAGATAAGCTAGTCCTAGACAGAAAAAAAACACCAAGTAGGTCTGTAATTTACTTGTCTTATTTTACACCCGTTCGTCATGATCGATCATTCGGAGTAGCGTCCCATGGTGTGATAAGTCAGTCTTAATATGCCATCAGTTTGAAGATAATCAAAAGTGATCGACATTCGAGATACAATTTCGTTTCTTCTTCATTCCGTAAATTTCTATAAGAAGCTCATCGATAAAAAGCGAGTCTCTCGAAGCGAATCATCCGATTTCCGCGTTTTATTATAGTCAGTAATCAGTTTCCTAATGCAACGTGGGTACTATCACCACTCCAACACGGAGCTAAAGAGCCGCGCGTGCTCATTCAATCAATCAATCAATCAGCTACTCATTCGAATTGTGTTATTATACAATCAAAAGAAAACTATATGCGCAAGATCATAATTTGTTAGTTTCTATCACGTATATAGCATCAGCATCAGCTGTTTCAGATATCACTCATTTAACGGATGGTTAATTGAGATGGTTTTCAATATATTTTACTAGTTTTCTATGTTTTATTAGATATACAGGGTGAGTTTTCTCCGACTCTGAACGAGGGAGGGGCTTATTACTGCCAATTGCTCCGCCCCTTGGCCAATCACAAGCTGTTATCAAAATCTAACCTTACATCAAGCCGTCCATACCTGGTCTGGTCGAGTAAGATATTGATGATCGTCGAATGAAAACAATGAGCAGATTGGGACCTTCAACCCCTGTTTATTGATTACCAAGTATTTACTCTTGTAGCCTTATCTGAATCATTCGGACTCTGCTCTCTGAAACGTCAACTTAGATTTTGATAACAACTTGTGATTGGCCAAGGGGCGGAGCAATTGGCAGTAATAAGCCCCTCCCTCGTTCAGAGTCGGAGAAAACTCACCCTGTATATAAGGATTATCAGCATCAGCTGTTTAAAATATCACTCATTTAATTGAGATGATTTTCATAATTTCTCGTTTTTATTAGATGTAAGGATTCTCAGCAGCAGCTGTTTATTGTATTTTCATAGTTTTTTAGTTTCTCTTTCTTATTAGGTATAAGGATTATCAGCATCAGCTGTTTAGGATATTACTCATTTAAGTTCAGATAATTTCATAGTTTGTAGTTTTATAGTTTCCATTATTTATACTCTTTATCATATTACGTATTTCTATGCCAACCGTGCGATCCAGCCGTCGTTGAAATGCGAGGAGGAGGAGGCTGTCTGCACAGACTATCTCCGAATCCTCAATCACCGGCTTGCACCACGGAAAAACCACAATTAGTCTCTTTAGACTATACGACGCGAACGTCTCCCCATGAGGGATTCGTGTCGAGAACCGATGATCCGGCGACGGGGAGGTTTGCAATTCTTGTGATGCGCGCTGTGATGAATAAAAAAAATCTGACTAGATGAACATGTTGAACCTTGGACGGTCACAGTGTAATATTCTTGCAATATTCGTTCCAAAACACTATTCCGTATATTGATAGTGTCTACGATTTGAATCAATACGACCGTTAGCTCATCGATCGGATGAAAAGAGCCAGACTCTCAGTCAAGGTGCTGTAAATATAAAATCTTTTACGGAATCCTCTACTCGATGATGTGTAGCTTGTTTTGTTGTAGGATAAAATTACAAAAACTCAATTATTGATATTCTTTCAGATTCATCTCAGACACTAGATAAATTGTAACCAAATCCGGCTTTTTATAGGGAGATCAATTTTTTCTTTTCATAGTGGGATAGGTATCGATGGCTACACCTGTTGCTGTATTAGCATAAATACAGAAAAATTGACCGACAGACTGTAGAGGTCGAGGGAGTGATGTTTCACGGTACAATCATTGGTGATGACCATTGATTGGAAAAATTACCAACATCATGATAAAACAGTATCAACGGAACCGTTGGCCAGAGGTCACCGAGGATTCTTCGAATTCGTCGACGTACTGTATCACGATACCTTAAAGTCTGAATTTGATAATGATCGGTGGCGTAAACAAGTATCAATTGGAATTTGTACAACTCAGAATCCTTACCGTAGAATCATTCAAATGACCTTAGCGTTACTCATATAAAAAATGTTAGCAATCGGCGTATCTTAAGGTGTGAATGTAGGATGAATGTGATTCTTGCTGTTCAACCTAGTATGCAATTTTACAAAACTTTACCTACACGTAAAATTCATCGAGACTTACTACCGAGTTTTGGCAAATGAAAGCTGGAAGGACATTCCTTTGCCAGCATCATCAAGATTGACTCGATCTCTTTTCAACAACAAAATCCGTTATAATAGTTCAAAATAGTAAACCCACCAGAATATTACCTTGTTTGAATGGCTTTGCGAATCAGAACATCATTCAATTGAAGATTTGCGAAATAATTGACATTTATTGAGACCAAAAATTGAGTGATTGCTACATTTACCAAGGTGTTCGTTGGTTCTGACTACAGTACGATACACGTGGACGGATGGAATAAGCATCAGAATCAATAAATTTTTCCTTCCAATCTTCCTCCAACTGCTCTAAAAGTCAGGTCAATTCATCAACACTAATTTATTTAGGATCATTCTCACATCGAAGTTCCAATAAAACTGTGGAGGATTGAAGCCGCCGATGATGCGATTGGTCACTTAGCAACAAAACACTTCATAGTCTTGTGTTAAAAACCAGGATTGGCTGACAGAATTTCCAGAGAGGGAATAAAACGTCCGTCTGGAGTGACTCTCGATGCTTCCTTCCTCTGACTACCACACTGACATTACGACGAAATTGTCCAATGAATCCATCAATTAATAAAGCGATTCCATTATCAGAATGTCTCTGATCTTTAGTTTTATTGTAAATGACGAGAAACCGAAATCAGAAATTTTACTCGAGATGAAATTGCTGTAAATCTTCTTCCAATTCTATCACATCGCTTACGATCAAAGGCCGGGTCAGAAATAGATTTGACGATACTTACTAACGAAGTGTGAAATTACAAATTAGAGATACCGCTTACATGGAGGGGGCTATACTCACCCCCACTAGCTATCGTTAAGTCGTCGAATGTATCGTCAGGGAACCATATTATTTCGATATCTCTGAAATCAACTGCAGTAACAGGATGTCTTTGACTCAAATTGCGAAGGCTGTAGTTTTGCTGCTCGGTTTGTCGCACGCTTCGGGTAACTCGTCGATCGATGATGGGAAAAACGGAACAGCTCCATCGACCACGACGATGCTTAAATGTCTTCGGATCCCGTGGATGGACGGGCTCGCTTGGATAACAAGTAATTGTAAATCTTCATCTGTGAAAGAGGCCAGTGTGTTTATACGAGCTTACGAAACCGGAGAAAAGTGGGCCGTGCAGAGTAAGAACACAAGCTTATTCTCTGAAATCAGTACATTCTATTCAACCCATTCGAGGGTTCAAGGATATGCGTTGTATGGGATCATTGAATAAAAATCAGTACATTTTCGGTTTGTAGAACTAGACCAGTTACAAAATCAAGATGTCGAGGGAGAAACGTACGATGAATGCGTCGAGAAGAACGTAGATTGCACTTACTTCGATACCACTCTGGATGAAGACCAGATTCAAGTGTCAGAGAATGAAACAGTGAACGGTGAAGCTACGGTACCAGCGGTGCGAATAGGATCCGTTAATTTGTCTCCAGGTGAAATCTGCACAATGTAAGTTGGAGAAAATAAGTTTGATACCCTATCGATTCTACATAGGTGTCTATTTTCCAGAATCTTCCTCTCGATCATCGGCACGTTCACGTTCACCTGCACGACTTGCGACTTTGTCCAGAGATACCGACGGGGTGACGTTTCCAGAACCGTTACCACGCTGGCAAAATTTTCTTTTTATACAAATACACTCGCTTTGCTGAGGACTAAAACAGCTCCCGATACCTTGCCGGCTATCCACGGAATACGATGTTTGTGCTTCTTATCGGTCATTATCGCACACCGTTCTTTCTTGATTGCGGGAATAATGAATAAGAAGATTAACCTATTGGACATACTAGAGGTGAGATTCTACCTGGAAGCACAAGAAAATGTTCATTGAAAAATAATCACGGTTCGCCCACAGTGGAGGAGTTCATGGGTCGGTACCTATATTTGGGTCACAGCTCGTTACCTCGACACCTTCTTCCTCCTGGCCAGCTTTCTTCTGACTTACCAATTGCTCAAGTTAATGAATTCACGATCTAAGATCAATCTCATCAGAATTTATCTTCATCGCTATATAAGGTGAGCTGAAACAATTTTCCATTCCATTGGCAAGATTATATGGAAACGCCCTTGTTGTTACAGAATGACGCCATGCCTAGCTGTCGTCATGCTGCTAATCGTGGTATTCGGTCATCGCCTTGGAAGTAACCCCTCGTGGAAGCCGATCGTAGCTAATGTGGTTGAACCTTGTAGGGAGAGTTGGTGGGTCAATTTACTCTACCTTCAGAACTTCGTGAAGAAGGAAACTCAGGTGAGTGGTCAAATCTTCCAGTATTCGTTATCTCACCCTTGAATTGTAACATTTCAGTGTCTCGTACATTCTTGGTACCTGGCAGTTGACATGCAACTATTTTGGGCATCTTCGATAATCTTATACCCGTTGCATCGCTGGCCGAAATACGGACTCAAACTACTAATTTTCGTTCTTGTCGCCTCTGTCTTTGTACCGGCTTACCTCCTCGCAACGAATAATTACTGGAACGCAATCCTCCGTCTCGACAGATCGTGAGTATCTCATTTGGTATTTTATTACGCAACACCCCATGATTTTTCATCACCTCTGCCGTGTTTACAGCTTATCGGAACAGGTAATCAACAATTTGTATTACACCTCGGTCCCTCACACTCGAGCTTTTCCCTACCTACTGGGAATGCTCCTGGGTTACGACGTTGTCACAAAGGAGAGGCGTCTCTCTCGGGTAAACTGAATGATTTCCAACCAGAAAATTCGGGTCAGTAATTATCTTCTATAACACTCATCGCCTACTTGTTCAGGTTATCGTCGCTATCAACTGGGTCGTAGCCGCCATTCTTCTGATATTTTGCACGTGGCGTACGCAGATCGACAACAACTCTGATTTTGAATACGACTTGACCAAGGAAACTGTTATGACCGTCCTGGTACGCCCTTCCTGGTGCATAGCCATGGCCTGGATCGTTTACGCGTGCACTTGTGGCTACGGTGGTTAGTACACATTCGCAATTATGATTAGCAGTTTGTACCCTCATTTTCGTAACATTTCAGGCGTGGCTACGAAGTTTTTCTCTTGTCCGATATTTTTGCCGTTCAGTCGAGTTTCCTACTGCGTTTACTTGATCAGCCTGGGAATTCAAACGAGCCTCATCATCGCGTGGGAAACTGACGTCTTATCTGGCTTCGAAACTGTAAGTTTGTAGTTTTTTTTTTTTTTAGTTGAGATAATTATATCATTCTCACTCCCAGCTGGTTGATGAACATGTTTTATTGCAGTTGATGTGGATTATCTTCGATCTGACGCTTTCGTTCTTGGCAGCCTTTGTCCTAGTTTTATTTTTCGAAACTCCGATACTCGTTTTGGAAAAAATCATCATAAGTCGTGGGTGTCGGTCTGAAGCAGCTGTTCCGATGCTCATTTCTCATGATATCAAAGAAGCAGAGTTGTGAACTGCAGAAATAACTGATAGCCCGATAAGATTGTTTTGTACGTGTGTGATGCATAACTAATTGACGCCTGTACAAGTTGCGGATAAATAGAATCGAAATCTCGTGAAATGCCATTTAGGCAACGTGCAGAAAAGCCATTTGTATCATCGGGTCAATTGCCGACCAACATTCCTGCCTTTTGAGGTCATCGCACACTCGAAGTAATCAGCTAATTGCCGAGTTCTTAAAGTAAGAGAAATCAGTTCAACTGAAGCATATTCCGTTACAGCTCTCGCAGGAGATAGTGATTCGAAAATTTGATAATGTTGTAGAATACCGCAAACTATGTGAGCACAAAGTGAACCGTCTTTTCGCAATACGTTCTCGGATTATAAATTATCGATGGTAAAGTGTTCCGTTGTAGCAACGGATTTGCTTTTCCCGATCAACGGTGTGTGCACGCAATTCGACAATTATTTGCGGGGAATTTTCGTTCATTCCATATCGCAACGGTATTCGATACGAATATTATTCAATATGCATTGAGCGCACGTTTGATTGCGCCCGACAATAATTGACGTTTGTCCGTCTACCCTTCCGCGTCCGTCTATCCGTGTTTTGGGTTTCCGCGTAAAATAAATCATAACAGCGAGAACCGACCGGCGGTCAGCGCGTAATTATTAACGCCCGCTAACTTCCCTTTTGCACATTAGTCGCTGTAACGAATTCACCAATAATTATATTATTGCTCAATGATTTTTCCCTTCCGTCCGATCAGCTTTATATCCAACCTCGCATCGATTCGATGACACGGAAAAAAAATGTTGCTACAACGAAATCGATCCGAAACAATTCTTCGACGAGTTAGACCCAAAGGGGGGAAAACTTGGGCTGAGAAGGGGGAACGGTAAAATACGAGATAGGAAGGCGAGTGCCTTTTAGAAGCTTAGAGATTACACTCGGAGCGAACCGGCGACCAGCCTCGAGACTTGAGACGCGTGCGGCGGAAGCTGCACTCGCCACTTCCCACGAAGGATCCGCTCAACTCAACTTATAATACTATCGAGGTTGGAGAACCCAGGGTGAGACGGGGTGGCAGTTGGCCCCCGGGAGGTTCAAGCTCTTCAACCACCCGGGTAGTTCTGGCTGTATCGTCACCTCGAGCCTCTATAATTTACGTCGTGCTCTGGATTGCTGTCGCTTATTAGGATTGAATAAACATGACGAGATAACATCGCGAGCGCCAAGTGTCTGACGGGTAATTGATTATTCATTATCATCATTCTCTTTTGGGGATTTGAGGCAAAACAAACTTCACCAAAATATAACTTTATATTTACACCCCAGCTCTTGTCTTATTCATTGCCGTCAAGATTATCAAAATTTCTATCAAAATTCTTCAATGTCGTTTAATTGGTTTTTTTTTTTTTTTTTACTGTTCCCAAAGTACCTATGTGGGGCGTCGTAACTCGGCTCGTGACAGTTTTCATTACGTAGAAAATTACAGACAAACATTCATCCCTTTTCACGTTGATCGGATTAAGGATCTCGGGAGGCTTAGGATCTTGGGACTCGCTCGAAACCTGTATTTCTTCAATCTCCAGAGACAATCTTGTAAATAATCGTGGTAATTACTCGAGAGTCGAACTCTGCCGCTGCAGCAAAGGGAAACGAAGGGAGATGACGAGACGAGCTCTAAGACGTCCTGGGGGGTTGGGGTAAAAGCGAACGGAACCCGCACAGTCTTATTTCATTAGCAAAGACGACAAATTGATTGATAATATTGGCTCAAGTATTTCTTTTAACCCGGCTCTGTGAGTTTCCTCCTCCAGCCAAGGCACAAGCGCTCGAGTCCAGTCGAGGATTATATCATCTCAATTGAAATTGGATTCTTTTCCGTTTTCTCGTTGTTCCCAATTTTGTCATTGAATTCTTCAACCATACCGAGGCTTTCCCTACATGAATATCTGAGTATGAGCAAAATTATTTAAGAAAAGCCGGGCCTGTCACCCACCCCCTTCGATTTGGCTGATTTTTGGTGAACATGTTACCTACCTGGAGAGTAGTCAAAAGCCAAAATATTATGTCCCGAAAAAAATTATTGGCCGAGTTACAGTTGTTTTTCACATTTTTGACTCGAATTTGGGTATTTTCGATTATGCAAAGGTTTTTTGTTCTACGTGGCTGAAAATCGGTTTCTTCATGTAAAATTGACCCAGGAACACGAATCTGGCCACAGATTTGACCTACGAAAAAAACCTACCGTAATATTAGCCAAAAACACCCAAAATCGACCAAAAAAGTCCCAAATCTTGGGGAAACGGTCAAAAAAAAATGTTTTCGACTTTCTGAGGCAGCAATCTTGTAGGAAAAGAGCCAACGAATCCAATGATCACACCCCCAGATTTCTAGGACGAATCGTTCAAGAGATACGTGTTGTCAAAGTTGGAGAATCTTGTTTTTCTGGCAATAATGGACTTTTTTGACCTCGTTGGACAAATTTCCGACCTAAAGGCCTATTTTGCGGCATTCACCACGACTATCTAAATCGAGTATCAATAGGTTATTTTCATCAAATGAGATTCGCTAGATTCTGGTCGAAATAATTAAATTTACTTTTTCATGAAATAAAATAATAAGAACCCTTAAAAAGGTCCATTATTTGCAGAAAAATCAAGATTCTTTAACTTTGACAACGCGTATCTCTTGAACGGTTCGTCCTAGAAATCTGGGAATGTGGTTATTGGATTCGTTAGCTCTTTTCCTACAAGATTGCTGCCTCAGAAAGTCGAAAACATTTTTTTTTGACCGCTTCCCCAAGATTTGGGACTTTTTTGGTCGATTTTGGGTGTTTTTGGCTAATATTACGGTAGGTTTTTTTCGTAGGTCAAATCTGTGGCCAGATTCGTGTTCCTGGGTCAATTTTACATGAAGAAACCGATTTTCAGCCACGTAGAACAAAAAACCTTTGCATAATCGAAAATACCCAAATTCGAGTCAAAAATGTGAAAAACAGCTGTAACTCGGCCAATAATTTTTTTCGGGACATAATATTTTGGCTTTTGACTACTCTCCAGGTAGGTAACATGCTCACAAAAAATCAGCCAAATCGAAGGGGGTGGGTGACAGGCCCGGCTTTTCTTAAATAATTTTGCTCTATGCAAACACTCGTTGGAGAAACATGCCCATCTTATACTTTTGTCTTAAGAAGACATCAGGAACTGAACATCGCGATAGAATTATTGAAAATAATTTGTTTGTAGAATTTTCATCGCGATGCTCAATCCTAAACTAGGTCCAGAATAATGTCTCGAAGAGCGCCGACTTACCAATCGTAAGAATACATAATAAAAATCATTGGATGTTGGTAATGCAGGAATTCCGGTCGTGGAAGTCGAAGGTTGATATTTATTCATGACATAATCTAATTGGTGATCTACTTTGCCGACTACCAATCTAATTGATCGACGAAAATTGAATTTTAAGTTTCCTGACGTCATTGGTACGACATTGAAATATATATTTGAAAATTAAATTTCATACCCGGTTTAAAATAGTGTTAAGAATTTTTTTAATCAGGACAATGTCCCGGTGAAGGTCAGGTAGGCCCGAAGCACGGCATGCACGAAAGGAACCATCCTGGCTTGGCGTGTCTCTAAACCAAGCAGAGAGTTGTACGTGGCCCGTGTACTTTAGTTTCGCGAGGAGAGCTACGCTATTTATTTTGGCAACATAGAAGAAGTGGCGTTAGCGACGGCGTCGTCGAGAAGGCGTCTCGACGCGTATACCGTTCGTCGAAACCCTGTTTGACAGTCAACGCACGTCCAAACTACGGAAGAACACGAGTACGCCTTGTGTACTTGGTCGAAATCAACAATGCCGAGGTACCTAAGGCTTCCATGGTGCGGTGAAATAACCAGCCTACTAACGAGACCAGGCGCGACGCCGTATCCAGCCCCTCGCACATGAAATCGGAGGAAGGAGATCTCGGGAATCCCAATATAATATTGCAAAAAAAAAGAATAAGCAAATATCCAAAATTGCTCACCATCGAGTGAAGAAGATGATCAGACACTATTTTTTATTTTTATCGTTGTCCATGATGGGGGAGGGGGATTTTTTTGAGCGAAGGATGTAAAAAGCGAGAGGGTAAAATAGAAATATTTATTTTTGATCGACTTTTTGAAAATATAGCACGTTCAATCAATCGCCGCATATTGACATAAATAAATACCTTAATATAATACACATATATACAATAAAAACTCACTTATTTGTCTTTGTATGATCCACTACCACATACGCGATCGTAGTGGTATTAGATAATGCCTATTATAATCGTTATACGCGTAATGTACCCTATTTGCACTTTCGGGAGAATCAAAATCTTTCAGGATAAAATTATATCGATGCTAAGAAAATAATCGCCCTTTTTACAACACAAGTTACTCAACTCTCTTCCCTACTTTTTTTCTTTCCTTAAAAACGAGCGTTACTACTTCCGAAAATGGTCCCTCAACGAAGAGGTGTAACAGGATCGACGGAAAGATGACGCAGATCAATTCACCGATCATATCTTTCACCTAAAAACGAAAGGAAAAACTGTTGAAATCTACAACCTTCATTATTGCGTCCATGAATCGAATTATCCGCATCCACTCACCACTGACGGAAAATCTGTGTGCTTGGGGCCCCTCATGTACCCAGCGAAACATATGAGAATTCCTAAATGAAGCACGAAAACGGAATAAGATATTCGTGCGAAAAATCTGAGCACTCTACTGGACAGAAATGAGTTGACGGATCCTGGAATCAGAGAAAAGTATATCAGACTTTGATGCTCGATAAAAAGTTACAGTGTTCCGAATTACCTCCGTAGCCGTTATGGCAGGCGAAAATTATCCACGAAATAGCCGCAGCCCAAACCGATTTGTGCAGGGATCCGAAGTAAGCGTGCCTCCATGTACCGAGCGGGTATTCGACTGACAAATATTCCAGGGACCCAAAAAGAGGCCAAAAAAGTCCAAAGGACGCCAAAATCCAGCCGGCGTACGCCTGCGGCTGTAATGATTTTTTTCTTCTTTTTTATCAATTATTCTTAATGAGATGTACTCATTTTGGAAGAGTCAAGGAGCTGACATACCTTTGTGAGAGTAACCGTCTTGTAGTAATGCATAACGTATCCTGTTGCAATTCCTATTAAATAGGGCATCGCCCTCGTGTGAGAAACGTAATAGAAAGTCCGAACGTAGGTGAGAATGGCAATGTCGCTGTAACAATAAGAAAATAAAGTGAGGGATAAGCGGTTGGATGTAATAACATCGTGTGTTTAAATTAAGCGCAATATAGAAGAGCCTCAATTAAAGTTATTGTATATTTAGAATCTGGTGCAAACAACTTAATTCAGACAAGTTCTGCAACTTTCTCGACACAATACCGATTACACTGCAGCGTAATCGCGGTAGGTAGGTACCCACGTGTTGTACACTTTCTACTCGTGTTATGTACCTGCTGGCCAACCTGCCCACTGCAGCGGTTCGAGGAGTTGGATAACCGCAGTCTTCTCAGCGTAATAAACAGATTTTTAACACGATTATTCAACTCACTCGGAATGTATCGTTATCGGAAGTCCCGGCAATCGGTACAGAACTATCGTCGCCCACTGTACAATTGTGGCAATTGCCGCTACGCTCGTCAGCAGGATGAATC
This sequence comes from Euura lappo, assembly GCA_018257835.1. Classification (NCBI taxonomy): domain Eukaryota; kingdom Metazoa; phylum Arthropoda; class Insecta; order Hymenoptera; family Tenthredinidae; genus Euura; species Euura lappo. The sequence goes on along the minus strand of JAEUYN010000059.1, from coordinate 322,690 downwards.
CTGATTTTGGATTACGCCACAGCGGTACTATCACAAGCGGTGCCAATAAGTACAGCTGCATATCCACCGATGTGTACCAGGATTGGAGGAGACACTGAAACAATGAATTCCCTATAGATAATTAACGAGAAAAACCAACGTGGCGTTCATCGAGTTCGGGCTTTACGCGGATAAGAACTGAAACTTACCAGGTGGAAGCCCTCGCGATCGTTGTAGAAATAGTTGTTGACGTAAAGAACCGTTTTCCACCAATTCCACTCACAGGCGAGCTGGTTCTCTCCAACCTGACGGTTCCACAGAGGACCACTCGATATTCGGTACAGCAGCGATACGTATATTCCAATGACCACCAGAAGAGCAGGGGTCAGTCTAAAGTACCTGATCAATGCACTTTTCCAGTGATTTACGGTCCGTTTTTCCAAGCTTGGTATCAGGTTGTAACATCGAACCAATCCTCCGATAACGAGGAACGTGTCGACGGGTAAAAAAAAGTTCCATAGAACCATGAGAATGGTGTATTGCTGCGTCTGAAAATTGTTTAATAAATCATGACTTTTGTCTATGATAATCCAAAGTCTGGTATGAAATATGAGGAACTCACAACCCTGCAAAAGATTGAATAATGAGGATGCTAATTTGGCAGGAATGACGAATGCCTGATATTTAAAGCAGGTTCTTGGACAAGACGAACATTAACATACAATTTGCAAATGTTTTATTTGCGACTGAATTCAAATTGAAGTCTAACGTCTGAATGGAACTGTTTCTATTTGACAGCTCGTTAAAATAATCGCAGTGAACGATTTTTTATTTCTCGAGTAGACTTCGACTCGTGTAATTATTTGCATTGACGTCAGTGTGTAGACTACGTCTTTGTCAATGTGGACGTACGTCAATAATGCGAAATTTTGGGATGCTGAAATTTGACTCATCAGCCACAAACCCATAATTATCAAGAATACCAAATTCTCTATGCCAACGAAATAGGGTAAATAATGCATTGTGTGACAAGTGGCGAAAGTTGGTGATTGCGACGAGTGTGAAGTTTGTAATAACCTCCTCAGTTGTTTCGTCCCGCGAAACAGTGGGGAAAGTAAAGGAATTGTGGACTGCGCATGCGCAAACCTAATCTCACAAGAGGCGCTAAACTGACATGCAAACCGCCGCTTTTCATTCACGTGTCATAAAAGAAGCATCAAAAACATTCTTACGTTGAAGAACGTCACTTTGTCCGAGTACGGATTCGACGAAGCCAGCAAGGCCTGATGACCCATGACTACCCAGAGTGACGAAATTCCTCGCAAACCATCCAAACAGTCTATCTGCCTTGTAGAATTGCTGGGTGAAAAGTCGGTGAGCTTTTTCCACGAACGTTTTATCGAAAAGGCCTCCAATATCTTTGTGCTAAGTTGTTTCTCTGTAAAACGAGAATACACCACAAACGTTTGTTCACGCGATTAGTGTGCAGGTGCAGTATTATCAACAAACATAGTTACACCTCTCCTGTGGTATTATTCTATTATACATGTGGTAATTACGAGTATAAGCAACGTTGACGAATAATAGTGCATAACAATTATTTGGAATAACTTTCCTACGTCATCTCACCTTCGGCCTGATTGTTGTTATCATCGGGCTGATCTCGCAGCGTACCAGCGACCACGAGCGTGATGATAATCAGGATACTCGACCTACGGGAATTATCTGTTCACGACCAATTTTCATCCTTGAAATGTTACAACTTATTGTTAGTTTACTCACAGAATGAGCCGATCTCTCGTCGAGAACTTTGATGATTTCGAGTTTGTGTAACAATCCTTTGCGTGTACTCTGACGTCGACGTCGGACTCCGGCAGAATTCGGTGTCCAGCAGTTTTCAGCATGCTCTCAACGTCCGTTGGAGAACAAGAGGCCGGAATGCAAGCGGCCCATTCTATGCGTCCTGATCTTTGCATGGGCAGGGACCCCTGGTTGGGAATAAAGCTAGCGTTAAGTTTGTTAAAAATCTCATTTAGCGATGGAATCTTCTTTGATTGACATCAGTCAGACTTTCTTTGATCAGAAACCAAACCTACCAGCGTGGTTTCTATAGTTTCCATAGACATACGACCATAAGTCATTGTGTGTATGAACTGTCTTAGTTTTTCGTACATGGGATGTGTCTCCTTGAAATCGAGATTGTAGACCGACGCTAGACAGTATTGCGGTTCAATACCTTGAGCCGGCTCTGTCCAAAGACACTCGTCGAAGTCTCCCATGCTTCGAATATTTCCCATAAGGACACCGTGCGGGAATTTCGCGCTTGCGTCCATCACTGTGGAAAGAGATAACGCGTGTTAACACTAAAACGTAGACCTTGATAACTGGGGTCTTTGATTCAACGCTTGAAGGTTTAAGGCCTGACTGCAGCGTGTATCGATCAGTTTTAAAGATCAAGACTTGACCTCGGGCGGCTCAAGTATTTGTTCGAAATTTATCTATTATGCAACGAATGATACGGGTATATCGTCTCCAAACTTTAATCCTCGTCCATTCGGTGCTAGAGCCAAGCGTTAATTGCGTAAGGTAGGTCTCAAGTTTGTCCGATGGGATCCGACATAACTACCAGTTTTTACTTTCTTTCACGTTACGCAATATATAACGAGCTCCGAGTAACGGTTTCTTACTATTGAATGAATCCCGGTTAAGTGTCACACGGGATAAATGTGTAATAACAAATTACCCGTATCAGTTTCCATATACGTTTACGTGAGCAATTGACATTCACGCTATTTCTCCATATTACAATGAAAAACGATTAGATTATGTTCACAGGAAACTGGTCAGAAATATCCGTTCAGTTTCCTCACCGTCGTTACTTTCACACCACTGGCTCCAACGACTTGAACGTTATAAAAATCAAGACCACATGCAAATAGTCTAAATAGTCGTTTCGCGCGTTATCGAAAAAACAGAAGTGTGCAACTATCGAGTCACTTGTGAGGTACTTACTCCTGACGGCCCAGTCGGTGAGATTATTCAATTCCGTCAGATATATCTCAGTGTCTCTTCGGCAGGCGGTTCCAAGGTCACCCGGAAGTGGTATCAGGGTCGACGTCATCTGACTAACCCAATTCGGCGATACAACAGGTCTCGATTGTTCGTTGAATGGTTTAACTGGAGTGAGGAGGACGTCGTCGCGATCCTCATCTCCGAATGAACCGTCATTTTTTTCTTGAAACGAGTGTTTAGCACCTACCGTTTCGTTGCACGCGAAATTAAAACCACTAGTGACCGGTCGATGGACACTCGAAGCATTGACGGTATCAGCGGCACCTCCGTTGTGGCCGGCACCACCGCAACTGTCGACGGCTTCATTGCTGTGTGCTCCGGCGATCAGACAGCAAAGACAGTGCAATACCATCAACCAAACGGCACGCATCATGACTGAAGAATTGTCTGAGAGAGAGCGACGTCTTATATAGAGTCTTTAAGATCTCTTAAGGGATTACATAAAACTTTTTCCGACAGAAATCCCAAAACAAGATATCACTCAGTTTCGGCTAGTAAACGTAGCAAACAGAAAACACCTCTCCCTCTCACTCGGACCGATAGCTTGGGAAGAATAGTCCTACGAACTCGCCAGCGACCAAACTAGTCGAATAAGGCATCGAGTTGGACACTTTCGCGCGCAGACTGGCCCCTACCAAAATCATTCACTTCTCCCATGGTTGTGGATAATAAACACCGCGCTATTGGTTTCAGCATTTGTTGATAAACCTTATCGCGGAGGTCAATCACGTTTCTTAATTGCTATCCGTCCGTAACATCCCCAGGAATTCAATCGGGATCCATAATATTTACGACAAATTACGCACTGGCTGTAGGGATTTCATGTATAATGAAAACATCATTTTTCAGGTGTAATTTTCCTGTATTCGGCACTTTATACTTTATTTTCATACTGTATTTGTTCACTTTGAAATAGTGATTAGCACCTCTTTTCCGAGTTACATACATACTTTGTTAGTTGGTGTGACAAGAGTTGTTATTAAATTCGGGTGTGATGCCGTAACAGATGTCTCAACATTTGGAACACCGGAATATCAAGAACACAAGTATTCCGTTCACTCGACGCTGATTACCATTCACTGATATCCTTCGTCCATGTTTGAGACTGAATCCGTTCCTTGTTCGTTGCTCCACAAATTCCCCAGCCATGGGAAATTTGTGGTAGCACCCGGGGAAACCGTCTGTGTCATAATGAGTAACAACTGAGCTGATTACATAGTTAGTTAGTTAGTTAGATAGTTGTATTTTCTTGACGGTGATTAGTGATTAGGAGAATGAATCATGGGTGTAACCCTCATTTAATATCCAAAAACGTTTAATATGACGTTTCGGTTGGAGCATGTCCAACCATCTTCAGATATTTTGCAACTTCTGTTGACGCATGGGGTGTTGATGGTGAGCGACTTCTCCGCTATGTCGCTCACCATCAACACCTCATGCGTCAACAGAAGTTGCAAAATATCTGAAGATGGTTGGCCATGCTCCAACCGAAACGTCATATTAAACGTTTTTGGATATTAAATGACGGTTACACCCATGATTCGTTCTCCTAATGAGCTGATTACGTTAGAACAATAACTGCGTGAACCTTGATATAAAATTACTGTCCGACGATAATTACAACCTGCAATATTGCATTATTTTTTTCTCCATATCTGCTTCGCTACACCGCACAGCGGAAGTTCCACAAGCAGATAAAGTAGAATAGATACAACGAAGATGAAGCCGAAGTCACCCATGAAGTCTCGGATCTAGAAGACGGAAAAATAAAACAAAAAAAACTGACGATTTTAAAAATTCGTTGTCATTGTTCACCGTTGTCAGGTTAATCTTCAATGAGAATGATAGATGAATCTTCGTGCGCACGAGGTCAAGTATGTAATCGAAAGAAAAAAAACATGAACAAGATTACGTAATACTTGATTGGGATCCTTGACCAACATTGATACAATAAAAATTGAACGAGAGCACGTGGGGGCCTAGGCCTAGGCCCTTTCACTAATATCAACCAAAAAACAACTGTGTCACGTGGATATTTTATAACTTCATTGTCAGAAGGTTTGTTTTTCTTGAAAAGAGGAAAACATCCAGAATTTTAGGTTGAAATTTTTTCAGTGCAATCGGAATATCTGGTTCCTTGTCATAGCTAAATATTGGAGAAAAAAAAAAAAATTTTTTTACTCACTGATATGTAAGTGTGAAGTTGCCTTGGTACTTGGAGGACAGCAGCGTTGTAAAGCAACACTGCCAGATGGGTCAAGAAAACACTGTAACTGAGACGTCCAAGGAACCTAAACGTGTTGCAGGACAAAAACGTGTTGACTAGACCTGGAATGAGGAGGTTAAATGATGATACGGGGTTGATCAGAAGCTTGGAGATATAGACAAACAAAAAAGCCCCTTACCTCCGTACCCGAAGTGACAGACATAAACAACCCAAGCGACCGCAACGGACCAGGCAAAACGAGTCAGACCTCCGTAAAGGGTCGATTCCAAGATATTATAGGCATGTTGAAACGAGGTCATGTCCCTTGCCCCGTAGACACAGGCGTACATTACAGTTAACGATGATATCCACCCCGCGGCGATCTTCCACTGTTTCGTAAACTCGACATTAACAAAATGAACGAAAATAGCTAATTACCTTGTGGAATATGCATCGATTCATCGATTTTCAGTACAGAGACAGAGTGGACGGACCTTTTCCATGGTGACGGACTTTTTGCGGTGGAAAATGTAGCCCATTATAAGCCCAACGAAATACGGTGACATCCGATTGTGGGTCGCCATGTAGAGACCATGTGCGTACGAGTTTAAAACCGAGTTTCTGGATTCAGCCAATGTCAATGTGATATTGTTAATAATGTATGAAGAGCAGAGAAAGAAGCTACGAAGCCTTATTACCTAGCCGTGAACATCCACGTTCCGGGAAACTTGTTGATCCAGGTAGTCACGAATGGTAGAAGTATGGAGATTACCATTGCTACGGTTATCATTACTTTACCGACCAGTTTCCATTTCCATAACGGATAGACGAACAGCGGGGCGATCAGGAATAGTTGCATATCAGTCGAAAGATACCACGATTGTAAGAGGCACTTGAATGTAGGAATTTATTTGCTGATTAGTGATCTTTTTTTCTTTATGAAGAAATTAATGTATGCAATTGAAAACCCTACCTTGTCATTATGCGGGACATAATTATTAATGTATAACAGGTTTTGCCACCAATATCTAGTGCAGGCCACCGAGTTTCGACCAACGTATAGGTTCCACGCTGGACCAGAATCAAGCCGGTCAAAGTACGTAACGTAGAATAAGATAACGAAAAGATACGCTGGCGTCAAACGGAGGTACCTTTGGAGGCTAGATTTGAATAAATTAAATTCATTCTGCCCCAACTCCTTGGAAAAATTATAAGCGCGAAGAAGTCCGCTGACGAGGAGGAACGTGTCCACGTTAAAATAGCTATTCCACATTGCGTAGTAGCCGAAATCATTGTGCGTCTGAAAAAAAATCGGCCACGAGATTATGTGATTGCGTAACAAATACATTAACGATCTTCGCTAAAGCCTGGGACTACTTTTTATTTCTCATTCATTTACTGAAGTACTTTTTGTTTCTTCATCATTACTTCTCTAAACGATTTTTGTTTGTACAGATTTTAAAAACGCTCATTGAATTTACTTGATGTTTCTTCTTTTTTTTCGCTTTCACTGGAGAAAGTCTTCCAGATCATAACGTTTTATTGATAAAAAAAAAAAAAAAAACTTTTTCCGACGTCTCTCATCGCGACGAACTTTGCGTGCGTATGAAATATCCTAATTATGTATACGGGTAATTCTTCAATTTTTTTTTTCGCCTAATTTCCAACCGTAGTACGCACTTGCGATTTAATTTGCCAAGTACCTTTCCTTGGATAGTGTCTATTTATTCATTTTTGCATATGGATGATTGATGTGTACATTTTGGTTGAACAACCGATACGTCATTAGCATGAATGTATTACGTTTGTCAAATTACCTGCATAGTCTCAAGCTTATTTATGTACGCAACATGACTTATGAGCATGGTCTGGTGCGTCATTACTACCCAAATAGTTGACAAAGTTCTTATACCCTCCAAGCAGGTGATGGTTTCGGGCGAGGGTGGATTTAGATTCGTCAATTGCTTCCAATTATCGGATACCGAGAATGCCCGCAAGATCTTCTCAATGACTCCGTTCCGTTCTGGAACAAGGTCAAGTTCGTTGTAACGTTATTCATACGATTGGAAAGAAACAACTTTTTCAATGTATTCACTATTCATCAGGGATTTGTGCAATCGTATTACAACACAACGACAATGACCTCAAGTTTATATCGAATAAGTACAGTCTCTCATTTTGTTTTTCTAACTCACTTACTTTGCACATTTGACATAAGACACGAGGCCGATCCAATTACGTTCAAGACAACGAGAACTGTCGTTAGGAATCTGAAAAGGTTTGATCATCATTAGAAGACGAAGAGGAAGTGCGGGTAATTAAATTCCATTCAACACGGAATTCTGGCCGAGATGGAATCTAGGTTACGATATCGATACTAAACCACTTGTTTCAGGTATTTTTCAAATCGCCAATACCCGGCGTGCATCTAGACTCTGAAACTTATATTCACGTAGCCTTTCACCGTGATCCACGTGTTAGAAAGTGACAGTCAGCAGCAGCGATGCTCGTTCAAAAGGGCACCATAGGCAGTGACTCGTGAACCGTTGAAGGTGCTTGCTGTGGAATTTTCATTACTCTTTTTCTTTTCTCTTACATCACCAAGTAATCGATGTTCCTGAATGGCTTATTCGACTGGGATGAACTGTAGCAGAGATCATCATCAAGGAATACGGTAACCTGGACACCGACGTCGATGGTGGCTCGTCGAATCGCATCTCCTGTCAAAATTTCAACGTCCTTGGTCGAACACGTGGACGGCAGACAAACTGCCCATTCGCTACGTGAATATGTTGGCAAAATGAGAGTACCCTGAAATAAAAATTGAAAATATCAATTCTGAATTCAACGTCGATTTGAAAATGGTTTCATATTTTGTCGATGACAGATTTTTTATCATTGACTAGATAATGAATTCCTACTTACAATTACAGGATTTAATAGCAATCATGAATGACATGAATACGTGAAAGTAGTCAAATACGAAACGGTTTATGACGAGAATGATCAAGGATCTGTGGATAATTGATGAGAAAAATAAGTGTCATTGGTCATCGTTTGTCAGGAGCATAAAAAGAACTGTTAAGTATGCAAATATCGATAGTGCCAAGATAATGTATGATAAAATTTGCAAATTGGAAAAGATAAAAATTAATAATATAAAAACGTGTTTTCTTGAAACCGCATATTATAATCGCCCGCAGCTCGAATCTCGGGGCAGAGGAAGGTGCGACTGACAGCACGCGATCTCGTCTTGCGCAACCTACCAAGAAAGAGAAAGCTCAAATGCAGCCGACTCTGACATAACACTTTGCTCTCGATTCCAATCCCCGATTCATACAGGTGATCAATGAACTCGCCTTATCCCACCGAAAACCCCAATTCACGATAACATTAATCGATATCAATTGTTCCAACTAATTGTGAGACTCCCACCCCACGACATTCAAAAGAGAATCGGATGGAGCCGAGCTGCTTATCGATTGGACTGTCCGACAAATTCCGGGTCCGATTTCGTTCCGGGATTATACAAATTGTTACTGACAAAACATATATTACGTCACTTTTTCAAAAAAAATCCTTCGGAATCTCAAGCAAAATGTCTTTTGAGTCGTCAACCGTGAATAGGGAAGAATGGGGTAAAATATTTTCAATTTTATGTCTCGATCAGTTCTTTTTTATGCTGATTCGTGAGGTTCATTCGGCTATATATCCTGAAGATGCTTTGTTTTGGATATTTTTACAATTTTGGAAGATTGGGAAACATCCGAACACACGTTACAACGATTGACGCTGGAGTAGGAAGTTCGTCATAGACTGATGTACGATTCAAATTGGTCATATAGCCACTAAATATTGCACGACGTTGATAAAATTTTGATGTTTGCCATTATTTTTGCGAATAGAACAGAATTATCATCCATGTACGACAATTTGACGCTTTTTTTGTATTCTCCATCGTCAGATGAATATAATTTGCATCTAAATTAGTCTAAGATCCGGGATAAGGATGACATGAAAATTAATTTTATTTAATTTTTTTCAACTTCTTCACCTATCCGACAACCAAACGAAATCAATACTGTTTGAAAGTACGAGGTATAAGGAACATGCAAACCTTAGGTTGCCTACCTTTTTCTAGTCCTTACTACGGGTTGCCCAGGTATAAACAGGTGAGTCGATACTAGTAAACTTCACTCATCTGACAACCCATTCATATGCTATATCAAATAAAGATAATTTTATTAAGAACACGATGGTATAGGGTTGCCTAGGTAATATCGGTCCAGACTATGGGTTGCCACGATTTTAAACAGTGTGCGAGAGAGAAGCCTTGCGCGCACTACTCAGTGCGATAGAGCAGGACGCAGCATAGCAGCTGTTCGTGACGCGTACCGAGTTGTAAGTGACGTATGAGTAAAATATGAATAATACTTACCTTTCGAGGTTTTATTTATTGCACGAGTGAGTATAAAAAAAATCAAAATTGAGTAATCTCGTACAGAAGTATATAGAATTATTATTATTGTTAATGAATGGAATAGAATGAATATCACATTATTGTTTCATGCACGTATTTTATTATGCTCCTAATTTTATTAATAATCTGAATTGAATTATTGAGAATATAAATTGAATTATTGATTAAGTTTATTTCAATTTTTAATAATAAGGTTCTTCATAAAATTAATGAAGATGCTATGGCTTGTACAATGAAATATATTATTGTCGAATTAGATGATTTTTCCAAAATAACTTGAAATTCAAATTAAATAATTTGAAAATATTATTTTTTATTATCATAATTTTTAGAACAATAATTTCAATTAATTCAAACTCATGGATTAAAGCTTGAATAGGAATAGAAATTGATCTTTTATTTTTATAAAGGGAAAAAATCTAGATGATTTAATAATATATTTCATTGTACAAGCCATAGCATCTTCATTAATGTTATGAAGAACCTTATTATTAAAAATTGAAATAAACTTAATGAAATTAAATATAATATTCTCTCTCGCATACTGTTGAAAATCGTGGCAACCCACAGTCTGGACCGATATTACCTAGGCAACCCTATACCATCGTGTTCGTAATAAAATTACCTTCATTTGTTATAGCATATGAATGGGTTGTCAGATGAGTGAAGTTTCCTGGTATCGACTCACCTGTTTATACCTGGGCAACCCGTAGTAAGGACTAGAAAAAGGTAGGCAACCTATGGTTTGCATGTTCCTTATATCTCGTACTTTCAAACAGTATTGATTTCGTTTGGTTGTCGGATAGGTGAAGAAGTTGAAAAAAATTAAATAAAATTAATTTTCATTAAGAGTGTCCTGGACCGAATTTCGTTCGGCAACCCATTACCGGCCTGTTTGTCCGTGGATTCTTATTGCTAAAAAATACCTTTCATCTGGCTATCCCGGATCTTGTACGATGATTGTTCATTGGCTCACAAGCCAGCAAGAAATAAGACGTCCGAATGTGCCCGATGGACGGAGGCAGACATGCAGTACTTTTGAAAAACGTGTATTGTTGTTTGTGAATAAACAAAAGTTCATTCCAGGCTTCACGTGCCACTAAAAAATTAACAGAATTAAGTTCTGATATACATATTCAAGAACCAGAACAACTTAGTTTCTTTCTTGAGGTTTGCAATTTGATCGGCGAAAAAACCTTTCAAATATGTCGCCACACTTCTCTTATACATATGAAAAAATAATAAAAACGAAAAAGCCAAGCTGAAATACAAAAAATTCAAACAAAAGGGTTTATCGGCATGTTGGTATCGGCACAGGAATTTTGGTTTATTCGGAGAATTTTCGGGGAACTGGCCTTCTTCTTTTTAACGTGGGGGTTCGATGAAGGATTATCAACTGAAAAGTTGGATAAATGATCTAATTTTGTAAATAAGCAAATCAGACGAAAGATTTTTATTCTGGATTTCCCTCGTTATATACATGACGACGAGTGTTTTTAAGGAAAATAATCTTTCGTACGTGTGAAAAAAAGTTTGGCGAGGATATGAATTACAAAAACTTGGTCAAATTCTGTCAAATTAATTTTCGTTATAATCACTGACGAAAATTTTGTAAATTATTTTTGTACTCTTTGTAACTTTTGACGCAGAAGGTTCAGCCTGTGTGTATAGCTGCGGGCCTGTGAGTGATTATATCCCTCGTTCAGGATTACAACAATTAATACTAAAAAATCGCCAATCAGAAGGCTCTTCTAGGTGATGTTTGAGTACGATAGAATCAGCAAAAAAAGCAATTAGCACATATAGTTGCACAATACGATCAAGGTCAGGTTTTACCGTTCTGTATACTTTCCACATACTTTTTTTCTACGCGGATAATCCATTTTCAACGATACTCTCATACATACTCATGTATAATTTAATGTTTTACCGAATCTGATTTCGCAAACTGACACACGACATTCTAAAAATGATTTCATCCGACTTAAATACGCTGCGCATGGTGTAATGATTAACAGAGGATTATTAGTTTCGGCAAATTTTTACAAGAAGAAAGTCGCAGTATGAACGCAAACAAGATAAGTGGTTGATTTTGCAAAACTCTATCGTCTGAGACTCCACTAGGCTATTATAAGTGGTGAAATTGCCTAACGCGACTGTCATAGTGATCGATTCAAGTCATAAAATTCACAAGGTGCATGATTCATGTCATAAAATAGAATTTGAATATTTCTCGTTCGATCCAAACATTTTCAGTTCCCTAGAGACAGCGATATTTTCAAATTGTATCTCTAACAAGTCAAATTTCCCTCCTTCCTGCTGAAGCACTACTTCGATGCCTCCAACGAATTAATATTAAATGTATACCTACTTGGCGCGAGACTTGATTTACGTTCGATCAGTGAGATTGTATCTCGGCGACATTTGAATCTAGAAATGCTTCCGGATTTGTGACTAGTTTTCTCTTTTTATTAACCCGAAATAATTAATTACAGAACCAGCTGAAAGAAAACAGTCGGTAAAATCGGCGAACTCCTGTGGTGACTGAGCGTTTCGAACTTCGAATGCGGAGAACCGCGAAAATTTGAGCGACCTGCGGAAGGTAATCGGCTGCGGACGATCATCCAACTCTCTGTAACGTTTGCAGGTAGAGAGACAGTCGATAACTTTAGGATTTCGCAGTCAAGGATGTACCGACGACTTTCGTAAATAACAAGAAATTATTTTGTTTACGGTATTTTTGTTGTTAATATTAATAACACATACGTACGTTTATCCAGTCGTCACCGAGTTCCAGTAATCTTCTACCCGCCGTAACAATATCGACGTAGTCCTGAAGAATTACTTTGTCAGAGCCGTAAGTGGAGTATTTCAGCCTCGTCAAGCAGTATTTTCCGTCGTATTTGTCATCGGGATGCTTTACCTGAAGACATTGGTCAAAATTGCCCATCGAACGAATATTTCCTGATAATATCCCCGATGGAAATTTAGCGGTCGAATCCGTCACTGTATCGTGAATTAAAGTTGATATTAATTACGAAATTAAAGCCAGTAAACAGTTTTTATCAACTCAAAATAATGAAAGTACGAACTGCTCATTGCCCATAAATTTGACAAATTCTTCGTCGCTTCTAGATACTCCAGTGTATGAGTCCTGCATTCTGCACCTACGGTGGCTGATATTGGTTCGAGGAATCCAGCCATTTGGGTCATCCATTCTGTTCCTCTATCGTTTGGACCGGCCAACGACGCGCAGATGCAGGAGGCGATCCAAAAAATGATGCTTTGGCCCGTTTTTGCGGGGCCCATTGCTACAGTCTCTCGTTGATGAATAATTCAGCTGTAAAACAAGAAGCAAAAAAACAAAAAATCCTTCGCATTATTCATGTGCCTTGAAACAAAATATCGGTACATTCTCACTTTTATCGGGAGACAGTGAGGACTGCCCTGCCTCAAAACTATGTAGCTAATCGAGTTTTTATGTCACTAGCTCACAATAGCGCGCTTCAACTTCAGATCGTTATTACAGCGCTTTTTTCTTACATTAGTTTGCTGATCTTTATTTTTAAATCTTTACCAACCAATTCTAATTTAATCGGTATATCATAAGCTGTGTAGGTTCAATTGAAATGTATTTGATTGAATACGAATCTGCTCACCGAACGGATCACCATAATAGTATATTTCGATACAAGTGCGAAAAACAAATTTCGCACATGTATCGAACAAAATTTTTCATCACAAACGCACGTAAAGTCCGATTACACGCACGCTTGCGTGCGTAAAATCGAACTTTACGCACGGCGTGCGGAAAAATATTTTGTGGAGTTACCTCAAAATATGTTACGTTATATTTTAAGAACGATTGATTCAAATTAATTTGAGCGTTTACTTGTTATCGAAAAAAATCAAATAAGATGGTGGATCGACTACGACTACCGAATACGATACTATGCGAATAATTAACAGAATTTTTGGATAGATTATCATGCCTATCGTTTGCGCGGTTTTTGCGCAAACAGCACCCACAACAATTTATCAGTAATTATTATCTGTACCATTGAATAAAAAAAATTCCAAAGCTGCGAAGCTGGTACCAAAATCCAGTATTGCCCATGCGCCGAGAGCGATCCAATATACGTCCTTTCCAGTTCCCAGGTAAAGAAAGCCGTGAAAATGATAGTGAATTTAGGTGACCAGCGAAAATGGTACATAATTCTGATGACTTTAGTTCGTCCGGTTTCATTTAGGTTGAATCAGCAGAAAAGAAGTTACATTTCAAAATCATTCATTTTGGAATGTTACATTTTTCTGTTCAATCACCCGGTAGAAGCTTACACTTCTGTCTTGAAATGCAACGAAAAATATTGTGTCTGAATTTCAGTCAGAATTAGGCAGACCAAAAGTTACATTCCGAAATTACTGATTCTGAAATGTTACTTGTTTGCTGCTTAATCAAGGGAGCATTCAAATACTACGTCACGCTGTTAGGGGTGGGAGGGGGTAAGCTTCACTGTGATGACCTGTGACGAGGGGGCGGGGGGGATAAACTCGCAGCGTCACGTCACGCTTTTTTCACCGACAGGCATGGTGCGAGTTTCAAAATATTGACAAATTTTCGGACAAATTTCAAAATATACGAAGGTGAGGGGGGGGGAGTCGAGATCGAAGTCGTCACATCACGTCGAGAGGGGGGTAAAAAACTGCGTGACGATGTGTGATGTGGGGGAGGGGGGGGGTCCGAAATGGCCAAAAACAGCGTGACGTAGTATTTGAATGCCCCCAACCTAAATGAAACCGAAGGAACTGAAGTCATCAGAATTACGCATCATTTTAGCTATCAACCTTGACTATGCTGCCCGCCATGACGGCTTCGTTGTTATGCAGTTGATGATAATAGTTCATAACGTCATACAGTTCAAACCCGAAGTCGGGCTTGAATATCAAGAATATCACTAAAAGATCTCGTTTTCGCGTTAACTCATTTTCGAGAAAAATGCAAATAAAGTTAGGGTGCTGAATTATTTCAAACAGCACCCGTAGTATTTATCAGCAATTATTTACCATTGAAAAATATACACATATAAATATGAATGTATAATATTGATTATATCTGAGACTGGTCAAAAATCGATAGAAAATCGCATTTTTCGGAAGATTTGGCCTCCTACTTTCTACCGCTACGATAGGTTTCAGATACTAGCTATAGTTTCGATTTGTGAGTGATTTGCTCCTGTTTAAAATGGCGTTTGAATTTCCAAAAAATATTGATTAGCAAAAAAGTTAGTTAGATATGAGAGGAGTGAAAAATAAATTAAAAATCGAATTTTTTCGAAGGATTTTCTTCGCTATTTTCCATCGCTAGAATTCGATTCGGATATTGGTTTTTCAAACGCCGATCGTCAGAGTTGTGCACGCGCCCTTAGTTATAACCCCACTGAAAATATTGATGTGATAAAAATCATCCAATGTTATAAACGAAATCATCATGTGATTCGTCATGTGATTTATTTTGTGATTTCGAACCAATATATGTTTGGGATATTCCAGCCATTATCGCCAAAGATTTGACTCGACATTCTTTAATTTCTCTTACAATTTCATACGATGTAAGGTACCCAATAAAGACACAGTGGTTGATGTGTGGTATAATAAACGTATCTCGACACGTTGAGAAAACGTTGGTAATAAACTAGTCACATAGAATCTATGGGAAATACTCGTATATTATACCGTAAAGTTTCAGGTATGAAGTCCACCTGTTATACCAATTTTCGATACGCATTACTTATACGGGAAATATACGTGTATTATACCATCAATTTTTGATCACGATGTCCGCGATAGTAGTTACTCTCTAGAATGTCAACCAAATGTTGTTTTTAACATAATAATGTATTACTAATAATAAAAAATAGTTATTAATGAAAGTCAAAATTTACAAAATTGAAAAATTAAAAAAAAAAGTGACTTAATGGGAATTCGATCCGGGAACCTCTCGTGTGTGAAACCAATCTCTTATCCTTGCGCTACTGCCAGCTCTTACGATGAATACAAAGTTTGAGGTAGGGTAGACTGGGGACGGTTGTAACATTTTTCGGTTTTGCCCTCACTGAGCTCAAACTACAGTGAACACATCAATGTTCCAAATACCATAGCAAATAGCATTCAATTGCCTACAAAATGGCGCTAAGTAGGACTCTTTAGCATAAATACAAAAAAAGTATGAGCCTGTCAAAAAAAAATCGGAAAAGTGTTACAACTGACCCCAACCCCAGGGTCAGTTGTAACACAAGATTATTTCACAAAATTAGATTATTTATCAGGATTTTGATGATTAATATCAGATATTCCCATGAGGAATACGTGTTTCAGGAACTAAAAAATCTAAAAATAACTTTTCATCAACTCTTGATGGCCGAATATTTTCGTTTGGATAAAATCTTATAAATATAATGTTTTTTTTTTATATTATTATTATCATTTCATAACATAAACTACGATAATGCCTGAATAAAAGAAGGAGAAGGAATGTCGTTAGCTGTAATCATCCGCCATCAAATGGTTGCAATGTCCCCGGACCAACTGTTACAACTGACCCCAGACGAGTTTTTTTACTTCAAGTCAAAATTTAATTTATTCTGTCGAATCTATCAACTCAAAATACTGTGAATACTGACACAGAATTGGCCAAGGAAACATATGAACAAAAGAAAAATTGAAGATTTTTCATAGAAGTCTAATTATATCGATGTTTAACTAAGATTGTAAGAACTTACTTTAGGCCCGAAAATAACAATGGGCCCCGCTACTCACTTCCGCTTTGCACGGAGGACCGCCACCTACTAATGTGCTAGTTCGGATTACTTGTACGGATTATCAGGCGGCGGTATATAAGGGTCCTACCCTTAGTTTTAGAGATATTAACAATGTTACAACCGTCCCCAGTCTACCCTACATAATATCTGCTGTACTATGGGACTTGTTCAACAGCGTTTTGTCATAAAAATGTGGATGTTAGGAAATTTTTGAGAGGTGGAAATTAGGTAGAGCACGCGGACATCGAGACCAAAAATATACCATGGATTACACGTGTAAAAAACACTTTTATAGGTTTTGTGCGATCATCGAGTCAAAAAAAAAAAACACTTTTTATTCGGTGGAAAACATGTGGAATATACCAGCACACAGAACCGTGTTTTCCACGTGTTTTCCACGGGTTTTCCTGGTATACGAGATACGTTGATTGAATGATGTGTGGTCCACGTATAATTTTTCCACGTATGCCAGCTTTCCACATTGGACACGTTTAATATACGTATATTCGACGTACCTGTGTTTATTGGGTAGGTCTAAATCACTGGAGCATGTGTAAAGTTTTGAAATTTTTAGTTCAACTTTCAGACGATTACCCCAACTTCGGGTGCAACTTTATGAACCTATCATCAACTGCACAACGTCAAAGCTGGCATGGCGGGCAACATAGTCACTAATTGCTTTTAATTGTTAATCAATACCTGAAAATTCTTTTCCAAATAATAAAATATTTTCCAATCGATTGTCCAAATTATTTAGCAACGATTCATCCGAAAAACAGTGAAAGCCGTTAATCTGTGTGCCTCATCAATTTTTGTTAATTACTAATTACTGATTGTTTTCCAAATTATGAAAATTGTTTTCCAAATTTGTCCAAACGATTTCCGAATCACTGGAAACCCTCATTTTCAGATTGCTTAATTTGGTCTGCCAAGTATACGGTGGTGGCGATGTCCTAGCGAGGAGAGGTGAGGAATTGTGACAGCGATGAGACGGGCGTCCTCGCTGATCGATTGATCCGTTCGATCCACGTGACACATACGGGTCATTTTCCAAATTCTAGTGCTTGCTTGCTATTTGCGAGACTACGTTCTTGGATTACTGCGTTAATTCGACGGCTCGTCTTTCCTACCTGCACCCATCCATTGCCCAATGGAATTGCATCTCGCAGGGTATTTGGCGACCCAGAGTGCAGCCTCGTCCAAAAACCCACGTCGATAGCTGTGGAAGGTCAGGCACGACCTGCATCACATACTCGTCGCATCCATCGGGAACGCGGCGTCCGGACTCTGGCCGAAGTACCACGATGGCGGTAACAATGCCGGGATAGTTGATGATTGTTGTCTGGTACAGCTCCTGGCTATGAAATCTTCGGGACGGGAGGCTATCATGTGTTACTTTGGTGTTTTCGCACAGCCCTATTCGACCGTCCCCTTGGCATCCGGAATCAGTTGACGGCAGTTGGTTCAACCCCTCGTTGAGAAGTCATCGGTAGCTGGAGACAATGCATCGTGCATTACCCTGTTCGTCAGCCAACTTGGCATCCAGAGTCCAATTGTTGCAATAGTCGGACCCATGTGCTGGCTCTAGTCCTCGTCACGCATCGTGCATTTGGAGTTGAACGCCAGCGGGCGGTGCCTCAAGTGTTATTGCTTGATACAAAACCGATCTCGGACCCAGATGCAAGGCCGATGTTAATCGTGTGCATCGGTCGCCAGTCTGAAACCACTGTTGGACCAACATATAGCACCGATGTCCAACCAATGTATCGGTGCTCGATACGAAACCAACCTTGGACCAAAGTACAGGGCCGATGCGTGACCGATGCATCGGTTGCCGATCTTGAACCGGTGTTGGACCAACATACCCCGCCGATGTCAGACCACTGAAAGGATTCTGAATGTTGGGCCAGGATCGGCCCGCGTGAAACGTTCGATGTAATACCGATATAATTGGGCGCCAATGCTGATTCGACGTTGGGCCGTTTTGTGAAAATCACAGCCGTTCTATGATTTCTGCACGGGATACTGACTAGACTAGCGTTGTGCTCGTTCGCTCGCTGCGCTCGCTCACTCGATTGGTTTCTCACATAATCTGTGATGTAATAAAAATTGAGGGGAAAATTTCCGAAAAAGAATATTTGAACGAACAAAATTTAGGGAGTGGTACATGGCGGGCCAGGTGTGGATGGATGAAAGAGTATTAGGTCAGATATTAACGTGACACTTTTATCAAAAGCTATGATGGCCCGCCAAGTACCACTCCCTAAATTTTTTTTGTTCAAATATTCTTTTTCGAAAATTTTCCCCTCAATTTTTACTACATCACAAATTATTTGAAAAACCAATGCTTAAAATATTCAAGCAGCAGTCCACGGTGTATCGATCTTCACTTATATTTTAAAAAAATTTTCAATCGAAAAATCTAAAAATCAGGTCGAAGTAAAAGTCTGGACATAATGTTATACGGGTAAAAAAATTGATTTTTGACAGTCTTTTTGAGAATGTTTTCAGATTTTTCGGTTACGTACATCGAGGTGTTGAAAAAAAAACTTTGAAAATTCACCATGCGCTCAAATTTATTCTGAAAAATCTGGAAAAAATTCTCGTTGCTATTGAGAGTCAGAGGAATGATACGAAAAATCACGGACCAGATCTGAGAGGTCGTGGGTCACCGGCAAGTCGACTTGGCATGGAATTCCCCATATGGTTCCGGTTGTCATTCATGATATTTCACGGACCACATGGAAATTGAACCCTTAGCCTCTGTCGTGATAGGTATATTCATGATGCGTTTTTTTTCTATACTCTTCAACAAACTTTTGTACTTTAATCGAATCATGCAGCACCTATCGACGGAGCCAATCACACCGTTCAATTACGGAGAGATATTATCGTAGACCGATTTTTCATCTAAAGTATCTAGTCACATTCGACGACATTAATATCTTTTTATAGTGTGAATTTTCATTTGCACTTGTATGGGCTACCTTTTTTCTGGGTATATCCCAGCTAGCTGACGATTTCGTTCACACACGCGTGACTCAGTGAAGCGTTAATGAAACCCGAAAGGATTCTGCGGTCCAACTGTCGAGTTCGTACGACTAGCCACCATTAACGATATTGTTGAAATATTATTGGGACTCTTAGTTCCGAAAATGTCACACGAAATCATCGAGTGGTTCCTCGCATTCGACATCGGAATTCGTAAACAAATTTGTACAGAACTTTTGTGAAATTTCAAGTTCCATTTTGTGTTATGACATGCTATTATTGTTCGCATAACGAGTGAAATGCGTGGTTATCTTAGTTAGTTTCTTAACCGCAATCTTTCTCCGCAACGATAATAACGAGCTGAAAATAACTACCCGTACGTACGACTGAAAATGAGTACATGATAATTGAATCATTGAACAGATTCGCGTCATCGTGTCATCGTAAAATTGACACATCGTTAAAACTCTTTGAGTTCCCCGTGACCATAGTTTCAGCCGGATTCGGTTTCAAGTACTTCAGCGAAATCCGCGCGAACCGCAACTATACGTCTTTCGAATATCGTCGTAAAAGTATGAGTCCCAATGTACATACCGCGGAACTCGAGGTTTGACACCTCTATAATTGCAGGATGAATCAAAGGTTGGCGGATTGTAATTAGCCGAACTCAGATAGCAAACTATAAGGTAATCACGCGGAAAAAACCCTTTGACGCGAGTGTGAACTCGAGTGAGTGTCGATGATGCGTGGCCAACATAGTAATAAATTTACGCTACTTTTTTCTCAATTGTCAGGTGCGAATATTCGTGCGGCGAGCATGAAGTCCACTTCATTTCCATGTCGGTCATTAACCAAATCTCATATAAACAATGTATAAGTAATGTTTTTTTAGTGAGAAGTCACGTCAATCTGTTAACGAGATTAGAAAGCCGGACCAAAAGCTCATCCACGCAATTATGGTATTGCGTGTATTGCGCACTTTAAGATCTATAAATCATTACCTGTGAACAGCCTTGATATTCTCTCTATTCGTAGAAAACACAACTAGATGGAAACTAGGATAACTCGACGAAACAATTGAAGCGAACGGAAATAAAACAAATTTTCAATCCGTATTGTAACGTGAAATAATTACGAATGCCTCAATAGAAGAACGGAATCGACGCGGAAACGTCGACTGCAACAAGTGATGACCGTTGCATATTTTGCCAACGCTTGGTCTCCGACCTCTCAACAAAACACCTGCTTCAAAACGCAGTTGAACAATCAAATGATAACAGCCTGCTCATTGATAATATATTTTCTATCTACTTTTTATTGCATTCGCGTGATAGACCAGACGGTCAAAATATATTTGCGACGTTTATTCCCCAGAGTTTGGTTCAATCATCTGACACTAAACGGTGAGAAAATAACCGTCAATTTGCAAAAATGAATGCAGCTCATTTTAGCTCTCCCCCCACGCCAAACCCAAGCCAGAGGCCACCTCTGCTCAGGCTTATATAGTTTGTAGATAGTAAATCGTAGGTTTCTCTTCACTCGGGCCGGACATACGGTGTCTCGTCGGACTTTTGCTTCCATAATTTATTATTATTTTTTTTTTTTCTGCTGAATTGTCAAAACAATACGACTTGGCTAACCGATTCCCGCAGTGGTATGTGAAAACAGTTACATCACTATTGGTGGAAACATTCAGTGTGTCTTAACGGCGGATTCTACATTTTGCATTAGTTGAAATTACCGCAATATTTACCACGTTAGTGTAAACTCAATTAATCGCCTTGGTAAATAGTTTTCTGGTAATAATTAAGTGTGTGATTCGCAAATATAACGTGACCTTGTTCCTGGTATGCCTTAATCAAACGTAGGAGTGATTTTCATTCTCGATTGTTAGATTCAGGTGTTGCGTTTGCTAGCGAACACGATATTGCAAAAGCATGTTTTACACGTTGTGAAATTAGTCAAATCAACAACCGAAGATCTCACCTGTTGCTCGCCGTGGGACTGTAATAATAGCAGAAGATGACATCCTGCAGAAACGTCATATGAGATGAAAAGAAAAATAATGTTCCTACTTCCATTTTTTACTCCGCAAGTATTCTCGTCGTTGGATAGGACCTCTCGCTAATAACTGCGTCAGGACATCAAGTGAATGATGAATCATTGCCGTTAATGCCATCTTAATGATAAAAATCTACGAATGAGACGGTTTAATAATCATACGCTAAAGATCCTAAACACGATAAAAGACACTGTGAGACGAGTATGAATAAAAAAGAATTAATTCATCAAATCAGTTCCGAGTAGAGTAAAGGTCGTACTAGCGGTATCGTCGTGTCGTATCAAAGAATTAGTTGACGTCAATTTTGGTACGTCTGTACGAACATACATTATTTACACATTCATTTAGGAGCTATACATACATTATCCCACGCGAAATAGCAAAGATGGCTTTAATAAAATTATGGCTGGCTCTCTCAGCTCTGCTCATATCACATACGGTCACATTATTTGCATTACCAGATGATGCAAATATATGGAAAGCACCGAAAGAACGTACCGCTAAACAAGCCCAAATCGAAGTCGTTTACGAGAACTACAGCGATAACATGCTTCCGGTGTTGTCGAGGGATCTGACACTCCTTGGACAAGCTGTAGAGATGATAAGGAACGATGAATGCAGATATCAATGTAAATCAATGATGGATGGAATCCGTAACCTCACTTCCTGGGCCGTCAGATGTAAGACAGTTTTTTAAAACTTCGCTCAACTCATATTCCAAATGTCATCGATAGTATAGCATAAGATTTTAGCATTGCAATTAATGTAAGCGGGCAAAGATTAAAAATTCTCAAATTAGTGTTCAAATTTCGCGCGGATTGGATTACCATTTTTTCAAATAATAAGTTAGCAGTTACGAGCGTGATTGAATTCGAAATTATAAAGGCTCAAGCACGAGTCATGATTAATTACAACAATTTACTGAGTGGAGCCTTTTTTTTCATTCCATCCTCAGTTTACGACTCGTCTGGAAAATTTCCGGAAGGAATACTGGGCGGATCTTCGTACCAGTTGGGTAACTTCGACGAATGTCTTCAGATCGGGCAAGCCGATGACTCGCCACCCGGGATATACGGACAGTACTGCCTCGGAGAGGTCGGGATCGAGGTGCCTGATATTTACCTGAAAACCAACGGCACAATTTGGGAAAATTTCAGGGTGAGTCGAGATCCGATCTACGTATCTTTACCCAAAATGCACATCGAGACCATTAGTTGATGTCCATGACCCGAATCTCTGTCAGATTAAATCTCGTGAACACGAAAACGGGCTATACGAAATCGAATGGCTTTAGCGTATACAAAAAATTATCACGAGTCTTGCTATAGATGGGATTAATGGATCTTGCCTAACTGCTAATCCTGAGTTTTAGCCTTCAGCGGACAGAGGCGAAAGCATAACAAAATTGCACTGGGGTATTTGTGTACCAGCAGCATGCGAACCCCATGACGTCGAAGGCGTAGTGCGAACGGTTTTGGCAGTGGCCTTCACCGGGTCTCGTCTGAAGTTAATTCCAAGAATCCCGGAGGAATCGTGCTACAAGATAACGCCGCAGACTTACAGTAATCTGGATATCGCTTACACGTGAGTACATCGATATCATACTTGGAAATCCCGTGGAATGACAAGTTTAGCGAGTCCCAACACGGCGTCATTTCACGAATGAACGATACTGCTTGTTTCGAAATAGTGGCTTTCGGCGTCGCCTTGCTTTAGTCATTGGGTAAACAATATATCGATGATATTAATAACGGAGCAACCTCATTAGAAGTAGTAGTTATTCGTTACCAGGATCGATACAGCAAAGTAAATTTTGACAGCGCTTGCGAAATAATTATCTACCTACTGATTGCGCGTTCTTTCACCAGTATCCCAGGTGAAGGAGTGGGAACATATGCACTGACACTCGTATGACTCACCTAGCAATTTGGGTGCCGATCAAGATCTATTACATTCAATGTTTGTTTTGGACAAGGAAGCGCGTTGATTGGTATTCTTAGGCTTCTGTATTGTCTATAAAAAAAAAGAAACGCATCATATAGAATAGACTGGGCCAAAAAAATGGACTATTTTTTTTTTTTAAATATATTGAGAATATCATTCAGTATGGCAAAAAAAAAATTTCATGAAATTTTAAGCCCTTAATATTAACTTGAAGAGGTCTATCATCGCTATTTTTGATTTTTAGTAATAATTTGATGTTTTACGTCAGAACTGTCGAAATATTGAAGTGAAAAAATGTATGTTCACTTATCCCTTTATAAAATTAAATTCCCTACAAAAAAGGTCTGATTATAGATTTTTGTCAGACAAGCCGTTTCCGAGTAATTAAGCTTAATAAATTGATATAATTTCTCGATTTGACTTTTTTAATTTGGAATTTTGTGACTAACGAATCAATGAATGTATAAAAAAGATCATGACAGATTCTTAAAGGAAATTTAATGTTCTACAAAAAAGATCTCTTAATATTTTGGCCTCAATTTAATTTTTCAAAGTTATTCTCAATTAAAATTGAAGAAAAACTTGAAATTTCAAAATTTCAGTGAACATTAAATTTCCTTTAAGAATCTGTCATGATCTTTTTTATACATTCATTGATTCGTTAGTCACAAAATTCCAAATTAAAAAAGTCAAATCGAGAAATTATATCAATTTATCAAGCTTAATTACTCGGAAACGGCTTGTCTGACAAAAATCTATAATCAGACCTTTTTTGTAGGGAATTTAATTTTATAAAGGGATAAGTGAACATAAATTTTTTCACTTCAATATTTCGACAGTTCTGACGTAAGACATCAAATTATTACTAAAAATCAAAAATAGCGATGATAGACCTCTTCAAGTTAATATTAAGGGCTTAAAATTTCATGGAATTTTTTTTTTGCCATACTGAATGATATTCTCAATATATTTTTCAAAAAAAAAAAAATAGTCAATTTTTTTGGCCCAGTCTAATATAGAAATAGAATTACTATTTCTTGGACATTTTGGTCAAGCGTTCAAGTTTCATCACTAAATATGTGTATCCAAATTCGATCTTATCGTGTTATCCGTCATTACTTGTAGCTCTGACCCACACGATACTTTCACAAAAACCGGATTGGTGTCGGGCGAGAATCAATATGATCCGACCAATTCGATGCCACAACCAACCTTGGATTATGTTGTATCAATTTACTAATCACAAGCAATAGTTTAGATCACGTGATAAAATACAACCCCGGATTGCAACATCAACATTGCTGGTCGAAAAGCGACACCAGTAATCGATGAGACTTCCGTAGTCCTAAATTTGATTCACTAGCAAAGCTTTAAATAAAATGGATACTGATGTATGTCGAGTACTAAAAAATGCATCATGGTTGACGCATGACTCAAATTTGCACCTCAGTCGGGATAAAAATTTCAAGATCTACGTGGAAGATAAATGTATGAATCTGAATGTTAAATCAACCAGTATTTTTGTGTATTTTCAGGTGTGTAATTTTGACCCTGACCCTCTTCCTAATCGTTGGGACCACTTTCCATCTCAGATATTTATGGAAAAAAGAGGATATACCTGAAGGTACGTAGATTTCGACAACTAATTACACATATCCAAAGGCGAGAATACTGAAAGCAGAGTTTCAAAGTTTTATTACTTTCCGCAGGTCGGCTGCCCCAAGTATTGCTTGGATTTTCGATTATTTTGAATCTGAGAAAGCTCTCAGGAGACGCACGATCGAATGGAAGAAATTTGACCTGCATTTCCGGGATCAAAGTTATCGCCATGTTCATGATACTCGTGGGTCATTCAATGATCTTTCTCATCAGCGGCCCTGTTTTGAATACGCGATTTTGGGCACAAGTGAGCATAAAGTTCCGTTATGAAATTAACCCCAGGAAAAAATCGGGTAGATCTATGTAGATCTAAATGCTTTAGATCTACGTAGATCTAAATTTTGGCATAGATCTAATGAGTTCTACGCAGATCTTATGAGATCTCAAGAGATCTACGTAGATCTAATTTTTATGTCAATGTCAATTCCGGAAATGAATTGAAAAAACATTGAATTATTGCATAACTATAATGAAAAAATACTCACTATCGTCATAAAATAAGAAATCGTGAATACGAGTAAGGAAAAAAATAAAAAAAAAAATTGTGAAAATCGAACAAATCGGAATCGAACCCTCGAACTTCGGATTACGAAACCGGTACCGTACTAGATGAGCTAAGGCGTCTTCTGAAAATACGTGCGTTTCTGGCATACTTATGGTCCAATCAGTCTAGACAGACTTGAAATATTTCCAAATACGGTACCAGAACTACTCAGATCCGAGTAGATCTACTTGGCTTCAATGAGCATAACAACGTTTTGCTGCAATTATTCCATCTTCTCATCTCAGATCTACCTAGATCTACAGTAGATCTACCTAGATCTACAGTAGACCTAAAGATACCTGGGTGGATATACATAGATCTAACAAGCATGAGCATTCGAACATGGCAGTAGATCAATTCGAAGCTACGTAGATCTACGAAAATCCTCGGAGATCTGGGTAGATCTAGGTAGATCTACGATTTCCCAAAATTTAGATCTACTTAGATCTATTTAGATCGAAATTAGATCTCCGGAGATGCGAATTAGATCTAAACCATTTTTTCCCGGGACCCTACTTCTATTCCGTCCAAACTATCAATGATGCATTTCTATCCCATGCAGTTATTAACGCACGCTAGAAACTCGGTCTTCCTGAACAGCCCCCTTCTGGTAGACACCTTCCTGCTCCTCAGTGGATTTCTCGTTTCATGTCTCATCCTTCACGAGCTCAACAAAGGACGTTCGATAAACTTCTTGTTTGTTTATATCCAACGCTACATAAGGTTGGTCGTTTTCAAAAACAAGCATCATCGTCAGATTCGAACCTATAATGATGGTTTTATTTTTTGTCCAGATTAACACCGGCATACTTGATTGTCATTGGTCTTTACATGACTTGGTTCCCGCGGTTGGACTCCGGCCCCATGTGGTCTCGCGTCTACACGGAAAGGGATCGATGCATGGAATCCTGGTGGTTGAACCTCTTGTACATCAATAATTATGTGAATACCAACAATCTGGTAAGTGGCGAACACTAGTTCTAGACAAAATTAGAATCAACATGGAACGTCCGGTTATCGACAACCTTTTGCGTAAATACGCAAAAGCCTCATGCGGGATTGTAGATCTTCAATATTGATATTTCAGTGCATGTTCCAATCGTGGTACCTGTCGGTGGACACGCAGCTCTTTATGCTGTCTCCGCTGTTGGTCTATCCGTTGCACAAGTGGCCTAAAATTGGGGAATACCTCCTGGGAGGCGCCACTGTTTTATCTGTGATAATACCGTTCGCTGTGACCTTGAGGGACGAGGCGGACCCGACATTAATGGTCCACAGCGCGTAAGCATTAATCACACGAAGTTGACCAATAACCGAGATTCAATATTACGAAATTTTACTCTCACGGTTTATTTTTCATTTTATATCAGCGAGCTGAAGGACATATCGACCAACTATTACTTCATAAACTACTACATCAAAACCCACATGAGAGCCAGTGCCTACTGTTTTGGCTTGGTTTGTGGATACATGGTACATCGAATGCACCTCGCGAATCAAAAGTTATCACCGGTTCGTCTTTTTCCACTCAATCCTATTTGATTTCGAACAAGTGGTATAGTCTGTCTTCTCGTTCTTACAGATTCTAGTACGACTCGGATGGTTATTCGCGAGCATATCTCTGGTAGCATCGATGACAACAATCGTTCTGTTCTACGGACCGCGAAAAAATTATGCACCGATCGAGGCTGCAATTTACGCAGCCTTGCACAGAGTTTTCTGGAGTCTGGGTACCGGATGGGTAATCTTAGCCTGTGTTACTGGAAATGGAGGTATCGGATAGTTGTGTACAATTTCATGAAACCTACTGTAAAAAGTAAGAACATGGTGAAATTATACGTCTCGACCTTGTTCCAGGGATTGTGGCGAAATTTCTTCAGTGGAAAGGCTTCTTGCCGCTCAGTCGATTAACCTATTCCGCTTATCTAATGAACGGAATGGTCGAATTATACAACGTGGGGACGGTGAAAAGTCCGCAGTATCTTGACTACATTTCTATGGTAATTCATCCAGTCTTCATAGATTTATGAGATAGATGCGTTTGAAGAATTTCCTACAGCGTTATTTGCAATCATTTCTTTAACTCGCAGGGTCAACGTGGAATCGCTGACGTCATTGTGACTTTCGTCTGTGCCCTTGTTATATCCATAACTTGCGAATCCCCAATACTAGGATTAGAGAAGATACTGCTGACACGAGGTTAGTACGGAATACTCAAGTGTTTTAGACGATTATGCGCGGAAAAATACTTCCGTGTTTCACCAATTACTCTCAAATTGATGTTTGAATTCGTTCCAGGAAACGAAGGGACCAAAGATGATAAGAAAGGAGGTGGAAAAGACAGAAACTCTATCGAAGCCTGAGTGATAGGAAATGAAACAATATTTATGTACATACAAAGACCTGCCGTCCAACAATTTATTATATTTCTTATGTATACACCCTTACAAATTGACGTATTTGGTCATTATGCCTCTTTGGAGTAATTCGATGTCCTTCAGAGGCAGGGAAAACATTCCGGAAACCAGATCTCGCTGCTTCTCCTCGTCTCCTCTCTCTCCTCTGGTCACCTGTTCTTTGATAACTGTTTCTCAAGCACCGTTTAATGATTACCAATCGTCAAGTTTCCTCTTGGTTCCATTCCCAGTTGGATTCCTTCGAATGTCTTCTCTGCTCCCTCTCCTCGCTTCCGTACTGCGGAACCTCCCTCTTCTCCGACCCCGTCGATTCCAATTCCGTTTCGTCGTGCCCACTGGCACCCGATGGTTCATCATTCTCTACCCAGTCCAAATTTTCACTATCGCCGCTGTTGCTCGCGGGATAAGAGACAGAAGTGGATTCAGCCTCGTCACCTCCGAAGTAGCTGAGATCCTCGGTCTGTCCGCCCGTCGAATGCTTTCGCTTTCCTTCTTCTGTTTGCGAGTTATCCCTCCGTACCTCGGCTCCGGAAGATCGGGTTTTTCCGTCCTTTTCCTTGACCAAGAATCCCGCGGGACCCTCTTCCTCCGACCTGGACTTCTGCATCTGCCACGCTTTCTTGAAAGGGTGTTCCAGCTCCTGCTCAACCAGCTTTGGTCGTTCCGGTAACATATACTCCGGATCCTCTTCGCTGGCTTGGCTTCTGACGATGGAAGCTCGTTTGAAAAATCCCGTCGACGAGCTCTGCGGGTTGCCGGAGTCCGTGTTTTCCTCCTTGACAAAGTCCCACCCGGAATCATCCTCCGCTTCCGGTTCCTCCTGGGAGATTCTGCTCAGATTCTGCAGAGACGTTCGCTTGCTTCCCCTCTTCAGGACGAAGCCGTAATTGAGAGGTCCCTCTTCTTCGTCCAGGGACGTGGGCTGACTACTGGTGTATGACCGTTGTCTGGAAGGATCCCAACTCGTCTCTTCTCCGCTCTGAGTGTCGTAGCCTTCTCGGAGCGGGGGACGAGTCTCGCGATAGTCACTTCTGGATGGATTGTAACTATTTTCCTCTTCGCTCTCGCTCCGCTCGTGAGGGAAGGACGTTGAGTCCGAATTCGGCTCTTTAGTCATACTCCATGCACCGAAATTATCGATCTTAGGCGGGTCACTTAACAGCGCCATTTTCCCCTCAGCCGAAGATCGCCGTTTCAGGATGTTCCACTCTTCCTCTTCGCTCACAGTCCCGGTGGTTTCCTCCGACGGTAAATTAGCGGCCAGCTTTTCCCTTCGTAGTCTGAGTTCGTACTCCCAATTCTCTTCGTCACTTACCCTAGGTTCATCCAGCGGACTCGTCCTCGGGATTATCGGCTTCTCCTTGCGACTCGCTTCCTCTTCTCTTTCGCTAGATAATCTCCTCTGAAGTTCACTCGCTCGTGGCAACGATCTCGTCGATAGTCTAAGCGCGGGCGATTGGACGTCCAGGCCCTCAAACGCGGCCTTTTTACCTTCCTTTCCACTCTGAGACGCTGAACGCTCCCGTTTCACATACTCCCATGCTGGTTGTTCCTCGTGTCTCCTCGTTGAAACCGCGACATCGTTATCCTTAGCCAAAGATCGTTCTCGCCTCGTAAATTCCCTGGGTACACTATCGAAGTCCTTTGAAGATGATCGCTTGCCGTCACTGGCTCTCGAAGTCGAATCATCCCTCCTTCTATAGTCCCAAGAAAGTTCGTCTGGATCCTTTGCCGATAACCTTTTGCTTTCGCTGGCCCCAGACTGCGACCTTCCGTCTCTCCTGAAGCCATCTTCGTCTCGTGCCTGTTGGACGTTGGCTTTTTTCTGGATCTTTGAATCGTCGACGTACTCGTTTCCGTAAGTTTCCTGACGACTTTGACTCCTCCTTTCTGTCCTCAAATCTTTAGCCCCCTCGGTCCTGCGTCTCGGTCCTTTCTGAACCGGGGTTTGGATCCAGTCCCATGTCGGAATCTCGTCCTTTCGGTACGCCCAGACTTCGGGAGATTCTTCATCGTCGCGATATCCGGACTCGATTTTTCTACTGGAAACTTGATCGTTGTACCAATCCCATCCAGAAGACTCTAATTCCACTTCGTCTGGCACTTTTCCTTCTTCCGACGGCTGGTCTCTAGCCCGTTTCTCATCTTCTGTCTCAACCTCGTCGTTCTTTTGCTCATTACTGACGGTCTGTAACGTTAATCCATCTGTGCATTCCATTATTACGTTCTTTACCTCTTGCATAGGCAAATCTAAGAGCAACGTCAATGTGACGGAAACACCTATGACAGTCGCTACTTCGTAAAAATCGACCTGCAAACAAAATTCGACATCGTACATCAGATACGTGAGGATTTATGATGTGACATAAATACTCACTGATCTATGAAGTTGGAAATCCGAGGAGTATCTCGTCGTTCCAACGTTGTAGAAAAATACGGCGAATTGTGTGAGGTAGACTGAGTAAGACAGTCTACTGAATACGACCAGCCAGTAATTCGAGAGAAACTTATTTACTACGCCTATAAATATAGATAAATATTTTATAAGTGCAGGAAGAACACTTCACTACAAATAACTCTTCAAACTGACCTCCATGCTCCGTGAACGAGGCGAAGATGATCCAGGACAACGAGACGGCCCAACAAATTGGTAAAATAACCGCATAGTAAGTCGCATCTTCAACGTCATATGTGTAATCCCTCCGTGCTAATCTCCATGGTGATAGTAAAGACCACAGCCCTAAAACGGTAGCCACTATCCATCCAGTGATGACGATCGCCTGGTGAAGAGGATCAAGTTTAGTCAACAAGCATTGATGTAGAAAAGGATAAACGTACCTTGTGCATCCGGAATTGCTTTCCGGTGTAACGCATGAGCACCCCAAGCGCAACACCGAACAAATACGGGGTTGCTCTGTGCAGTGGTAATGCATACGTCAGATTCGCAGTTTTGTACAAATGCTTCAGTCTGAAATAGTGACAAATGATTTTAGTTCGGGGTCCCTTCAGGCATAGAATTCAGGCCATACTTACGTCATGCCGTGAAAGATAACCACGGATAAGTAATTGTTTGTCGTTGCCAAGTACCGGACGGTCGCTGAGACTTGTAATAAAAAAAGCGTAACGAGAATACCGATGACTGGCTTGTTGTAGAGAAAGAAGACCAACGCTGGGGCTATCAGAGACAACTGCATGTCCAAGGCGAGCTGATGCGTGTGGGTTGCGCACTGTAACAAAAATTACTATCAAGTTTTTAATCGTCTTATCGCGTGATCAGAATCATATCTAGCCAGAACCATATCTGACCCACCATCTCTTCGAAGGGAAAGAAATTTTGAATGTAGAGCAAATTGGTCCACGCATTTTTCTTGCAGAGTTCAGCGTTGTTCTTGACAACGCTGCTCCACTGTGGTCCAGATCCTATGTGCTCCATGACGAATGCGTACCAGAAAACTACGGCCAGTAACGCGGGTGTCAATCTGTAAATAAACAAAAATAACACACGTAAAAATACTGTGAAGAATGTAAATTCATTTGAAACACATTTGTCTTGCTCACCTGACGAATCTGGTCACGAAACGACAGAACCATCGTATTTCTCCACGCTGATTGAAGTCCTTGGCCATATTGTATGCAGTCAAGATTCCGCTCAGGAGAAGAAACGAGTCCGTGTAAACCAGTGAAACCCTCAGAATAGAACTAAGAGGATTATTGGCGACCTGAGAACAGCGAATTCGCAATCAATCGCGGAGTTGATTTCGGGATGCAGGTTCAGTCTCACCTCGGTCAAAGATATTCGATTGGCGAACGGTATTCTAGCTATCGGAATCAGCTTGTGCGCCATATAAAGAAGAATCGTTGCTATAGTCCTGATGCCGTGAATGCACCGAATGTCTCCACCGTTATCGGAGTCCTGCATCAGTGCAGTTGTCGTTCGCCGTAAGGAAAACGCCATTATTATTCTCTCGGAGTAGCTCCCTATGACCACGGTAAACGCATGGGGTAAATAACGGCAGAAGTTGTATCTAGCAAAAATCGATAAAGCATTTACCTTGTCCCTGTGAAGTGACACAGTAATCACGCAAAGTCGCTACCAATACGAGACACACCGTCATCGCGTAAAAATATCTGCAAAAACGGAAAAGAGTAAAGAAAAGATTCCAACAGAACGTAGAATGAAATATTTTCAGCTCGAGACGAGACCGACTAATCGGTCAAAATGTGAATCACAAGGCCAAGGTTTCCGGAGTCAACTGCAGCACAAGTGGGAGCACCGTCCTCACTTCAGCTGCTTGAAACCTATTTTTGTCCCAACTGGAACGTGCTTGAAACATCAACCGTAGGAATATGCTGTTAAAACTGAAAGTAATTCAAGTTCTTCCGCCCCTTGCAGCTAGAATTTTGCCATAAACCCACAAATCTGTGAACGGGAGTCAGAAAAATGGACTCACAAGACGGCGACTGTCTCCTTCGAGTATGGCTGCGGTTTTTGTTTGACATAGCAGGAATCCGGGTCGACGCCTACGGCGAACCTTAATCCCGTCGAAGCGTTGTAGGCACTCAGAGCATCTTCGATCACTGACCGAACGTCCTCTGGTGAACAAGCGGCCGGAACGCAAAGCGCCCAGTTAGCGGTTGTAAATCTTGGAACGAAGTGTGTTGGCTGAAAACCTCCAAAGGTTTAAAAGACGCCGGAGAATTGGTATCGGAGCTGGACGATCATCTCTTGAGCTTACCTCGTTCATACTGGCCCTTAGAAAAGCTCGACTTTGCATCAAATTAACCGGAATTTTCATGTCGTTTCGGGTGGCTTGCAGGTCTATGGTAGCTAGGCAATACTTTCCCTGAACTTTGACGGTTTTCTCGTCGACTTTGACATGAGCTTTGACGGCTAGACACTGGTCGAAATCTCCCAGCTGGTTCAGATTGCCACGTAACAATCCCGAAGGAATTTTAGCGCTAGAGTCCAACACTGGAAAGACAATAAGACTCATTAGCTGTTTTACAGTTGTAGTTTCAGTCCGCTGTTCTCAGACTTGGAACAAAGTCAACCACAATCGAAGCACGAAGTTTTAGTCTTCAGTTGACATAAGAGCATTAATTTCACAAATCAACTCTTTTGGCACCGGGATAATGGTAGCCACCTTGGCTCAATGCCGAATGAATTCTGCGGGCCTTCCGCTGTAGTCTTGATTATTATTATTACTATTATTATTTTTACAATGAAAGCCTACTAATTGCTTACAATTGTCGCGTAGAACAAGGTGCAGATATTATAATATCCATCAGTTTTTTTCAATTACTGCGTAATAAGTAATTAGAGCGTGCAAACTCACTCTGTAAAGCCCATAATTTATATCCACGGAGTTGTCGGAGAAATATTTTCCCATGCTGCTGACAAACAGGATCTTCTATCGCAGTGAAGTTCGGAATAAACGAAGGCACCTGGAGTAACAAGTCGTTCAATTCTGGTAGGGTAATCGAGGCCTCCGTTCCTTTTTTCGACTTCGATTTCGGCTCTATAACACGTGCTCAATAATGTGGATTACGACAGCAAAATATTGAAGACCGTCTTCTAGTCTACTCACTTTCGGATTTTTTATCTGCTTTTGCTTCAGGTGATTTTACTTTCAGTTTTTCGGGTTGCGTCGGCTGTGATTTTACTTCTTTTTTAGTTTTAGGTTCCGGCTTAGGCTTAGGCTCTGACACCACCTTCTTTGAATTTTCTTTGCTTTCTGATTTCTTTACTTCCTGCGACACTGGAACCTTACTGACTTTTTCTACCGGTTTCGAGGGTTGTTTAACCTCAGGCTTTGGCGCGGGTTGTGGTAACGGTTTTGGAACCTCGACTTTCTTTGCCTCGCTGGTATCTTTCTCAACCATTGGAGGCTCAACTTTCGCTGCTAATTCTTCCAAAGATATCGCGCGAAGTGATTCCATAGATTTCGACTTGTCAGCGTGCCTTACCTTCTCGAGTTTTCTGGGTGGTTTCGTAGCTTCCGCCACCAGCTTGCTTCCACTGTCATCCTCCTCATCGTCGTCGTTAGGCGCATCGTTACTTCTGCTAATTTCCGAAGACAGCACAGTATTCGTGTCGATAATTTCTTCCGCTTCTTCAGGCTGATCTATGTCTGATTGCTCACTCACACCGTGGTCATCATGCGCGCTTTTATCATCAGCTTTGACACCCTCTCTT
Source organism: Euura lappo (assembly GCA_018257835.1). Classification (NCBI taxonomy): domain Eukaryota; kingdom Metazoa; phylum Arthropoda; class Insecta; order Hymenoptera; family Tenthredinidae; genus Euura; species Euura lappo. The sequence goes on along the minus strand of JAEUYN010000059.1, from coordinate 288,322 downwards.
CTCTCTTTTGCGATTTCTGGCTCGCGTACTCGTTCAACTATTTCAACGCTCTTCTTTGCTGCACCTTTATCAGCCGATCTCGTGATAGGATCTTTCAAGTTTCTCATATCGCTGGCTACTGGCTTGAAATCCTTCACGCCATACTTAATCCTCGCCAGTATGTCGATAGCAGACTCTGCGCTCTTGATATCCTCGTCTTCGGAATCATCGTCTTGTTCGTTGTCGTCGTTTTCGTCGTCGTCATCGTCACTATCGTCAAGGTTGACTGTCTCCTCCTTCTCTTCTTCTTCGTCCGTACCATCGGACGCTTCATCGTCATCGTCCACCTTGTTGTCATCGACGTCGCTCACATTCGCCTCATCGCCGTCATCTTCGCTATTGTCCTCGTCATCATCGTCGTCGTCATTGTCATCATCTTCGTCGTCCTCTTCATTCTCGTAATCCTCACCGCCCTCGTCATCCTCGTCAGAACTTGCGAAAGACGATTTGAGCTTCGCGTTACGCGCAGAGCCAGAAGAGCCACCACTATTCTTCGCGACGGTAGAAGTCCTCAGATACGATTTGACGCTGTCCGCAGTCTCAAGGCTCGGCAACTTATCGGGCTTTGTCGTAACGTGGACGGAACCACTGGGAAATCTTCCCTCATCCCGCTCCACAACTTCACTCGACTCTTCAACAAGTGGTTGTATCTTGTTTGTACGTGACAAAGGGACGTTCGTAGCTTCGAACTTTCTACGTAATCGAATCGGCGGAGATGATGTTCCAGAAATTTTCTGCCCCGCGTTGCACTTGCCTAAGAGAGGATTGCACGACGGACGCGTATGCTCTGTTGACGCTGCACCTATGTCTCGTATACGGAACCCATCCACGCCGTCCGGGATTAGAACCGGTAGTAGAGCCAACGCCAGAGCGATAAAAAGAAAACTAGTCTCAAAACCGCGACGAACTTGACGAAGCTTAACCGTGCCCAGGGCGGGCGCAGCCATGGTTCATCACGTTTGCATTGACTCGCCGGTACTAGGCTCAATTATCGCGGGTATAACAATTTTTCGGTTAAAATAACGCCGATTACAAAAACTGGACACTGAACCAAACGTCTAAAGCCACAACCACCAAGTTGCTCCCAGCCGGCCGCGGTATGACGGACCCGCAGAATTAGAGCATATGGCATCATCCCAGCAGCTATGAGTTTTATTTAGCATCAACATTTGAATGCTGCTCGACGGCGGCGGGACCGAGACGAGAAGCGTCTGCGCCGCGACGTCGAGCCACGCGGTCCTGCGCTCTCGTCGTCGGATTATTGCGTAACGTCGAGCGTCGCGACGCCAGAAGAACGTATCAACGATGCTCAAAATATACTTATCTCCCACGGTGAACGCGTACACTGTGATAGGAGATTCTCCATGGTCAGCCGCCGCGTATTTTATCACCTCACCACTATCCGTAAATAACAAAGAAGTTTGAGTAACAAGGGATGAAACATTAACCCTAAAGGAAGTCAATAAAACTTGGTTTATTACGAACATCGAATACCACTCGTTGCGAACACTTCAATATGAACTGAGCGAATTCTAAAAACTTTGTTGAAATACAATCGAACGATTGACCATCGTTCTGTGTACGTGATCAAGTTAACTATGGATAGTTAAGTATCTTATTACATGCATGTAATAAATGAGATTTATTAGAATATACGATAATGGGAAACAACGCAGGGTCACTCTTTGCGCATCGCTTCGTTTCGAACGCCCTTCTCCAAATCCGTTTTGGTCCCTTTCACCAGGCTATCACGGTCTCGTTCGCTGCCAGATTGTGTTAGAATTTTTTCCAACACTATAACCGGAGATTCGAAAAATAAACTGAAAACAAAAGCCACCGGAATCGACAGCATCAAATCACTCCAGAAACCGTTTATCTGCAAGCAGAGATGCATAGGTTGTTAAAATCGAACGAAGTAAACGTAACGTGGTCAGAAATAAAAAAAAAAAACAATCTACCATAACAAAGTCAGAAAAGATTCCGGTGGTTTCGGCCGAAGAATTCTTCGCCATCTGAATCACCAGGTGCACCAAATAAATGCAATACGATAACCGGCTCAGAGGCTGGAAGATCGGCAGTGACAGAAACCTCGTAACTGGACCTGAAACATTTCAGTCAATTCCAATGTACTCACTACACTCACGTTATCACATCTCGAATGTATAAATGCGAATATACCTCCGTATCCCTGAGTACACGCATAAACTATCCAAGCGATTGCGATCGACCAAAATGGGCGCAAGAGAACAGCAAAGACAGACTCCAACAGCAGGTCATATCCGTTATGCGTATTGAAAACGCGGTGAGTGGCCCATCCACAAAATAGCATCAGAGATGCGGCCAGGACCCAATTGACGGCCACGTTCAACTGCAAGGACACAAAAATGCAATTAACGATGAGTCGATTATCACATACAAATTGGAGAGGTATTCTCTTCGTGAAACCGTCACGAGCACCTTGGAGAGGAGCCTCTTCTTGTTCGCTGCTAGGTCGTACCCCAGGAGGATCCCTACGAAATAGGCGCAGGCTCGATTGTAAGCGGGAATGTAATAATTGTAAACATCATCCGCGTTTTGTTCCATACTGAAACAACGACGGTCGATCATTGATTGGTTCGGAAACCTGATCGCTTGGTGGTCATTTTTACCTTTTGTCGAAACGCATAACCGCATTGGAGTATCCATTCACGGCGAGAACGACGGTCGGTGTGATTATAGAGGCAATGATAAACAAATAAAGCAACCCGAGTCCGCATTTTGGCCAGCGATACAGCGGGTATAAGATAATTGGTGAAATCCAAAATAGTTGCATATCTACTGCCAAGTACCAAGTGTGAAGAGCGCACTACGATCGGTTGCAAAGTGGAAAAAAATCTATTAACGTTCAATTCGTCGGCTGGTATATAGGAATGACCTACCATTTCCTCTTTTCTCACAATGTTCTGGACGTAGAGCAAATTAATCCACCAATTTTTTTGACAACGTTCGATGATTCCATTGAGCGAACTTTCCCATGCTGGACCATTTGATACACGATGAAGAAGAAAAGCGATCAACAGCACAAGAACAGCTAGACACGGTGTTAGTCTGTGGAAATGCAAACAATTAGGTCATAGGTTTGATAATCAGTCATTGCAACGTAGAAAACGTGGTCGAACGTCATTGATCGATTGGGCAGATAAAGACTAGGACTCATCATCGAAGATTAAATTTGTTACGAAACTTTGATGCATCTGTCTAGTGAAAGTAACCACGGTACCGAAATTTCCCTCACCTGATATACCGATGAATATACATCATAGGTAGACTGAATTTCTTTCCCGATTTCCTAGCCTCGAGAAAAAAGTAGGCCATCAAGAAGCCGCTGACCACGAAGAAGGTGTCGACGGCAAAAGTAGCTGCCTGAACATAAACGGCAGTCCAGGAGTCCATCCACTTTGCATAGATTGTTTTTAGTTAGTTACGATGGTTTGACTGAAGGTGAAAATGGAAACTGAACACTTACTCCTTGGATGTCTACAAGATTGACCATCGGCCTCACCAGCGAGGAGATGTAATGGTGACCAAGCACCACCCAACACATGCTCAGGAATCTTATTCCCTGAATCGCCGGCATAGTCTTAGGGTTCACTTTGGTGCTCAGCAAAGCGATTGCGTTTGTGTAGAGCGAAAATTTTGCAAGCACGTTAACGACGGTGGACGACATTCCGGTCGTGTTTCTCTTCACAAAATCGCATATTGTACAAAAAACCATGAAGGCGCCAACAAGCCCGAAGAAAACTCTGAAATTGAAGACAGTTTCCGGTGCTGTTTTATCGGAAACGATGTAATTCCCGTCTCAATTACTCACATCGTTAAGATTTCTCCGGTGGTAAAATCCTCGGCTTCTAACCGCTCACAGGTCACTCGTCTGACTTGGAGTCCGATATTCGGGATTTTTACGTTTTCGAGAGCAGTGTTTATCGACTGGAGGATTTCAGTCTCGTTGCATGAAGACGGAACACACAACGACGAAGTCAGACTAGTCTGTGTTTGTCTTACCGCGGCTTTCGTCTGTTCGGAATCGGAACCGAACAAGACCATACAGTGCTTACCCTGAACATCAATATCGTGGTGCTGTCCACGCGCCTCTATGCACTCCCGGTACATTCCAAAGTCACGGATGTTTCCTCGTAGGATCCCCGACTGAATTTTTGACGAGGCGTCGATCACTGGTTGAAAGAAAGGGTAGAGACTCAACTCAAAATTTCTTGAAATATTTTCTCATAAAATGAATTGACTTATTGAAGTGCACACAGCTTACTTTGCAACGCCCACATCTGTCCGGATCTGACAGCCTCCATGAGCACCCCGACCTCTTCCCCGCAAGGAGAATCGGAAGTGAAAATGTCTGAACCGAAACCATCAATCCACGGAACTCGCAGAGATTCGAGTATCTCATTAGCAGCCATGGTCTCCAATAAGCTGTTCTTCTCATCCTTCGGAAGACCGTTAACCAAACTCTGAGTCAAGGCGAGCAGTAGAACTGCAGCGGTACATCCGTAGGTGATCAAGATCATTTTGCTACTGCAGTCCCTTGGCATACGGTACATGTACCAGGGGACCATCCACCATTAGGGCATGATAGATAACAGCGCCACGGAATACGGCTGTTCTTGATAATAATTGTGTTTACAAGTCATTAGGGCATGAAATGTATTGTCCGCGTTTCTGACTGGAACGTAGAATCAGAACTTTAAGATAAATATTCTGTGTTTGCGAATGAAGTCTGGATTATCAGTCAGCGAGTAGGTTATCTTTCAATATCTTTTTTTTCTCTGCAAAAGTTCATTGATTCGCGTAATCACTTTATTCTTAGAGCCATCGATACGTTTTTGAAACGTTCTTTATCATTTTGCAAACTATACGACCGGATACCTAGCTGAGATTCAGTATCTCTTACGTTGTAAAGTCAATAGTATAGCCTAATTCGAACGCTCGTTCTTATCTTTCAATTCTGATGGATAACAAATCAAAATACCGATACATCGTCTATCTCTATAAAATGTATCAAGTCCCATGGGCTTAATATGGTTTGATTTCTTATGATCCGATACCTATCCAAGCCGGCGTTCTAAATACATCAAGGCAAAGTAGCAAATCGGACAAAGTTCTACATAAGTAATTTAAAATGCACATCGTCGTCACGTGCTGCTCGATGACGGAGCATAATTGTGCGCTTTTACGCTCCATTGATTTTAGTTTTGGTCAAAGCTGAAATGTCTCTGTCAATTACACTTATCACTGACACACGCATTTTTTAGATAAGATAGATTTCCTAGTTTCTGCAGCATAAACATGACAGTCATAATGATATTTGAACTATGAACTATAATAAACTAATATTTGAACAAACTATTTGAATAAACTAATATTTGAACTATGAACTAATAATAAACAACACTATCGTGAATATTGAAGATGATGCGGCAATCTCGACCTTTTGAAATGCCAATGCCACGTCTTGACAGAAATCGGTAAATTTGAAATCACAGCGATGATGAGATCAACATTCCGTAGCGCTGTCTGGTTACTAAAATTTCTTAATTGCGAGGTTTGGAGGATATGATGTTATATCGAGTTCCGTAGACATAATGATCAGACGAATAGTGCATTCGTTGAACCTCCGACAATATTTTAAGAGACAGTTCACCCACCGGTTTCCTCTTGATCTCTGCTGTTACCGGATCTTGCTTCGGAGCTGTGATCAGTATCTTCTCTGATACTATCACTGGAGATTCGAAGAAAAGAGAAGAAGAAGGCCACTGCAATCGATATGAAATTTTGCACAGATTTAATAACGTATCACGGAAGATAGTTACGATACGATAGTTACTCACCGTGTCATTTGATCGGTCAACGTTTCGAACGTGTATATAGTATAGTTTCGAGTAAAGATTCCTTCAGCCCCTCGGTGGTCTAATTGGACAAGGCGTCGCAGTACAAATGCGAAGGTCCCGGTTCAAACCCGGGCCGGGGGAATTTTTACTCGAAGATTAAAAATAAAAATTTGGTTTTTCTATAGGTTTTTTTCGGTCCCACCAAGGTTTGCACGCTCGAATAGAGGAAGAATCTCTCCTTGGTGGGTACCAATAATTAATTAATTTGGTTCGCCTCGTCCGATAAATTCAAATATGTGAACGTGTATATAGTAAGTTGACCCACCAATTTTTCCGACGAGGTTCCACAAATAATGCAAGTAAAAAGAGGTCCATCCGCGACACGATGGAGGAGAACCGCAACAAACAACATCAGAACAGCTAGGCTTGGCGTTAATCTGAGAGGCATAACATCTGTGTCAACATGGATTGACCCAATATACTGCTTCTTGTTCACAAAATCAATGAGATTCTTCTCTTCTTACCGGATATAACGATGAATGTACATCATGGCCGGGTAATTGATTCTCTTTCCGGCCTGCTACGACTTGATGAAAAGGTAAATAAAAAATAAATAAAAGGTAAAGGTAAAAGGTAAATCATTAGAAATCCGCTTATCACGAAGGAAGAGATAGCTCAAAGAATTTCCCAGCGTCCGGGAGTCTGGATCGTTGGTTTCCATACGAACTTGAACAGGTGCATTATTACTAATTACTTCATCAATCTCCGTGGTTGAATGAACATGACGAATGAACATCTTCGCTTCTCTAGAATTTAAGGTTACTATTGATGACCCACCCTTATTCCAACATCTGGGATGCAACATACTGGTTGTACGATACCTCATCCTCAGTGTCACGTTGAAATGAGAATTCGATATACTTCATTCTACATCTTACATCTATTGAGATTCAATGAAAGACGCTTAGTTCTGACCAATCATTGGCCTGCAGGGATCATTTGCAGAGCCAAGGGTTTTCTCTGGATAGTACTTGGGAAAAGCATAATCAATTCTTCAAAAGACCAGATATCACAACTGTTCTCAACAAGATCATAAGATTCATGAAATCTGCAATGAAAATGTTGTTTTTTTTTTCTGTCTCACAGGTGTAATCGGATTACAATGAATTATTTTACCGTCAGAATTTATCGGTGGACGAAGATTCTAGCAAAAGAATATAAATCAGCATCTGTGGACGCCAGAATTGAGTAGAATGAGATTAAAACATGCCTGTAACAATGACTTCTCATTGCAGGATGATTTGGCGAATTAGCCCCCACCTGGCATCGATAGACGTTCTATTCGCGGATAAATGGACTCATCCATCAATCGATGAACTGGCTTAGGTTCAGTCTTAGAAAATTCGTGTGTGTAATAAGTCTGGAAATCTGAAGTATCAATACACAATCAGTAATTGAATGGATAGTAGTATGATAGAACAAAGTGAGTCATCCAAATTATCAAGACAGAACAAATCTGTCGACGAAATCGAACACAAAAGTCGATGACTAAAAAAGCTGGATACTCGGGAAAGGTGCAATTTTTCATAAATGAGTCTTACGAATATTGTTGCTACATCATAGTTGTAATTGTCGACCTCCTTTCATTTTTTAATTCCAGTAAATTATGACATCATTTATCAGCGACGCGATTATTTTTCGTTTCGAGTCGAAAGTACTGTTCGCGAATCATGATAATTCGCTCGTGATTTAATCGAGAGTGATATCACGAGGCGGGTTAGTAAAAAAAAAGCGAACTTTATGCATAATTAAGATTGCATACAACGTCGCAACATCGGAGAACGGCTTTTTTGCGAACGGATTTCATCCACGTCTGTAGAAATTTTTTATTGCTTGTTACAGAATCAAAATTAAAAAAATTTCATCGTGCAAACGGAATAATCGATGAATCTTATGAATATATACATTCGAAAAATATTGAAAAAAAAATTCATGCATGTGTATAAAATCTTTCCCAATTGCAAATAATGTCATTGATTCGTATCGCAAATAATGATTTCATTAGTTCGCGATAGTAGATATCCCATAAATACATTCTATAATCAGCAGCTATAACCTTTATAACTTTGAGAAGATCAAGTGTATAAGAAAATGATAAATTCAGACGTAGAACCGGATGAACCGTCAAGTTTTTTTTTCAAATAGCCGTCTTCTTCCGGTTATGACCTCTGGACAAATATCAGAACCCGAAAGACACCTGGTTGATAATCAGATAAAACACGCTGGTCGAGTGAGTTCAATGCCAAACTTCCCATGACACTTCAAACACCTCAGGTCACTCCATCGGTTTCACATAATTTTCAGGACTCTGTTACGTGACCAAAATCGTACCAAGGATCGCTCCGAAATCAAGTAAATAGCCTCGACTTAAAACAAGTTTCTGCAATTATCAGAGGTTCGGCTCATGTAACAGAGCCGTTTCACAGAACGGCTGACAGTTCCGTTTCCGGTACTGGTATCGTGATTACAGGATATAAATACTCTGCACTCTGAACGAGTGCCCAGCTTTTTCCGAGCTACGACGTTATATCTGGGTCGATACTTTCCAAGAGACTTATCGTCAATTATCAAGGTGTAAATTCGTTCGAAATCTCTTCCTGCATTGCTCTCAACTACGATAAACCGGTTGAGAAGAGAATCGAAAGTTGTGTACAATAACTGATACTGTAGCCATCTCCCTACTTCCCATTTCTTTTCTACTTTCCTTTTCAGTCTCTGCACAGAGTCAAGTATTTTCTGAACTGCAGTGCTGCAACTCGATGCGTGAACAACAAATCCGTGCTTGATAAAAATGATTCAAGAATAACTGTGATTAATGTTAGGCTAGTGTCAGTGCGACGCATCAATTACCCGTCGCCAATTAATATTCAATAAAAATTTACAAGCTGTCCTTTGCGTTTTTTGCCGTCATGTTCCTCGGAATCATCGCTGTTTTTGTGGCAACTGTTTACTGGTATCTTACACGCAATTACGACTACTGGAAAATTAGAGATATCCCCTTCCCACGGCCAAGGCTGTTTTTTGGCAACACGAGAAAGATCACGCTCCTAAAAACAACGATTGGAGAGGGTCTTCAGGAGATATACAAAAAATATGAAGGATCCCCTTACGTCGGAATATACGAACTAAGGACGCCTGTACTTTTGCTGATCGATCCAAAAATCATCAAACTCGTATTAGTCAAAGATTTCGCACACTTTCAAGGTACGTCAAACGAGACCACGATTTTCTTTACCTCTCTTCAACAATCATCACTTTCAGGTCGAGGAATCGTGTCGAACGAAAACGTTGACCCTCTGTCGGCAAATTTAATCAATCTTTGGGGGCCAAGGTGGCGAGTGCTAAGAACGAAACTGACCCCAGCCTTCACGTCATCCAAAATTCGAAACATGTTTGATCTAATTGCAGAATCCTCCAGACAGTACAAGGTCAGACGATCTAGATCAGATAAGCTCAAGACGTTCTCCGTTTACCGGATGACTTTGAGTAATTAACAATATCACTTCTGCTCTCCCAGGACTTTGTCAAGCAGTACGCTGACAAGGAAGAGGAGGTGGAGTTCAGAAATCTTGCAGCAAAATTCACAACAGAAGTTATCGGGACCTGCTGCTTCGGGCTTCAGACCAACACGATTCAGAATGGAGATTCGGAGTTCAGGGCGATTTGCAGAAAGGTCTTGGACCCCTCGTTCACGATCGCGGTAAAACGGCTGATCCGGATGTACATACCCGGGCTGTTCCAGTGGCTGGAAATGGGTCTGAATCCTCCAGAGGTGACAGCGTTCTTCACCGATGCCGTTCATCATCTCGTCGAACATCGAGAAAAGCACGGAGTCGTCAGGCACGACTTTATGCACTTGTTAATGCAAATTAAAAACGAAGGTAAAATCGATGACTGCGATATAAATCGCAACGGATCCAGCGGCGAAAAAGTAGCCAGTCCAGCTGACGGAGATCTCAAGGATCCGGATATCGGTGAGAAAAGATCGTGACCCCGAGTATAACTCGTCGAACGATCGACGACCTCTCTGTCATTAATTTTCTTTTTAGTCGTCGATGAAAAAGTGATGGCAGCCCAGGCGTACATTTTTTTCCTGGCTGGTTTCGAGACGTCTTCGACAACCATGAGCTTCGCCCTGCACGAGCTGGCGGCCGACATGAAAATCCAGAATAAAGTGCACGACGAGATCGATGGAGCCCTCGAGAGGCACGGTGGTCTCTGCTATGAGGCTATTTCCGAAATGGACTTCCTCGACCGAGTCATTCAAGGTAATCGTCGGTTATTTACCAGGCGCGGAATTTTTTAATCAAATTTTAACTCCACCGTTTACCAACGATGAATCACTCCTCGATATACCGATCAGATAAATTGTAACCGACGACCGAGAATGTTGGAATCTAAATTACTGCCGAATGGCACTTCCCCGTCTGATGGTAAGAGGCTCGCTTCACTGACGAACGATAACGCTGATTCTGGGACTTTGAAAGAATTTGAAACTCTTTTTTATCCGCAATTTTTGTGTGCATCGAGATTTTACCTGGTTGTAAAAATGTGTGTTTTCAGAAACTTTGAGGAAACACCCGCCCGTCGGGATGGTTCCTCGCCTTTGTAACAAGGAGTACAATATTCCTGGCACGAAGACGGTCATTGAGGACGGTACCAAGGTCCTGATACCAATTCATGCGATCCACCATGACCCTGCTCACTATCCAGATCCGTCACGGTTTGATCCCGACCGTTTCCTAGACGAGAAGAAAAAGGCTAGGGAGAGCTGTACTTTCCTGCCTTTCGGAGAAGGACCCAGAATATGCATAGGTAAGCCGGTGCGAGTTGGTAATCACCAGTTGCAGCACAGACCTTCTGATCATTGGTTACGTTGACGTCGCGCCGCTCCGCTACCTGGAAGGTCGAAACTGTTGTGTTCGAGTCAACAGCATACCGAAGCAGGTCTTTAGCTGATACTGATGCGGAAGATAGATTGCAATTGCAAGTGTAAATGAAAAAAAACTTCATACCTGCAAGACATCATTTTCAATTATAATAATCAGACAGCAGCTTTTTGCGCCGTTTGATAACAGATAAGGACGTTTGAAGAGTGATTATCGCTCGGGGATTCTTGTAACAGACAACGGAAAACAAGCATGATGAACTTTTGCAGGAACCCCCTGAACGTAACACAAGTACTGTCCACTTCCAAACGTGGATATAGGAAACGGCGAAAAAGTCAATAGCAGACTCTGAAGTTCACTTGCGCTTCCATAAATAAAAATCGTCGATTTCTCGACGTGATCGGAAACGCAATCTACTACCGTGGTTCGAAAACATAGCCAAGTTATGCGATGTTGACGTCATCGAATGAACGCGGACGAGGATAATTCTTGAATGTTGATAGTTGAAAGCATCGCGTTACGCTCATGTCCAAAAATACTAACCGACAAGGAAAAAAATAATTCTAAATCTCCGCTATGCTGTACATCAAGGAAAATAAAGAATCAACGATTCCGAAAATCCAGCTTCGTCGAACCGCGAAGATGATAATGAAATTCTGAATAATTCACTCGTCTCTTCACAGGTACCCGATTCGCTTTCACGCAGACGAAGGCTGGCCTGGTGGCACTTCTTTCCGGATACGAGGTCACCCTGTGCTCCAAGTCCAGTAACCCTCTAGAGTACGATCCAACTGCGAATATACTTACCAGCAAGTCTGGAATTTGGTTGAAAATTCGTCATCGACGAGGACGCAGTACATGATTAATGTTTCTTTTTTTCATTTCTATTTTCCTTTGTATCGAACGATGCGCCTTATCGCTACACTTTCAATATACAGAGTGAATTCCTAACGACTCGTTGATCTGTTGGCTAGAATCGTGAAACAAGCTTTCAGACATTTCGGAACCAATTAAAGTGTCCGAATGCTCATTGTTCGATTCTATAGCCAACTTCAGATCAACGAGTCGTTAGGAATTTACCATCTTTCTTTCATTCTACCTTGTCTTCGCGAAATTTATGGATAAAAATATAGGCTTACGGTTTTCTAGCAATTAAATTTACTGCCTCTCTTTTTCCCCTTCCACCAGTGTCTGTAATCAAGATAATGAAACTGCTTACCAATCGAAAATAGTATGTTTCCAAAATTTGAAATTATGCCAACGGAAGTATTGCGGTACCGTAAGTTAACCAACCGGAAACTCGTCGTGTATGATTAGTAAGTATTTGTATCGAGACTTCTGATGAAATTCATTGTTCGTTGAGCGTTGGGATATCGACCAGATGTATTATTGAGATAATAGTATTTTTGACGACGGATAAAAATGTAGGAGTGGGAGGCGATAGATACACCATGACCCTAGGGGACCGACGCCTCGCGATATAAGTGCGTTTTAGCTGCGTAGAGAGACAGTCGACAGGAGGCGAGACTCGGTTCAAGACGGCTTGTCCCGCAGAAAATATCTCGCCTCCTTCGAGTCGCCCGTGCATATCCTGTTGAAATTTTTCATAAAAAGTGAAACTTGACCCAAGGTGCTATTGACCAGACTGTGAAACTAATTATAAACACTGAAACAAGTTACATACATTTCCGTGTTCAACTTGTTCCTGAATAAAATTTCTAGGAGAAAATATCGTGCTGTGAAAAATTCTGATTCTTCTCCGAGGAAAATTAATTACAATTGAAAGCCTTTCACGCTGGCTATATCCAGCGGAACGCCGCTTCGTTGATGACTCTATTTTGCCTGTTGTGTGCGTGTGTGTGTGCAGATACTCATTAACGAGCACATGCGAGATACTGGGAACATTGAATCGTAAACTTTAAGCCGGTTACGTATCGGTGAGACCGTTTACAATCTCTCGCTTCGATTAATCTCCTAATTATCGCGTTGTTTTGAACTTTCTAAGAGATAAACGATGATCGACATGCTGAAGGAACTGCTCGACCCGTTCCTCCTGACGGGTCTATTGATTGGAATAATATATTTCTACTTCACCGCGACTTTTAACTTCTGGGAGGTCCGAGGGGTTCCGTTCAAAAAGCCGACTATATTCTTTGGAAATTTCGGTCATCTTTTGCTTTTCAAAAAATCACAATGCGAGGGAATACAGGAGATGTACAACTGGTTCAAAGGGGAAAGATTCTTCGGTGTATTCCGGGTTCGTTCCCCGGCAATATTCCTCAGAGATCCGGAACTGCTGAAGAGCGTGTTCGTAAAGGACTTTGCGATATTCACGAACCGCGGAATACCGGTGAATAATTCCCAAGACCCGCTAAACGGGCACCTGTTCAATCTCGAAGGCAGGAAATGGAAGGGTTTGAGGTCAAAATTGACGCCGACCTTCTCCTCCGGCAAGATAAAGAGGATGTTTTATCTTCTCGGCGAATGTTCCGAGGAATTTCAGAAGATAATACGAAACTCCGTGGCCGGCAATGAGCCGGTAGAAGTCCGCGAGCTGGCCGCCAAGTTCACGATAGACGTAATCGGCTCATGTGCCTTTGGCATACAAATCAAGGCCCTGACCAACGAGCAGTCGGCCTTCAGGGAAATGGCCAGGAGGCTTTCGAAGCCGAGCTACACCGCAACTCTGTGGAGAATGCTAAGAACCTCGATGCCCACGTTGTTCAAAGCTCTTCGTGTCCAAGTCATCGATCCCGCGGTGACAAAGTTCTTCAAAAATGTCGTTTCGGAGATGATAAAGGAGCGCGAAGAGCGGGGCATACGTCGACACGACTTCATGGATCTCCTGATCGAACTGAAGAACAAGGGGACCCTCGATTCCGACAGTTTCAATAGCGGATCTCAGCCTCCGACCGAGGAGGAGGTTCAGGCTGCCAAAGAAATAGGTTGGCTTTTGATTACAGAGCGATTCAATTTATTGACGGATCGATAACGCCGACATCTGATCGCGTGCCGCTGATTGCCGAGCAGAACACCTATGACCGTTACGTTAACGAAATTACATAATGACGCGATCAGAACTCGGCGAATCTAAGTCGCTGATGTTTCGAGTAGGTATGACAAAAATCGATCGTTTTCTGAGCCGCACCGATTAAATTCTGACAGCTAAATTTTGCATCGCCATCGATTTTTAATCATCAACAATGCTGGAGATTTATCAAACTGGTCTCGATCTAGATATGTCTTCGTGTTATCTTGACTAATCCGCCGCAATTTTGGCAGTTTGTGTAATTAGAACTCATTTAGCTTTCTACACATGAATTTAATAACTTGACGTTTATTTGCTGCCCCAGATTGTTTGAAAACGTTTCGCTATTTATAGAAACTCGGTGTACGTTATTGGACGCCGGTACGTATGGTTTTTCAAATAAAAAACATTCTCGGACGTGACGCGTTGCGTATAAACACGCTTATAAACTCCGTTCCGCATCAACTTCTCGATTACCAACGTGTTTTTGTCCACTTGACCCTGCTACTGAAAGCGTTATCATTATACTGACGAAAAAGAGTCTCGGCCAGTGGCCCGAATACCCCGCGTTTGTTTACTCGCTCGTAACACGGACTGCGTGACGCACTGACCTTGACGATAAACGATCATTTCTTTTCCTCGTTGTACAGAATTGGATGAAAACGCTATAGCGGCACAAGCCTTCGTCTTCTTTGCGGCCGGTTACGAAACGGGGTCAGCCGCAATATCCTTCTGCGTTCATGAGCTGGCGCTGAATCCTGATGTACAGGAGAAGACCAGAGAGGATATCATCGACAGTATCGATAGACACGGGGGAAAATTGACCTTCGAATGCGTCGCGGAGATGAAATACCTGGATAAAGTTATCTTGGGTAATTCCTTGCGCTGTTATTCATAGTCGAGAATAAAGAGAGATCGATCATCGCGAGATTATCTTTGGCGATAAGGAATATGTTGATTGTCTAACCCCTCAGAAACCCTGAGGAAGCACCCGCCGGCCCCAATGCTGTCGCGGCGATGCGAGGGCGCGTACACGCTACCTGGAACCAAGGTCGAACTCCCGTCCGGAACGCGTGTCATCATTCCCATCTACGCCCTGCACCACGACCCCGAGCATTATCCGAATCCGGAAGAATTCGACCCCGAAAGGTTCTCGGATGAGGTCAAGCGGACCCGGCACCCCTACACGTTTCTGCCCTTCGGCGAAGGTCCCAGGAATTGCATAGGTGATTTTTTTTCTCACATTTTTACCGCACCTAAGCGATTAATAATGGCGAGGAATCAGATTAGATCGCAGGTGAAATCCCCTCTTCACGTGTGACATTGACCGTGCTCGAACGATGTCTGATTATATATGGAGCATTCCGTGTCAACTCGACCAATGATTTCCTATCGATCTAAAAAAAGCACTTCTGAATTTCTTTTCGATGATTATTCCACCCCATCTAAAATTGATCTTATTTATAAAATCTCGAAAATTGTCAAAAATCTCATTTTTTGCTCCGATCATTTTGATCCCTGACCGATGATGGGTCGATTTTATAAATATTTTTGACCAAGTACGAAACGCCATGCTGCAACGTTACAAAAATTCTCAAAAAATTAGCAAAAATTTTGTAACTCATCACAGAATCTTTGGTGATTTTTTGAGAATTTTCGCAACATGGCGTTTTGTACGTTAATAAAAATAAGGAAAAAATTCGCTCATCATTGGTCGGGTTGAAAAATTAGATCTTTGTGAATTTTTTAGATAAAAAAAGAAACAATTTTATATGCAGTGGAATAGCGATTTAAAAAAAATGTATGTCGTAATATATACGTTCATGGGCGTATTTTTTTTCCAGGAATGCGGTTTGCGCTGCTGCAGACGAAGGTGGGGATAATCTCTTTGGTCAAAAATCACCAAGTTAAACTTTGCGAGAAATCCGCTGTTCCTATGAAGTACAGCAGACGCAGCCTCGTCACCACCAGTGAAAATGGAATTTGGCTACAGTTCATTCCGACCGAAGAATCAAACTATTAGACAAGCTCACCAACTCACTTGTGGCTGAAGATACTGTAAAACGACGTAGTTGTACCCAATTACGTTCATTTTTATGAAATCCGTCTCGAATTATAGGAAGTTGTAAGCAAAACAAATTCGCCTTCTGTTATATTCGTCACGATAACTCGAAATCAAGTATGTATCAATAATTTATTTTCGATATACATGAAAATAGCTTACATATGTTTAATTTGTTTATGTAATAATTTTTATCATCGCAATTTATACATACAGATATTTTTTTTTGTATCTCAAGACCATGTAAATATGTATCCTGTAATTTTGTATCCACAATTTATGTATAATTGAATAATAAACGATCTTCGATACGAAACCATTGAATTATAAACATGCAAAGCGTACTTTGAAAAATAATTTATCGCCTCAAGTACCCAAACACAATCGATTGACATTCACCACAATTAAATCCGCAGGAATGAACATCGCGACGCTTCGCCAATACGGATTTGACAATTCAATCACGTTCGAATTCACAGCTTCGATATTTAACAATGGGCTATTCGAGCAGCTGCATAAACATTAAACAAATCAAAATCGATTGCCGTCTCTGATCAAATGCTTCATAGCAAATATTCAATCGGGTAACAGATACATTCACGACTATCATTATGGTCATAGATGAGTCAGCAAATAGAATCAATAATAATAATACATCTATTAAACCGGTAAAAATTATACAAGCAACAATTACAGTAATGAAAGTAAAAATAGAAAAAAAAAACGCAGAAGGAAAATATGTTTCATATACATGACGAATAACTCTAGTAATTCTAGGCATTTGATTTATCAATTGAAATAAATTCTCAATCTTGTTGTCAGCAGAGGAGCGAGCGTCGCATATCTCCTGCGTTCGAAATTCAAATATTCGATACGTTCGAGGCGCGAGAGAGGGAAAGCTGAAGTTGGTGATGAATCCGCAGCCATATTCGCGTCATTCGTATTATCGTCGTATACGAGAATAGAAGTTGTTCGTATTCGTGCGTTGGTCTACGGTACGGCTGCGTTAGAGCTGTGCTGCGGGGTCTGTTGAACTGTAAATTAGAAATGTGAAATGTCACGTCTGTGGACAGTGAACGTGTAACGGGTGTTGAGCTGCCACATCTTCGTCATTATTTATGAATTTTTAACCACCGACTATTATCCGTGATATTTATTATAATGCCAGGGTGAGTGTTATTGTCTCCTTCATTTGTTCAACGAGTTCAGAACGGTTGACAGGACTGTCTAACCGCAGCGGTACCTCCTCTACTCTACCAACTCTCGATTCCCCAGCCTCTTGTCTACCTGCGTCTTTTATTTACCACAAAAACCCCGCATATAAACAAATGCAATCGTCAGATTTCCCATTACTTCGAGGTTAGGATCCCGTCAATACTCGATTGTTGATTCATACCGAGCACCAAATCAGTTGAAACAAAAACAAAACCAAAACAAAACACACGTATTTCTACTGTGTATGTATTGTGTTTAAAAACCAGATGTCAAACTTCAGTGGGAACACGCATACCCGTAGGCCACCGGTGATAGATTATGATCGTCAGTTTCAAGAGGATCTGGAAAGAGCGCAGGCTCTGAGTCTAGAAAGTTTAGCCTTGGAGAAGTTCAGGCTTCAAAAAGAGGAGCTAGAATGCACCAGACACGGCAATCGGAGCTACAACTCATCGCCGATCGGAAGAATCGGCGACGCTAACGAGACCGGGAATCAAGGAGAAATTGACGGAACTCCGTCGAGCGATAGGTACGTCGAAAAAATCGGGATATCATTAATGAACTCAATTTTAATATCAATTTTTTCTCACCAGGCTCCTCTTACGCAGTCGACCCAGGCCTGGTTCCTTCAACACCGGTCAGCCTCGGCCCGTGGCTATAATAGCGCCGCCGCCTATTCCTTATAGAAGAAATTCGTCCACGTCGGGAGCCTCCGGTCGCGGAGCGACCACGGATTTGATTAATTTTTCAAGCCCTGTGAAACAGGACAATTTGTCGCGGTATTGCGCCGCGCCAGCTCCTCCGCCGTAAATATATATACTTTTTCAAGTATCTCGGGGTGCCGACTTGGCGGGAAAACCCGGAAAAAGTCAGGGAATTTTTTCTCATACTTGTTTTTTTGGTATTATCGAGTATCTTGTATCCTAGTGTCGACTTGAATTCTTTAATTTCAATAACACAATCCCAACATGTACAGAATCACACTTTTTTAAATCTAGGTCAAGAATTTCTTGCTTTTCATGCACTGGATTAACTTGACAATATTTTGACATGGAAATGGCAGGAAATGTCAGGGAAGAGTCAGGGAATTTCATTTCAGTGGAATTTTTTGGAGGAAATTTAGACTCCTTGTAGATCGTACAATCTGCGCTCTCTTGTCAGCTTCACGGAAAGTGTAAAAAATATACGCTTTTTATATTATCAGACGAGTAAATGGAATATTTGAATTCTCTTCTTATCGTTAGATTAACAGTGTTGTCATGAAAACGAAAACATCACAGCTTTCATGCTCGTTAATACTCGGGGCTGAAAAGCTCGTTCTTATCAGTATCTGAATAGATGTTGAACAGTTGGCCTAACTATGGCCTCATTTATTTATAGTGAACGAGTCCAACGCACTATCTGGCGTTCAAACAGCCCATTAAAATGATATTTACGGGCTACACTAGCCGAGGATTGCATATAATAGATGTTTGAGGAATCTATGATCGTTGGACTCGGAGAAATCTGTCAGAGAATTTGGATTTTTCTGGAAAAAACGGGGAATTTCAGAGAATTCAGGCTCATATCCTGGAGTTTTTCAATTTATCACCTACAGCTTGTACAATTTTCGACACTATCTAAAATCTCGCGGACTTCCTAAAGTTACCTTAACTTCTTCTAATTGGGTGTGTTTGAAAATTGATTGAATTGGAAAATTGCCCTATTTCAATTAAATTAAGGCTGCTTTACGCTTGAAGTTTTCGATTAAAAATTTGTCGAAAAATTTAAGCTGAAAATAAAAAATTACTAATTTGAAAAATTTAACGATCCCTAAATAATCGTTAATCGGAAACGCAATAATTAATAAACATTCGGTAATTGAATTCATGCAAAATTGACAATTTTATTTTCTAACGAAAACTTTTGTTGTGGCCAGTAATGAAGAATTCACATTCAAAAATTGTTTTGCTTACAACTAGATATATTAGGTTGAAAATTCGTAGACAAAACGCAGTTTCATATAACGTAAATTGAGAACAATGAAAATTGTAGTAAAGATATGCGAAGATATTAACAATGATAATGATCTTGTGAATTAGTCGCTTATCAGTACCTCCAGACTCGTTTTTGTAAATATTAGCATTGAATTTCTATTGAAAAAATGGGTGTTCAATATTTAGGAAAACGACGATCGAACCAAAATGGGACAATCATCCGTCTCTGTTGAGGAAAGCTCCTAGAATATCACGGAGTACCAGCTCCGCTAGCACTTATAATCCAAGGGATTTAAGATACCATTCGCCGTCTCCGGGACCGAGTACGTCTACTCCATGCACACCTGGGACACCCGGTACTCCAGGAATTAGTCCAGTATTGTCTAGAGCGAGCAGCGTTAGTTGTAATGCACCCGATACTACCCCGCAGGTGAATAGTTAATCATAATCAACATATTCGACGCACTTAATCTCCCATTTTATTCGCAAAACACAAAGTCGTGTTATCGTGTTTTCCGATAATATATTATTTATTAAATTTGATTTTTAAACTGTAGTCAATAATGGTGTTCTTGAAGGGCAGTTCTTGGATCGATTTCAGATTCCCCCATTACCAACGAATTATAGAACCTGCGTAAGTCCGTCTGTGTCCGGAGTATCTTCGGTGGATGGAAGGCAGCTAGACGTATTTAAAATTATAGAAAAAAAACCAAATAGCAATCTCATAGATCTGAGCACTTTTGAACAATGCGAGGACAAAACTAACGTCAGAGTCAGCGTTCTGGAGGCATTCGATCCGTTACTTGTCAAGACTGAAGGGAACGACGAGGCCGAGGACGAAACCGAAGCCGTCGTGGCAGCTAGAGATGGTGAGAAGATCTTTTTTCAACTTTTAGAAACGATTTAACAGTCTTATCGTTCACAGATACGGAATCCCAGCTCAGCGGGTCCGTCTATGATCCATTTGATCCCTTCGACTACATGTATAGTACAAACGAAAGCGTTAACTCGGATCCAGTTTACGCGGCTGTTGAAAAATCCGCAAAATCACCCGCCGGCTCGCCAGCAGCACCTCCTCCGCTTCCGCCTAGAAATTCATCAGCATGGAACACGATTGAGAGGAGACGAACGTCGCTGGATCGTCGCGTCAGTATTTTATCCTTCATACGTGCAATTCATTGTATGAAACAGTTTCATAACTTTGTATATTCCTTATTTTCAGCAAAAGCGGCAAACTCGTCTCTACGAAAATATCACAGTAGTCAAAGCGAGAGCGTCGTTGCACGATTGCGACCTGAAAGCCTTTCATCAAATGATCAAATCCGTCCGAGGTTCGTGCTTCGCAATGGGATCTCGAATTATCCAACCATGATTATCGATGGTCATTCATTTTCCAGGCGAATTTCCATTCAACGATCCGAGTACAAATATCGGTCATGTAGTCAGCGCTATGATGGAGAACTTGTACCCAGACGGTACCAGCATTAAGGTGGTCGTAATGCCTCAACTTCCCAGCGAAGGCGAAGACCCTGTTCCGCCCATTTCATTCACCTGCGACGGTCAGTCGAAACGAGCTACTTTTTCTCCAGCTAGAGACCAAAGTCTGGAGTTTCAATTTCTGTTTTCTTTCCAGTTAATTGCAGCGTGGAACATGTAATACTCAACGTAGCCTGCACGTTAGACGACGAAGATACGGTCAACGTACACAAATACTGCCTGAGAGTCTTGGGCCTGGCGGAATACCTCGCTCCCAATACGACCCTGGCTCAGTACGAATACGTGCATCAGTGTATCAAGCTGGAAAAAGACATCGAACTGGCCATTCTCACCAAACAGCAAATCAAGCGATCTCTCGCTCGAACTGTACGTTGATTCGACCACCTTTAATTGATTCTCTTCTCGTCCCTAAAAATTCTGAATCTTTCTCACAGCTTCAAGACGATAACAGGGACCAATGCTTGCGGCTGGAGGATATATTGCCCAACGAACCTGTACAGCCGATATCTTACGATACGTTGATCATTTTGCTGGGTAAGATCGGAGCGGGTGAATGAATGTAATTTCGTTTGTTGAAAATTCGGTGATTACAATTGGTTTTATTTCAACAGAAACTGTTGAGAAAGAAATGGAACGTGTAGAGTCAACGGCGCTTCAAATGGCAACAGCAACTTACACTTCTAATCTATTCCCGCAATTCAAACCCCGCGGTGTCGTGCAGGCAGTGAAAGCCGTCTGCGCCCTGATGGGTAACATAGAAACCGTTGAGGTAACGGAAGCTGTGGATAATTTCGTTCACGCATTTTGCCAATTCCTGCCTTCGTCACAAACAACTAATAACGAGTGTAAAAAACCGGACGTCCTCCACGAAGAAGGAGACTATGCGCCTGTTGCGATTAAAACCAAATTTCCAGAAGTTATCGCCTCCAATTGTCACAAAATAAGAGACGCTATTCAAGATCTTGTCGAGACTTATTGCCACGCGTTTAGAGTCGATTTTCAATTGAATACAAGAGGCGAATATCCAACGAGTGAGTTTCAATGATATTCTTGAACAATTCCAGCTCAACCGACTTGACGCGCCCCAACATAATTTTCATCTGCTTCACAGATACTTTAGTTTCGTCCGAAGTCATAGACACAGTCCTCGTCAGAGTGGGCGCTCTCCACAGATTACCAGCAGCTTGGAAGCACGACGATTACATAATAGCCGCCCAAATATTCCACGGAACCAGACCAGTTGGTCACGCAGTTGTTTCCGAGCCAATGACACTAAGTTCGAGTTTCTACCCAAGAGTTTTATTCAACGCTTGGTGAGATGTTGTATTATTTTTCAGCCGATGCTTGTCTGATTTCAAGATTTTCGATCCTAATTTACGCATATTCCTCCAGGCTGGAATTTCAAGGGATGAGCGTGTGCCAAGTACCCAGAGAAGCTAGACTAGTGTTGGTACTCTACGGGCGGACTATGCAGCCCACCGAACACGAGTCTAACTCCTCCACCGAGGGCTCAATGCATAAGGAAGAACTCGGCTGGGGTGCGCTACAATTTTTCGACTACGATGGGTGAGAATTTCAGCTTGGAGTAATCATCGCACAGTAATAACTCTTTCATGTTTTCTTTTTCTATATTTCATTACAGGGTAATGTGCCAAGGCAGTTATTTCCTCACGTTATGGCCTCCGAATGCGGATAAGAGACTGGGTCCTGCCCCGGCCCCCGGAATCCATCCGTACGGGAATGTACAGCCCCTAATTGGACTCGAGCTGCCTGATTATGGGGGAAAAGTATTGTTTCCCACGGAACTTAGAGACCACGATATTAAATCTCTGGATTTTAACTCGCTGGATCATAACACGCAGGAATTACTCGAAGACATCACGCAGCAGGATACATTCTTCAGGTCATTAAAATTCCACGATCTAAGAAAGACTGTTCCGAGAAAAGAAACTCACCAACGTAAAATTTAATATTTCAGACCTCCGTTGGAAGAGAGAGAAATCCTCTGGGAGAAGAGACACTACTTACACGACCGACCGGAAGCATTGCCAAAAGTTCTGCTAGCGGCCCACAGTTGGGATTGGGCTTGTTTACCAGATTTACACGCTTCTCTACGTGTTTGGAATCCACTGCCTCCTGTTCAAGCGTTACAGCTGCTTCTGCCTTGGTACGATATCATTTTTCTGGATAAAAATTCATTCAGCGATACAATCATTCGTAATCACTCTAACTTTCTTTCGTCACAGTTTTCCAGACATGAAAGTGCGAGAGATGGCGGTGAGCTGGATTCGAGATCTGACCAGCGACGAGCTCATAGACTATCTACCTCAGTTGTTGCAAGCTCTCAAGCATGAGACGTACGAGGCGTCTCCGCTCGCTCGATTCTTACTCGAACGTGCACTTCTGTCTCCTAGAGTAGCCCACCACGTATATTGGCTACTGACCCAATCGCTGCCGGGACAGAGTCCCCAGGTACAGGTTCGGTGATCACCTCATAACATAATTGGGGATTATCTAGTGCATGACGATTTATATATATTTTTATCACTCCGCTTCCAGTAAATTCGCTCATTTTTTACTCATACACGTCATATGTCAATCTCCAATACCGAAAATTACACGTTTTGTTTTCAATAATTCTTCAGAATTCTGCGGACGCACTCGCAGAAGATGACGGAAGCAGCGTCAGCGCCTCTCGATATCTGAGAAGGCTGCAATTGATGCTTCGCGCGTTACTCGCAGTCGTCGGAGATGCGCTGGAAAAAAGTTTCCTCAGACAACAGTGTCTAGTCAAGGTGATGTTGTTGGATGAAAATCACACTCGCAACGGGATGATAATGTATTCGATCATTGATTGCAGACTCTGCACGAGGTGGCGGAGGATATTAAAACCACGAAGGAATCACTGAGGATGGAAACTTTGAAAAATGGATTGCAGCACATAAACTCTCAACTGATGGAAAACGACGGAACTTGTCTCCCTCTGTCTCCGAGCAGAGAAGTATTCGGGATCAACGTACAAACTTGTTCCTATTTTCCGTCGTTCACCCTCCCTCTGAAGATCAGCTTCCTCAGTTCAGATAACACCATCATTCCAGCGATATTCAAGGTAGCGACTACTTCTTTAATTTGAGAATCTTTCAACTACGACTTTGACCTTTTATAACGAAAACCGGATACTCCAGGTTGGCGATGACCTCCAACAAGACATGTTGACCCTCCAAATGGTTCGGATAATGGATAAACTCTGGCTGAAGGCTGGTCTGGACTTGAAAATGGTTACTTTTGCCTGTGTTCCAACCGGCTACAAGCGGGGGATGATCGAGATGGTGACCAATGCAGAAACTCTGAGAAAAATTCAAGTAGAATTCGGTCTGACCGGGTCGTTCAAAGACAGACCTATAGCGGAGTGGCTAGCCAAGCACAATCCTTCCGAATTAGAGTACGAAAGGGCGGTGACTAATTTCACCGCTTCTTGCGCAGGGTACAGCGTAGCTACTTACATTCTTGGAATCTGCGACAGACACAACGACAATATAATGCTAAAAACATCCGGGCACCTCTTTCACATAGATTTTGGAAAGTTTTTGGGAGACGCTCAGATGTTTGGCAATTTCAAAAGGTAGTTGAAACTCTTTCTTCACTCTTTCGGTCCATTTATCCATTCTTAATAATTGTCGATTACTCGTCAGGGATCGAACGCCGTTCGTACTAACATCGGACATGGCGTACGTTATAAATGGTGGCGACAAACCCTCCGCCAAATTTCACCACTTTGTCGATTTGTGCTGCCAAGCGTTCAACATCGTTCGAAAACATAGCAACCTGATTCTTCACCTGTTCGGACTGGTATGTATATCTCTTCCGCTACAAAAAGATTCAGGGTATCAGGGAATTTTCATGCGTCTGGAAAACAAGGAAATCTCAGGGAATTCGGGCTCATAATTTTTCAATTTTTCTGAATTGAAATGTCTATTGGTATGTCGGAAATCAATCAATGATGAAATTCTTCCTATTTTTGATTAAATTAAATAGCTTTGAGCTTAAATTTTTCGATTCAAAATTTGTTTCCCAGTTTGATTCTTGGAGTTCTTGGATATGAACACGTTGTCATCGTCAAATTTAAGCCAATATTAGCCTGCGTTGAATTAAAAATGGCTAAGTTTCCAAAAAAAAACGCAGTAATTCATCAACATTTGGTAATTAAGTTCATGTAAAATAGAATCGCAAAAAAAATTCCAATTTTATTTAGTAACGAAAACTTTTTTTATTCAAGTCATTAGGATTTGGATACAAAAATTGTTTTGCTTAGGTAAATTGGGTTGAAAATTCGTAGAAAAATTTAAATTTTCAACTGGAAAAATTGAAAATGTCAGTGAATTTGATGTTGTATTCTTATTTATTATTATCTATGTAACATAAGGTCACGTCGACACGTGTTCATGGTAAAGCCGCAATTTATTAGTCAAGAAGAGAATTTTCAGTAGCTGTAGGTATAAATAAGCTTATCTTATCCTGATAAAAACAGGATGCATGGCTGCGATACGAATGAGTCAAGCTCTCACGAGTACGAAACGAAATATTATACAAATATTTCAATTCTGCTCTTGTTACGCGTTAATTATATTAAACATTCGAACGGGAGCTCAGCTAATTAGAGGCTGGTTTTAATTTGATATCGTTTTATCAGCTTCATTTACTTGTAAAGTGGGAGCGGAAAGTCTTATCCATTACTGTTATCAAGCTCCAAGCCACAATCACGCCGTTGCCTTTGTATATCACCATAATATTATAGTTTCCTGCGACTTACAATATTCTACAGTATTCCAAGCTAGCAAGCCTTGGCGGAATGTTGTTTACTCTTCGTGATAGAATAATTAAAATCCGTTATTTACCAATGACTAAAGCATTTCTATCGGTCGTCACTTCTCACGAGAATTTCACTGATCCTTGAAATGAGAGTTTAATCTGTGAACAGTGTCTGATACAATTGAAGTTTTATCAAGACTGTGGAAATTCAGACTCGGAGCTGCGCCTCGATATACCAGTGTTGTTAGGAACTCGATTGAGCGCAAAGTTTGTTGGATATAATCAAGATGAATAACTTGATGAATGACAGAAGACTCCAGTCGGAGCTACACACCTCGAGGATACTTAATCAAAAGCTGAATGACATTCAGATTAGAGAAGAACTGAATAAAACGAATACGAATGTGTACACTAATCCTCAGATGGCTTCTTCGGGTATCCCTGGTGTGACGATGGACGCCGTTAACTACGTCCAGAAGGTCCTGCTCCCCGGGCAAACGAACCCAGAAGCAGCGGCAACTTTTGCTCGGATGATCGAAAGCTCGTTAAAAAATTGGTTCACACAGTTTAACTTCTTCCTTCACAATCTCGCACAGCTGAGATTCTCTGGCGAACATAACGACGGGGAATTGCTGTCGTTTATTCCGAGAACATATACGTGAGTAAAAAATCTGTACTATCTATACTCGTATTTGTCATTTTTTTTTTTTCGGAAATATAATTTAAGTATCTCTGTTCGCAGTATGCAGCAGGAAGGACAATTGACGAGCGTGCAAGTATACGGATATCAGAAACGCTATGATCCCGAGAAGTATTACATGTACATATTGAAGATAGAGCGGAAAGGTCACGCCGATCCTACGTACCTGTTTCGTTCCTACAAGGAATTCTGTGAATTCTACCAAAAACTCTGCATACACTTTCCCCTTGCTAAAGTGGCCAGGTAATTGCATTTATTTCGTCGTACCAGATTATTTCTCAAGAGCCAAATGGACATATGGGGCGTTTATCGCCTGTGGTTTTTCCTTGTAAAAAAAAAACAACAACAAACATTTGCAGAGTTTTTAATAGCAATGTTTTCATTTCTCAATATCATTATCATGATACCGCTAAACTTCCGTCACAGACTTTTTACGAGTATAATATAACTGTCATGCGAAAGCATGTGTCACCCACAGCGGTATCACCACCCAGTCTTATCAGAATAATGAAACTACGCCCAAAGTTAATAATATAACGCGCAACTTCTTCATTCTCGTATATCAATTAATACTTACAAAGACATTACTTGACCTTATTACTTATTACTTATTACACTTAATCTTCTCATTGATTTCTACATCTAAATTACATCTACTATACTTCCAAATCGCTACTTTCTGACGTTTTCCTCTTATCTTTAATCGTAACAAACTCCGTAGAACGATTTTGTGATGTACCGTCGATCGACAACTTCAGTTTAGGCGCAGGTGCTTTTACTTTTTTCCTCTTGTATTCTGTTTTGCTCAGTTTTGGTATCGGCTTCGGTGTTCTCTTTGCCATGCTCTCGTTGAAATTCGGCTGTACCGTCTTTGCTCTCGTTCCATTATCGTCTTCTAATCTGTTCAATTCACCTTGAGATTTGGACATAGGTTTAGGCGCTGTCTTTTTTCTGTTCGGTCTCGAAACGTCTTTACTTGACCCTTTGTCCATCGGATCATACAAGACGGGCTCTGATACTGGCCGCGGTACTGGATTCAATTCGGGTTTTATCTGACGATCAGCTTCTCTCTGATTATTATTTATCGTGAAATCATTATAAGGTGCGTCAAACGCTGAGATCCTGTAGGAACCCGCTACCGCGGACGAATGAGCAGGCATCGTGTTCATATCCATGCGGGCTTTGAACCACTTGAAAACCATTTTGACCGATTATTTGCTATTCACTTTTCAAATTTTCATCTAGTTCCCACCGGATTGCAAGAAAGGAGCCTGCAACGAAAAAAAGAAGCTTACTTAATATTCAAAGACTGATAGAAGATCGATTTTTTTACTTTGCCAGAACGTAATTTTATCAGTTAAAAACTAAGCAGGTGGATTTCTATGACATATCTTTGAGTAGATAAAACGAGGCCTTATATGCCGAGAATTTGATCAACATCTCCTTTGTCGTTCACTACCATTGATCAATCTACTGATGACGATATTCGCTTAGGCAACACAATCTTGAAACATAGTTTAAACCTTTTTCCAATAGATAGTTCAAACATGTGGCGATTTGATAAATCATATCACATCCACATCAGATAAAGTATATATGCCTTTCTTATCGTGACTAATTAAAATTATAATTATACACTCTCGGTGTATTTATAGATTTTCAAAAATTGAACCGAATATTTCCATTTGAAAAAATAATGAATTGTTTTGAAGCAAAAATTCGTTGCCTGATATCCAAAACTGCACTTTATCAGGCTATTTCCGTACCTGCAATATTTGTCAGGCACTTGAAACTTGAACGTTACTGTTATCACTGCACATTAGAAGTAGGATCGGTGGAGTTCAAAATTACTAATCACGTTTGTGTGTCTATTACGAGTTGCAAAAAAAAAATTATGCTGCTTAAGGCGAAGCAAGCTATCACGCTACACTGGTATCACTTGACGCACTGCTCGGTCTTATCTCTAGATTAATTCACGGGATTCTGACCATACCGCATTGGTTTTAAACTTTGTCTCCCCCACCACCGGAATTTCATATTTTGATAAAAACTCGTACCTCCGGAATGGGGCTCATACTCAATGAGATGACTCGACCAACTCATGAATAGATATAACAATGTCTGATCATTTAGCATTCAAGAATCAACTATTCTCTCTTCTTTCAGCCTCCCTAGCGGAATGAGCGTCGGTCGATCAAACATAAAACAAGTAGCGGACAAGCGTAGAGCAGATATTGAAAAATTTCTTCAAAGCTTGTTCAAAATGGCTACAGAAATATCTCAGAGCGATTTGGTCTACACGTTTTTCCATCCCCTTCTTCGGGATCAACAGAACGCTGATATTCATCTGCGAAAAGTCAAAGGTAGATACAAAATTCTCCCGATACGAACCAAGCGAATCTCGATAAATCGATTATTATCAACAAATTTCTTTCAACAAATTCAGTTGGAAATTGGTGGACCGAGAAACGGGTTCGCGAGGACGGACAAATGGGCCAGATAAAACTATCCCTCCACTACACGCGAGGTGCTCTTTGCGTCATGGTCCACCACGCTCGCGGTCTTCCCAAAGTAGCCAACGCCCAGGAGCCCAATACCTACGTGAAGGTGTACTTGAAGCCTGATCCGACAAAAGCGACGAAGCGCAAGACGAAGGTGGTGAAAAAGAACAGCCATCCATCCTTCATGGAAATGGTAATTTAGAGATTAATTTTATGTCTTTGGAAGCTCCGGCAGCGATCGAACGTGCGATGATAATTGTTTTCGTTTTATAGTTGGAGTACAGAATGCCGATTGAAGTGATAAAGGATCGAACCTTGGAGGCAACGATATGGAATCACGATACTCTACAGGAAAATGAATTCCTTGGCGGTATAAGACTGCCGTTACAACGGTTGAATCTTACCAACGAAACAATTGAATGGTTCCCACTAGGAAGCGTCCGATAAAATGTAGATGAAAAACTAATTTTTTTGTTTCTAAACTGATAGAAAGCGTTCGCGAACACGTAACGCTACAGTCATCGCAGTAATGACTGATCGTCAAAGTTTACGGAGATTCATAGAATCAGAGAATAATGACCATTGTGTATGTGAATTTATATACAACTCAACTAATACGAGTTAAACTGAAACTCTTGACCAATTTATGGCGCACAGCTGCAGTCTTTTTGATAGCGAATCGGATCTTTATCCCCGAATAGCAAATATCAATTATCGAACGGTAGAATTTTATCTGTAGAGCAAAAGTAACGTTTACTTCTTGCTCATTATTTGATTTTTCTTTTTTTTTATCCACATTTATTTTCCTCTTTTTTTTACATCTAGTGCAATTAAATCGGAAGCGAGTGGGCGAACTAATGCTAAAATATTTATGAATATGGAATGGTATATTGCACAAATTAAAGCTATTTCAACGTTTGCTACTACAGGGAATTTGGGGGAGAAGAGTCGTTTTGTGAATACATTATTTATTTGAAATTCGTATACACTATACATATACTAGAAAAAAAGGAATGAAAACAAAAAAGAATTATTGTGATTAATAATTGTACATAGAAAATGAAATTCACCGTATACTTATATATACACTGCCGTTTCAACCACAAGAGGAAAAAAAAAACTTGTCGATTTGCGCATATCACGAATATTCTAATTGTAAAATTATATTTTCCTCTTTAAACAAACCGCATCGTTTAGTTACGTAATGTTTATTTTTTAGAATGGTATATACACAACGCACTGGGGGAATATAGCGAACGAAATAAAAGAAAACAATGAATTATAACGTGAAAGTTGCAAAGGGTGATATGTGATAAGAGTAAAGATAATAATTTTTACAAATTTTTTTTCTCTCTTCATTTTGCTTTGATTATTTAATTAATTAATTGAGTACCTATACAATAATTATCTACGTATGTATCTACATTTATTGTGTGGAAAAGCCAAATGATTGTGATGAGATGGAGAAAAGAAAGAGAGAGAGACGATGAATGAGATTGAAACGAGCCTATCCGCATCACGAACTAATTACTAGTGTTTTATAGCTATAAGAATATTTTGGTATTACTTATACTTTCCAATTTATTACTCGAAATCGAAATAGAATTTCAAATCAATTATGTTTAATGTCTGTGTCTGGTATTCAGAAACGATATTCTCAATTTTATCGAGTGCTTCTATTTACTTCTAGAAAAAAAAACCATGTAAGCGTAAGAAAGCTCATTTATAATTAATCAATATAATTAAATTGAATTAAAACGTTTTCCTGAGTAAACGTTTAATATTAGGTATGTAATTTATTTTGATTTGAAATATATTATTATGTTTTCATCTATTATACTATTGTCGGCAATTTTTCATCGATCTAATCGTTATTCGTTGATAAATAAACTATAAAATATATAAAATATAACAACTATCAGACTGAATACAGAGGGTATATCATATTCGTAAATGTGCATTCTTCGGTATTGTAACGTGGCCTTTAAAAATAAAAATTATACATTCGTCTCATTAGGGGAAATTATGGTCTTGCTTTGTATCAGAATAAACCACTTGATGTCACGACAATATTAAATCTATCACATTATTCTGGCCTGGCTAAATCCTAATTCATATATACGCTTATCGAAGCTTGTAAAACTGATTCAAGAATCTTCAGAAACAAAATTAATTTGAAAAATTTAATTTAAAAAAAGCCAAAATTTGATGAAAATAGTTACATTTTATCTACTATCGGTAAACTCTGAATTCATCGAGGGTAAAGGATCAATGAAATGAAAACAATTCTCATAAGATTCCCCAAAGGTGTTTATTTTCGTTTGTTCATTAAACATCCAACTAGAATCTAAGCAGTTTCAGTTGGTCGTGGTCCAGTAACGGGACGATGATTCTTGAACAAGTAGTCCGCGTACTCTTGGTACGGAGCCTTAGTCAGGGTCATTTCCTTCCACAGATCGGGTGTAAGGTACGCGTAGGTCTTGGCGATCGCCGCGTAAGTGGCCTTGGCAAAGTTACCAAGAGTACCGGTGGATCCTCTCGCCGAGGTATAGCAATCCTCGATACCAGCCATCTGCAGCAGTTTCTTGGGTACCGGAGCCGAAACGATTCCAGTTCCTCTCGGAGCTGGGATCAGTCGCACCTGGACCGATCCACACTTTCCTGTCACCTTGCACGGCACAGTGTGGGGCTTCCCGATCTTGTTACCCCAGTACCCGCGCCTAACCGGGACTACGGAGAGCTTGGCCAAGATGATGGCTCCGCGGATGGCTGTAGCCACTTCCTTCGAGCACTTGACTCCTAGACCGATGTGTCCGTTGCTGTCTCCGATAGCTACGAAGGCCTGGAATATGAGATTTTCGATTATAATGTGAAATTAGTCACGTCTCTAGTCAATTTTCGATGAGAATTCGACGTGGACTTTGAAAAATTGTTTGGGAGGGATTTTCAGGCACCTTGAAGCGAGTACGTTGTCCAGCCCTGGTCTGTTTCTGTACAGGCATGATCTTTAGGACCTCGTCCTTTAGGGAGGGTCCGATGAAGAAATCGATGATTTCGAACTCTTTGATGGGAAGAGAGAAGAGGTAGATCTCTTCGAGGGTTCGGATCTTTCCGTCTCTGACCAGGCGGCCCAGTTTGGTAACCGGGATCCATTCCTTGGCGTCTTCCTTTCCGCGGCCACGACCGCGACCGCGGCCTCTACCTCTACCTCCACGACCTCTGGGGCCACCTCTGTCACCTCCGGCTCCACGGGAACCGAATCCACCTCGGAATCCACCACGTGCTGCTGGTCCACCAGCGGGGGCTGCGGCTGGAGCTGCGTCCGCCATACTGCGATCGAAGATAACTATCAATTTTTTTTTCCGATTTTGTAGTCGATGCACAATTTGTGAAAACTGCAGTTTCTTTATACTTTATATCAAGATTGGTTTTCATTTTTTGGTTTCTCGAATTGAAGGAACATGAAATAATCCAGTCAACGATTTTTTTGCCAATTTTTGTTTCGAATTATTGACAAATTTTTGTGTTACAAAAGTTTTTGAAGCATTTGTAAGGAAAAAAGCGTGTATAGTCGGTCAATGATGAAAAAATAAACAAAAAAAATGACCTCATTGAACGATCTTTCATCATCGAAATAGTATTTCTTTTTTTTCTTCAATTTTCATTCACGGATTGTTTAATTAATTCTAGTCTAACGCTTCATTGTTTTTTGTTTCAATTTTTCGAACGTACAAGTTCGATACAGTTTCACATATTTCGAAGTTATGTGTGGGACTTTGAAATTGATAAAATTGTGATTCTGAATTTTTTTCAAATATTTCAAAAATCGAACGGCAAAGTTTTAGAAGAAATTCTTCGAGTGGTGGAAACATTTTCAAGATATTCAATGGTTTTTTCATGACGTAGACACCCTGTAAGGAAGAAGCGATGTGATAGCCTATATTGGGTTAGAATTAGGTTAGGTTAGGTTAAGCCTAATCGGCGATTCATAAAAACTTGATTTTCGTTAAATATTATTCATCAAAGCCAACTTCATACTCAGATTCGATTATTCCGTCTCAATATCAGCTTCGGAAGACGATTGTTAAAAAGTACAGTTTCGAGAATCTCCGTTCCACACGTGGCGTGTAGAGACGCGACGTTACGAATGCGATCGATATTATTGAAAAAAGATAAACCAGAGTGAGAATTGAGCGATCAATTGAAGCAGAGGCGGTTCAGGTACATCTTTATCCCATTTTATTCAGATTTGGTTAGCTTTTAATGGTTAAAAATTACAATATTAAGCCGATAGACTTACTTTAGTTCCCTTTGACAAACACGGTCACCAAAAGAAAGAACCTGGCAGCTTCCTCTTCCGCTGTGGCGCTGGTATCGATTCCACTAGATTGTTAGTTCCAGCGACAATCGACAGAGGGAACTCTGCAATTCCCCTATGCGAAGAGTCGCAAGTCGCAAACGAAATTCTCCACGTGCGTTTCGTTAGTGCAGTTTGAAAATATGTGTACATCGGTTATTCCGTATTAATCGATAGAGAAAGCCGTCGCCAGCGGCTAAAACCTCATAAAAATGCAGCACGACGATGTGAGTAAATCCAGGAGACTGGATCGCATTTTAATCCCGAAAATACCTGACCGAAACTAACCTAAAAATCGTTTTAGGTTGTGTGGAGCATCATCAACAAATCGTTTTGTTCCTTCAAAGTGAAGTGAGTAGAGCAACGATGAATGTAACTGAATTTAAAATCAAACCCCATTAACGATCTCACATTAATTCGCAGCACAAAGAGCCAGAGGTTTTGTAGAAACGAGTATAACCTAACAGGACTCTGCAGCCGTGCGTCTTGTCCGCTGGCCAACAGCCAGTACGCCACCGTCAGAGAGGAGAATGGAATCATATATCTGTTCATGAAGACGGCAGAGAGGTATTTATCCATAATTATTATTCTGCGCCCGAAATCCTCGTCGCACAAGAAAAGATATTTTAAAGCCAGGTTCCGATATCTTTTTTTTTCACTGATATTTTCATTCTTTTACTCCTGAACATCGTCTTTTCTCCCCCAATCGGATCCTGAATGAACATATTCTGCGTTTTATAGTTTTCTGAGTAATCGGTGTACAGGAGAAGTGTTCTGCGCCTCACTGCGGCCAAATGATTCTTTTGTAAATTTTTCTTTCCGCTTTCCGGAGGTTGAAAATAAAATTTGATGTACCATTCCAGAGTTTCCTTCCCGACGAACATGTGGGAGAAGGTGAAATTGTCTAGGAATTTTGAAAAGGCGATATATCAGATAAACGAGAACCTTTTATACTGGCCGGGTTTCATTAAGTCAAAATGCAAGCAGAGATTTGTCAAGATTACGCAGTATCTGATCAGAATGAGAAAACTGAAACTGCGCAGACAGAAGAAACTCGTACCTCTACAGAGAAAGATAGAGAGAAGAGAGAGGCGAAGGGAAGAAAAGGCACTAATCGCAGCTAAGCTCGATACAGCCATTGAAAAACAACTGATGGAGAGATTGAAACAAGGAATGGTAAATGAAATAGTTTTATTAGTTGAAATATTCCCCCGACGATTTTATAATCTCGTTATTATTCCAGTACAACGACATCTACAACTTCCCACAAAAAGTATTCGACAAAGCGGTCGAGGAGGTTGAGGTCGAGGGAGAGAGCGAGGCGGAGAGCGAGGAGGAGGTAAACACTAGAGAAAATCATTTGAACAAACGATTCTGATCTTTGAAAAATCTTATTCGATTATCAACAGGAGGAGAAGGAACGGGAAATTGAAAAGGAGGTTGAAATGGAGTTGGAAGCTGACGAGAGAGAGAGTAACCGTCCAGAATTTATCGCTGCTGATAGTGACGAAGAAGACGAAGACGAAGACGATTATAACATCGAAGAAGTTTCTCAGGTAGGAGAATGAAATATTTTTTCCATTTCGGTACAATCTAGAATGATTTTTGTGTTAGAAATAGAAGTAAAATAGCAAATAATAATGTATATTTGATTTTCAGAGCGACGACAGCGATTCAGGACGCAGAGAAGAAGTCGAACTGTCGGATAGTTTCGAATCTGACGCATCTGATATCGAGGTTCGTATTTCCTTAATTGGAATTAATTAATTCTATTCAATTTGTTGGGTCTAATTATTATATCCATTGATTATTCCGTTTGGTATGTGAAATAAAGATCGCGTTGTTGTTTTTCTTTTTAGGACGGCGTACCATCGACGAGTAAAAAATTGAAAAAACCAAAATCAACGAAACCAGATAAGCGAGAAAAGAAAGCAAAACGAAGACCGAGAGTGGAAATAGAGTACGAAGTGGAGGACGAACCGAGACAAAGGGTGCGAACTTAGGACCATTGACGAATGATAATCGTGAATATATGTTCTATGGTCAAATGACCTATTGAAATCTGCTATATTTGTAATAAAATCTGTATTAAACAAGCCGGACAAAACTTCTGTCTAATTTATAATTATAATATGAAAGAATCTTTGGATTGATTTCATAAAATACGTGAAAAGATTCTTCAGAATTGTCTCGTCCAAACATTGAATCAACTGTTATTAATTATCGATAAGTAAAAATCATACATATTCATTTTGGTCATATTAAAACCCGATATAACGAAATCAGCTTCAAATGAATGAAAGATTGACAAATCCCACCGATTCTAACTGATGTAGATGATTTTGTAGGTATGCTTAAAAAATTTTCATGACTTGATAGAAAAAAAAATTCGCTATTACAATTTTTTAGATTAAATTGTAATTATATATGCATGGATTTTCGGGAAAAAAGAATAACAAAACGTATTTATACAAAAATTATAGTTTCTGATTTAATTACCATTCAATACAGAAGAAAAAAAAACAGCAATTTTCCAATTTCGCTAAAAGTTGATAAAATATCGGGGAAATTATTTTCCCCCCGGGTTTCTTCAATTCAAATTGTGATTATATATGCATCGATTTTCGTGAAAAAAGAAGAAAAAAGAAAGCATTTATATAAAAATTACAGTTTCTCATGACAAACTTAATTTAATTACCATTTAATACAGAAAAAAAACAGCAATTTTCCAATTTCACTGAAAAGTTGATAAAAATTCGGTGAAATTATTTTCCCCAGGGTCTTGAAACGATTTTAGACGACAATGAGAACGATTCTAAATCGATCACGGTGTCCTAGTCGGGTTTATTAAGCGAACAACGACGTCACCGTATTTTCCGCGTTTGAAATTCCCGCGAATATCTCGAAACCTCGTTAGGGGTTGCTGCTGCTACTGGCTCGCAGTCCTCGCAGTGATCTAGTTCGCGTCTCGCGACTCGTGTCAGCCCGAAGGGGTGAGTCGGTTGAGTGGTCGAACCACGAACGGTCGAGAGTGGGTGTCGTGGGTGAGGAATAAAAATCCCCCACCCCAAGGGAGAAGAAACACAGATGGCAACTGTCGTATAGGGGTAGTGGTGAACGATAACTTTCTGTCAGAAGGTAACCCAGATATTATCACCTAAATTTATAGTATCAGTAGAAGAGAAGAAAAACCCGTGTATAAAGAAAACCAGATCCGTATTTCGTTCTTTCTCACAGTCGTGATTGGACTCGTAAAAAGAAAAAAAAAGAAAAAATACACTGCAGTGATCTCGGCATTGCGCATTCCGCTTATCAACATAATACATTATGAAAATTATCTCATCTCTAACCGAGTTTCGCCTAGGTTCGATAACAGTTGAATAATACGAAAATCAAAACAGCGAGACTGAGGCGAATGAGAACGGATCGACGTTGGGGGGATCCCCGACCTTTTACCACACTACGTGTGTATTCGAGATAGTTAAACGATACTATAAATAGAGAATGTGGGTTATTGCGAAAATCAATTTAGAAAAATAATACAGCCAAAAAAGTGGGTTACTTTAAGCTAGTATTTCCTCATTTTGTTACAGACGATATTCGGAGGAATGAGGCTATCATGCATCGGTTGAAAATAATCTATCGTTGAATAATTCATTTTCGTAAATCAACACAGTCATGTATCCGTACGTTATTTACTTTACGAACAAATATTTCATAATCTAAGAAGAAAAAAGAAAAAAAAAGAATCAATTTTCTCCACCATCTCGTGCTTTGCAGTTTATTTTTTAATATCAAATAATAAACGATAAATGTTTAACTATCGTTAAAAATGGAACTCAACAACGTCGGGACTAGCAAAAGTTCCGTCTACCTTGCGGTGCCGTTCAGGAAGCTCTGCTTGGCTACAGTTTCTCTTCCGCTAATTGCTCTGCTAGTGTGTTTCGTTACCGCGTACATATTTCAGCAGGATGACATCCACGAGACGCATTGTAGGGTGAGTAGATCGATGATAGAGTCGAAACGTTCATAATTCTTGGGTTTATTTATGTATTCTCATTTTTCTCCCAGGTCTACAACGTGATACCGTCAATTTCGGCTATAACCGGAGTATCCCCGCAGAGATACTTGTGGCGTATAAGCATAGCGCTTCACATAGGACCTCGAATAGCCATAGCGAGCGTCTATCGTTCCTATTATCATAGAATTTTGAAAGCCGTCGAAGAATTACCCACGAAAATATCAGGGTTCAGGCTATTAAACTTGTGCTACTGGCTCAATATCTCGGAAGTGGCGGCCCTGTGCGGAGTCACTTATATCTCTAACAGAGAAAATTATCGTGAGTGTATTTTCTACCGTTGTGAGAAACTATTATTAGAAATCGCATTCACACCTGGTTCATATTCGACCTTCTTTATTGTCTGGTTATTGATTGGCACATATATTTCAGGCACGGACCCAAATACGACATAGAAACACGATTTTCACCCTGATTGAAAGAAAATAGTCAATCGGGACAACAAAGAGGAAAATTATATTGTATTTTTGCAATTTTCAGCCGTTCACGAGAAGATCTTCATCGTCTTCATGTTCAGCTCGTTGGCCTACATGCTGGCCGCCGTTAGATTGGGACGCCTTGTGACTCCGAATGCGCGCAGTCTCCGATACAAACAGGCGCTTTTTGTGATCAGCATCGTCAGCACCGCGGGCCTTGTCATTTTCTTCTTGAAACATCGTCTCCTGTGTCACGACATGGGTAAACTTTGATATCTACAATCTTTTGTCCGAACAACTGGATCATTAACAGATTTTTTCCTCGCCATCGTTTCAGCGTTCAGCTGGTTCTCCTTATGCGAGTACGTGATAGCCTCGGCGAATATGGGATTTCACGTAACAGTGATCCTGGATTTCCCCAAAGAGCATTTGGTCGTTGGCCACGGTCTACCCGCCTTGAAGGTGGATTAACCCCCTGTAGGATAATATAAATCCATCGACATTGTCCCAAAGTGCCTACTGCTTCTGTGACTGTGAACGCTACGAGTCTGCCTGCGTTGTCTTTGTACGAGTTGAAAAAACGAAATGCACACATTGATATTCACGAATTAGTTGTACTTTATCGGTCGTTGTTAGCTAGGAAATTTCAAACTGCTCGAACGATCGAAGATTCATTTTATTTATTACTTTTGAGAAGAATGGAGATAAAATGATTCGATAGACTCATAGCGATGACAGTAGCCACTTGTAACTTGCGTATTTACACACTATTCAGTTGCCAATGATATTGATATTGAAACGATAAACAGCATGTGGTTAATTAGAAGAAGAAAAAAACAAATGATGATATTACGATTAAAAGATACAAAAATGATTTGACTATATTAGAATCTAGCGCTTCCAAAGAGTGGCATTGAGCAATGGGCACTTAGAGGACTGTTGAAACATACATATAATGGCCTTC
The DNA here is from genome assembly GCA_018257835.1 of Euura lappo. Taxonomy (NCBI): domain Eukaryota; kingdom Metazoa; phylum Arthropoda; class Insecta; order Hymenoptera; family Tenthredinidae; genus Euura; species Euura lappo. Next base: position 249,855 of record JAEUYN010000059.1, on the reverse strand, counting down.
CGTTACATAAAAACACAGATAAAAAAAAATATATAAGAAAATAAATAAAATAGATAAACTAATATATAAATAGTTGAATAAAATGAATAAATAATATGATACGAATAATGTTAAAAGAAAACACAAAAATGTAATTCTCTCATAAAATGCATTTAACGTAAAAGAGGGGAGAAACGTATCACGAACAAAAAAGAACTAATAACTGTACATTCGTAAACAGTTTGTAAGAAAGGTAATTAATTGTTAGATATTATAAAGACGTAGACGTTATACTCGTTGAATTTCCAATCGATATTCATTTTGTAGGTAACTTTATCAAACTGCGCAATAATTATGGGCAATTTTTAATAACGTAGCGCACTAGTCAGTTGAGTAAAAGTTCTAGTCAAACTGAGTGGTGTTGTTTATTATAGATTTAAACGTTCGATTAGAATCTATAGACGTATATTTAATTGTAATTCAATTAGTTTATTTTCTTCTTTTTATCTACCTAATAATCGGTTAAGTATCTCAGCAATAATTTGCATAAATTATTAAATATGGACGAACATAAAATCGTCCTCGTGACGATAAATTACACGATCACGATGTTTAAGTATTAAGTAACAAATTCCTAATGTGTAACACTAAATAACTACGTATACATACTCAATATACGACCAAGACCAAAATATAACGTCCAAAAAACTTTTTTTCTTCTCTTTTTCACTTGAAAAGTAAAACTAAAATCGTTTATCTCGACTCGGTCTGATCCCAAGAGGATTTTTGGTAATTTTATATCGTTTTATGACTCGCCCACCGCTGTTAATCGTTACTTTTTACTCATTATTCATTTTTTTATCTCTTTACTTGTGAAAAAAACTGTGTCAACAATTAATTTAAATCCAAATTCAACGCCCTGAAAGACGTTGATTGATAATAATAACAGTTTTTGTTATTGAAACAATGAAAATGTTCGTAGGGTATAAAATTGATTCTTTTTTAGACTAATTTTTCGTTCTATAGATTTTAGTGAGTATAGCTGTTATATGTATAGCACCGCCAATTTTGAACCCTTTAGCGATGAATCAATTTTGTCGATCATTCGTAATCTCGACTAATTAAAAATAACGTGTAATAATCTAGGTAGGTATGAGTCTAGATAAGAGATTTGAAAACGTAAAAATTTGAATATCGCGCTCGTTCGTTAATTATTATACCTATTACACGAGTTTGTGTGTATTGTATAGTTGCTAGAGGGTTAAACGTAATTACATCAGTTTTGCACATTTTTACTAACGAGTTTTAAGATCCTAGAATGTTTTTGTATGAGTTTTAATTTTTGTCGCGTAATTCAAAAATTAGTCAAGCAAAAATAATTAAAAAAATTAAAAAAACGTCCTTATTAGATATTGTTAGATAGTCATAGACACATGTAACGTATTAAATATAATGAGAGAATGAAATTACAAAATTTGTTTCACTTTTCTCGTTCAAAGAATTAAATATCGGAAAACCCGGCCGTCTGTGAGCTAATATTTCCGATTGTAAAACCTAAATAAAAATAACCATTAAAATTGTTACACTCAGATAAAGAAAGTTATTAATTAAAACATTTCGGGACGTTTATAGAGACGATATTATTTTTTATGTATGCCTAAAATCGCACAAAAATTTGTTAATTTTTTTTTCATCTTCTATAATGAAGATTCGATTCTATATATTGTAGAAAAATGGATTGTGATGATATAATGCTCTTACAATATCATGTCAATTAATATTATTAAAATATTAATTTCGTTATGCACTTAAAGATACAATTTTTATGCCTGATTATTTTTTTTTTCTTTTCAATTGTTTCGATTTAACGAAGCCTTTAATTAACAGAAAAAAAAACTTGTCATGATTAGATTGACGGTAATTAATTAGACCATGATTGTATCAATAAACGAAGTGCATATCAGACATTAATTAATACCAATAGTTGAAGTATATTCATTAGTGCACATCGTAGATTGTTGATGATTATTATATTAATTATATTAAAAAAAAAAAAAAAAAACTACAAAAAAAAAGAAAAGAATGCACTCACTACTCATTAAATAGGTAAAATTGTTGATATTGAAAAAGTTTCTTGGGAAGTCTGTAGTGAATTATTTGATTTTGAATAATTCATATTCTAGCTAAATCAACTAATTTAATTCAAGAATTGACTTTCCTTGCATCGTATTTCCTAGTTTAATGAAAAATTAAATAATTAGGTATGCCACTGATTCAAAAAATTTTAAATAAAATCTAATAATTTATAATTAAAATTATAGTATAAATAAAAATATCTTTCTTTAATTAATTAAATAAATAAATGATTATTTTCTACTCATCATAAAAATATATTAAATCTCATTATTAAACAACCACAAAAAAAATCTTATTTCATCTATTCCAACAATTTTCTCGCAGACCATTCGGAGAATTGAAATTTATCACTTACTTGACGAGAACGCGGAAATTATTCTCTGCTCATTGCTTTTATTTCGATCGACTCACGAGTCTCAAAGTAAACATATTGTTCTTGGAACTCTATCAAGTTTTTTCATTGACGTAATTTTACAGTTCGGTCAAGGCCAACTTCCGACTCTGCAGTCTCTTTCGCAGTAGTGAAAATTCGATTCCTCAATTCAGAAGACAAAAAAAACAGTCTTATCACTATTGGAAATGATGTTCTTGATTACAACGATAGTCAGAGGTCGAAAAACTGTGTCTTGAGCATTTAAATTATTCATTCAAGTAGCAAGACGAAATTCGTTAATAACTCTGATTGATTATTTTCATCTTTCCTTTTGATTTTGAATCAAATTTTATAGTGCAGGATGAAACATGGATAATACAGTCGTTATGGGTAAAGAAACAGTTTAAGGATGATTTCTAGTCAAAACTAGGTACGAACAAAACTCTAAAACGCTATGAAAGCGAATCAAACATATCTGTCATTAAACGTCAAACCATGAAAAAAAATGATACCTGACAAATACCGATTTAATACTATTTCATTTCTCTATTCATTTACTTAAGGTAATACGATAATTACAATTATTCCAATAACGAACAATTTGAATTTAAATCGAAATATGCAATACTATAAATTTTTCTGAATATACATCCTACAGGAATCTATGTATAAAACAGATTAATCGAAAAATTCAGAGACAGTAAAAAGAAAAAAAAAATTAAACATTCTATATTCGATAATCGAAATATACCTGCACGATCAAAATTTCTATTAATTTTTTTTTTTTTTTTTTTTTGCAGGATGGCCACTTACATACCTAGTCAATAAAAAATACGAAAACTAATTCTCAAATATAAAAAAAATAAATTTACTAACTACAGGGAGAAAATTCGGGAAAGAAAGTGCGTTTCACGTTCTGGAAATCGGTGGCCATGTTTCATACGTTTGATTTATTATAGTTTAACTAAATAAAGTATAAGAAGGCCTTCAGGCCACAGCTACAACCTTTGAACAATGGACTATGAATACCAATGCAATTGTTGTAATATAATGAATAAATATAAACAAATTCTTTGTAAACTGTTGAACACCATATACATATATATATATATCTATATATATAATAATATACATATATTATAATATTATATTACACTCGTGATTGTGAAGGACCCAGTATGTAAAAGAATCAACGATTCCTATAAATTGATGAAAAATTTTTGTGGATTCAAATTTCGCTCGTATAATCAATCGATGCGATAACATTTATCGATTGAACGATGTAAATACTAATCATACATGTATAATACTCGACGGATAATCCAAAAAACAAAAGAAAAACTATTCAAAAATTCTCTGAAACTTAAAAACGACAAAATTGCATTACAATTATTATATCCGACTACCTCGATCTGGTTTCACTTCTTCCACGAAGCTATAATTATCATAATTATCGAAGTTAGCATATATATATATACTTTCCAATTCTTTTTTCTTGTTCTTTCTCTCTCTCTCTCTGTGTGGCTTTTTTCTCCTTTTTCTGCATTATCGTTTCAAAATCATTTCTAACGTTAGCGAACTAACGAAGTTCTACGACACGCTCAATGCTGCTATAATATTTAACTATGAAACCTTTCACTTTCGTTGACCTCGATCATACATTTTACACACATACAGGATCTGGGGATACAGGCATACATAACACTGCACGTACGAAAGTTAAACTTACCTCCCTGCCTATGAATCAGCGGTTAAATATCATCATTTTTACCCCCGATATAAACCCGTATAATCGACCGCTGTACAACTAATTGTTAATCGGTTACATAGAATTGAAATGTAAAATACCGTAAAAACGATATTGGGAACACACCATATTTGTCTGATAAGATGCACGAAGTAGAATCTATCGGTGAATCGATTTAAGTTTTTCTGCTTTCAAACTATTCAGTAAAGAAGTTTTCTCAAAATGAAGAGAGAACTTCTTGATACGATCAAAATTGTATCAGATATATATTCTTCATTTTCTAGAATAAAATAGCGTTTTTCTGTCTTCATACGTTACTTTTCTTGATAACTCGAGTAAAAATAAAGTTATGACAAAGTTCTCTGTTCATATTGGAAAGGCCTCTTTACTGATCGGTTTGAGACCAGAAAAACTAAGATCGGTCCACCGGTAGATTTTGTTTCGTGCATCATAGACGGAAAAACAATTCTTTCCAAAATCACGTGAAAATGACTTTCGCTGGTTTTGGCAGTTTTTACATTCTAAGGTATGGAAGACGAATGAGAAAAATGAATTCGTTTCGCGTTAACGTCAGATAGATTTCTCAATCTTGAAGAATCCTTTTGTTTTTCTATCTCTTAATTTAAATGATGAAAAAAATTTGCAATCGTCGCAATTATCGTTGTTTCAATAGAAGGAACAAAAACACTTTGTGAGATTAAAATCAATTATATTTCGTGATTGAAAGAAACTTAACAACGTGATGTGCCTAGTTAATGATTTTCAGTTACTTGTTGGTCGCCCGCGTCACGGTCAACTTTGAACCGACTCTCCTTCGAAGATGGAATGTCGCGGATGTGGAACCGGATGATGATAAGGTCTGACCATTTTTCAACGACTCACTGACCCTCGTGCCAAACGCCTCCGTTGTCTCTGTAGAAAATTTTTGTCACCCTTGGTTAAGCTCTCCGGTCGTAAACACCGAGTTTATAACGTATCTCGTAAAGGAGCTGATTTATCGGCGTAAAGTATAACCGCATTTGCGTTCTAGTTTCAGTCGCAATCTCGACTTAATTGCCGGAGAGGGAAGTGAGGTGAGATTTACATTATGACATTCGTACTTGTTTGTCGCTTCGTCGATCGCCTCGCGCCGATACTTGTATTTCGTAATTGAAACTGATCTGTAATTTGAAGAAAATGAAAGACCGTTGAAACCCGGAATCGGATATCGGATTACACCGTATCGTAAATCGCGAAAAATGCGAAGACGTCTGATTTCCGATCGATTAACTATACTTTTATTTCTGCGAAAGTAATTGGTGCGATCCTCAGAGTCGTCCGCGGTGCGAACCGCCTGACCCGCCGATTCTGCATCCTTTTTTTGAATCGTCGCGGATTTTTGAACCCGCGAATGTCTCTTATCTTGAATCCCCGATGCGGCTACGATAGCCGCGGCCTCCGAAACCTCGGCGCACTTGGCGCAATGCCACACTAACCGCGGGTCATAAATGTCAAGGTCAAGGACTGGCGGCTGATGGCACAGAGGATGGTAGACGTCCTGGCATTCTTGACACTCCAGCAGAATTAGAGGACCTATTCTCGAACCGTTGCAGATCTGAAAGATTGACAGTTTTTTTTTTCTTTTTCTTTTTCTTTATATGGTTATACGAATTGAGGAACTTTTGGTCAGATTCAAAAGCAACAAATTTGACCCGAATTTTATCTAATTATAATTTATGGATACAATGAAAATGATAAAAACAGCTTTTAACTACTTCAAATAGCCATTGAAAATGACTTATTGTTAATTTCAAACGCTATGTGACGTCACACAGTGCAGGGTGACCGTGGCGCCATCTGTACGCGAGAAGCGCTGCGTGACGTCACGGATTTACCGCCAAATTCAAACGCTGTGTAGAAAAAAGATTGCTTTCTCGGAAATGAACGATGAAAAATTGTGGAGACCAGCATAGCTTGATAAAAGAGATTCAGGATAATCCAAAATCCATTTGTATCTATGAAATATTGAAGAAAAGACGTTTTCTTGATTAAAAAACATTCGTCGTAATTTATTGTTTGCGGCAAGTTGTTGCTAAATGATTGAATAACATTTCTAAAAATTCGAAAAACTTCCAACGTTACTCTTCATCAGATTCCCAACTTCGATTATATTCCCCGAATATAGGATTAACTGTGTGTCTGGGAACTTTGGAATAAAAAATGAATTTTTAAAACATTTAATGAACTTTGATTGAGAAGTTGAAGGAATTTGGAGCATCTTGAATTTGTCGTCGGTCTCCTGGAATAAAAATACTGTTCGAACCTTGCACAGAGCACCATCACCGGCACTGGAACCTTCGTCGGGTATGGAGATGGTGGGAATATCCTCCCTGTCATCATCTTCGATAAAGTTGATGATTTCTTGGTCAATTTTATCGCCGACGTATCGTATTTTCGAATAGGTGCGAATTGTGCCATTCGAAAAAAATTCAACGCTCTTTGAGAACCGCGTTTCGTCCAGCGGCTCAATCGCCACGTCCTTCCTGCAGGTATCGAGACCGTTAATTTTGGTAGCCAAACTTCTACCCGGACCGTATTTTTTCGCTATAGATTCGTCCAACATCTGACGTAACTTTTCCGCGGAGTCGATATCGGTCGAATGAAGGAGGCTCAAAGCGGTGAAAAAGTCTCCCTCGGTACTCGTTCCGGCTTCCGGGTCAAAGTACATCATCGTCGTCTAATCAAATCTCATCACCTTTCAATGAAATTTGTTACACTTCTCCTATTTATATTCAATTCAATCTATTCTGCTTGTCACAACGGTTAGAATTTACATTCCTCCAACTGTAATTACATGATCCAACCAACGTTCAGCGACCAGCTCCTGCGCGGACGGTCAGTCCGATCAGAATTCACGATATTCCTTATCGCGAATGAGAATCGATCGAGCAAACTTTTATTGCACCCAATTATTCGATAACTCGACGATTTCACCATGCGGTGAATCACGTTACTCCATTGTCTTCTGAATGTCGTTGATGTTTTCAAACACGTGAACATGACGTCTCGCATCCGGATGCATATTTATGAAATATAATACTTATGGATTACAGATGCGAGAATAACTGGAGAGGAATATCGGCTATCGCTGGTCCGTTAGAGAGACCCCATGGATACAGGATGTCGTACGACGTTGGTAAGTGTATTACCCTGGAACCGTATAGTCGTATGGTAGGATGGTAGGCATGGGTATAATATCCAAATAATAATATCTCAAGCAATCCTGGCATACCTTGCCGGGGCAAGGAATTCGATGAAAATGTGTCGCGATCCTGGGAATTTCAGGTGAGGTACCCCCATACCTCGGTACCGACATCCTCTACCTCATCTACCTCCTGTACCGTACCGTGCCGTACGTACCAACCCTAGTCTCGCTCCTTATATCTATATTGGATTCGGATTGGATTGGAGATATCCCTCACCTTCGCTTCTCGCAGGACGTGATATTTTAATATCCGGGCCACGACGTGAGTGAATCTCTGCACCCCGAATCGGATCATCCTCTACTATACAAACATATTCATGCGAGTTGACAGAAAAACATACGACAAATGTCGTGCATTCGATTATAGCGAGGAAATAGGAGCTCCTCGTCATCACTACAATTTTCAGGAAAAATTAATTCTATACACTCAACAATATTTCACATAGTTCAATTCATTATTAATATTTAAAAAAAAAATAGAACACGAATCACCTGCGGACATTGAAACACTTTCTGATATTTTTCGACGTCAGAGTTCACAACCTCCGGTAGAAAGCGAGAATTGAAACTTTCAGAGAGTAAAATAAGGATTTGGTTTCCCTTAAGCGCGACCCTAGATGACGGGCTTGTCACACTGAATAGTGACGTCATAGCGTGGCGCGAGAAATAGACCGTTTCAAACATCGAATTGGAAATATATCGATACAATGACGTCTGATATCACTTAAATTAGTATTTGAGATAATAAATAGTTAAATAAGAATTTGTTTCGATGGGGAGAGTTTTTTGAAACCGCACGAATCACTATAAATTGTATGATTTTCAATAATGTTGAACTGATTTTCAACAGAAAATTCTTTTAACTCTTCAGAATTTTTTCTCGTTGTAGGATAATCGCGCGATGAGAGAAATTGTCACACCTTGCGAGAAATCGGATTATAATCGATCCAACCTCTAGCTTCAACATAAGGTTGTCGGACCTTATCGTAATATATATTGAAGAGAGTAAAATTTCATCGCGATTGAATAAAATTTCGACTACTCTAAGAATGAGACTAAGACTTTACAGATTTCTCAAAAGTTTTTGGGACTTGAACAACTTCACGAGACTTTGAAATGACTTCTTTGGGACTTCAGGGACTCCCAGGACTTTACACAGCGCTGTACACCGGATTTTGAGAGTGTTTCACCCCTCGGTGTGAAAATGAGCGTTAGATAAAGTCTCATCACGCGAGTGCTGAGGGGTTGAGTGAATAGTTTGTCGAATAAAGCGTATAAAATATTCAAATATTGGCTTATTATCGATGGCAGAAAACTAAAACGGTTTCTGGGTGCAGCAGGTGATGTTCGAGTCGATTCTGGCCATTTCGAATCTCCCATTGTTGGGACGTTACGGATTATACAATGGATTCTGGGATTCGGTGTAGAATTAACGCGACTGCCACTCGCGTATGCGGAGTCACATGTCCGTTAAATATCTCGCTATAAATCACCCCGTGCCTTGTTACTTTAAACGGTAATTTGTATGCGGAAAGAGTGGAGGAGCAGCTGATGTCCGCAATGAGAACGAAGCAACGATCACGCTCGAGATATTTCACCCTGTATAGAGCAGAGTCTGCGTGAGCACTTGAGGAGTCGAGGATCGTTTCGATTGAATTACTTCAGACTCGATTCTCTCCGGTTTATAAACTGCGTTCAGATAATAATGATAATCGGCTGAGTTTGCAGATTTTTTTAAATCGATCATCAGGGACCCCAAGACTTGACCCGACTCCTAGAAAAATCGTTCCTCCAATCTTCCGAATAATTTTCTTCATTCAATCAACAATTCTCGATGATTTCTCAAACAGTATAGATAATAAATTCCATTTTTCCGATTGAAAACATTTATTTCTGGCAAACAGTTGGTTACAGAAATTAATCAACGAATGTGAGAGTGAATTGAAAACGTAGGCGAATTTTTTGCGAGAGACAGAGCAGCTGCTATATTGTTACATTTTTTTTACACGATTTCTGAGAACTGTATCGATTGCAATTTCAGCCCTTTAATTGTTTTCCGTCTAATGGCATCCAGTTGTAACAGATTCCGACAACAATGATCCGTGATATGCAATCTAGCAGTTTTCGTGTCGTATTATAGTCGCAGGTGTCCGAGTCTCGAATGTCGATGAACCTGAAAATTCTTAGTATCGTTTCGCTGAAATTGCAGCGCGCACATAGTCGCATCGATGACTGAAATAAACTGGGTGAAAATGTTCCTCATTCTGCATTTTTTGGCTCACAAAAACATCGGCTGTTTATTAATTCCAAAAAAATAAATATTTGGAATATTTATCCCCGTTCGCGTAATTTACGCTGCGTAACAGTGTCGAAGATACGCACTGTACAGGTAACCGATACAAACGAAAGGATGAATCGAGGGCGCGCTTCTATATCGGCGATAATAATCCTGAATGAACGAAGAAGACGAGGATGAAAATGAATAAATAAAACCGCTTGTACAGTGTGCATAGGGTTTTCAGCCGTTTAACTCTCCGTGAAAGAAAGAGGCGAGTCTAAAAAGCTGTCTGTGTGCGGGGGCGGTAGCTTAACTCCCGCTACGGCGCACGTCACGTCACGTAGACTCTGAAAGCAAGTGCATTCACACGAGTGCAGTTACGTGAGTTAGTGGTAGTTAGTCGGGTTCTCCGCCTCGCGCGGTTACAGCTGAAAAAAAAAATTTAGAAAAATAAAACAAAATCGTCTATTATAAAATGATTCTCGTCTTTTGGGTGGGATAAAGAGCCCGTTGCGATTTATCGAGAGTTTGAGCGATCTCGTGTCTTCAAATAGAAAATAATAATAAATAAAAAAAAAGGTGTCGAATCTTTTTCTCGGTGAAAATCAACAAGTGCCTTGTTTGAATCCGACGCGAGGTGCCTCGCATAGGATGCGTGCACTCGGAGCCGAGTAACTCGGGCAAGTTCGGGTGATTCCGTGATGCGCGCGGCGGCGGGGATCCCCGCTCGGTGCCGATCGTTTTCTCGATTCTCCTATCGTCGCTTGGTGTCAGCGTATGCGCATACCGGGTGCGCACTAGGCGTGTGCGTTGTCTGGATTCTTTGTGCCATTCTTGGCATACCAAAAACAGAGTAACTCTTCATATTTACGGACGAAATACCGTACTAATTTGTAGAAAACTGCCCGCGGCGTACCTCATCCGGCCCCCTGGTAAGTAACCTTTTAAATAAAAGTGATATTATTATATGAAAATAGTGTTATTTCGTTCGAAAACTAACAACAGAATGCCAGTAATGTGATCACGATTCCTCCAATACTTTACATACTTGTCATGTTTGCCACCACCGACTTCCGGCGACTGTGAAGCTTTACGGTTTTCCAACTATCGTCTCGTGTGTCCCCCATCGAGTGTGTGCAAACCGTGCGACCCAAACACAACACATTAAACGACAACAATAACAAACGAAAGAAAAAATATATATCATACACCGAGTTTTTATCGTTAAAACTAAGAGGGTCCTGTTTTTTTCATTTTCTTCAATATTGTGAAGAAGAAAAAAAAATAGATCGGAAAATATAATCGATTTAAAGAAAAATCTTTTCTTTTTCTTTTTTTTTTGTTATCATCGCCAAATGCGATTTAAAACGTGTATTGTGATGGTGAATTATTGATCCGCAGTGTCACCGAGAAACGGCGTGTGTTTTGAAAACTGTGGCCAGCTGCGACGGATTACCCGCGGGAAAACAGTGCGAATATCATGTCCCTCTGCTACCTAAGAGGCAAGTGTATTGAAATTCAAATCTCTGATTAGATTGTTTTTTTTTCATTCAATTTTTTTATTTGTCACGTTTATTTATTTATTTATTTATTTCCGTTTAAACGTTTTTTTTTTGTTGTGAAATGACGAAATATCACGAGTTGACGCTGATGTCAATTATTATGCCGATTGTTTGTGTGTTTAACGCGGGAAAATATCAGTGACTTTAAAATACAATAATTATTATTGTTTACAAAAATTCTTATATTTTTCGCCCACTACGTGAATTATTTATTAACTAAATATTATATATAAATACAAAAATATAAATATAAATATAAATATAAATAATAGTGAAAGATGCGGTTATTGTGAGAGTGTCTATATTTTATTATGACAATCGTATAAAAATAATCGATTTATATAAATAAAAATATTATAATAGAATTTTATTATTATTTTTTTTTTATATACAATCGTTTTAATCTAAGAAAAATTCAATCTCTCTGTAGCATCGCTATAATAGATCTACTCGAATATTTTGGATGGATGCTGTGCATTATTTTTTGAGTGAGTTTCCATGATTTATACATATATATATATTTTTTTTAAATCTCGTTTCAATTTTTCTGTTTTTTTTTTTTTACATAAAATACTGTTTTCGAATTATATTATAATAGATTTGAAGACTGAACTTGATTTGATCGTTGATTGATTTTATTCCGTAAAAAAATCCAAGAATATCGACCTATCCTCGTCGGTTCGGTCCGATATGTAAATTCTGTGGTTTGATTTTCTAATTTTATTTTCCAACTTTGGCCGATTTCCAATGACACGGGAATACAATTCGTTACGCAATACTGCAGCAATTTGTAAATAATGACGTTAGGCTTGTAGGGGACGATCGATTATCTTATATCGAATATATCTTGATACGACGCCAAACCTTTGCTAAACTCAAACTCATAGCCACGTCTCTGTGCGCGTATTACGTCCAACGACGCGACGCCGGCCGTCGGTTGCGTCGAGATCAGCGTCTAACGCGCCGTCAACCCTACGATTATTCTCTATGTAATATTTATTCGCTCAAGGCTCAAGAAAATAAGAAAATAGAGTCAATTATCATTAATTTTATTCGAATATTGATTTAACGACAAGAAATGAACAAATTCTTCGGAATAATATTGAATTTCTATTTTTATTCCACGTATATTTTTTGGGGCCTCAGAAACGTATAAAGAAAAAAAAACGAATCTGACGTCTAATTTTCTGATTTTTCGTCTGTCAGGAGGAAATTTCGCAGTTATGTGATCGTTTTAACTAGGCTCCCAGTCAGAATTCTAATCTCTGCTTTGTTTAAACCGTGACACGATTATTGCTAGACGATATTTTCGAAAAAATAGGTGAAATGATTCGAATTAAATTCCCCTCTGATTATCGCGAGGTTATATTACCATTTATTTCCCTCGCGTTGGTCGATTGTTTCTGTATATCGTGTCTACTTTCGACTTGCTGATAGATACCGCAATTAGGAGTAGTCGACAACGTCGTCGCCCTGCGGTATCTAACGATCTAGTATCGGTCTACTCATTCTCATTGTCGCAGTACATAGTTAGTAGTGAGCAGTAAAATTTGATATTTTCGCTTTCTCGATCGTTGTCGCAAAATATCACCTAGTCGATTATTATCTTCGGCTGATTCCTCCTTCGCAAACGACACTCGGTAGTACATTAGGCTGAAATTTCATTAGGCACGTACAGGATGGCACATTTCATGGGTCGAGAATGGGAGAGGCCTAAAATCGCATAACTCTGATGAAACTGAAGCTCTAGAGTCATGGTTAGCAGCCAAAAGTGCCGAATTCAATGAGAATTAGACAATGAGACCAAATACTTTGAATTTTGTGAAATATCGTCAAAAGGATTACCTTCATAAAATCATAGACGATGAATTTTTAGCTCCGTGATTTTATTCAGGAAAACTTGAAAATGTTTGGCTGCTAGCTTCAGCCTAACCAGTGTTAGGCGCCGCCCACGGGCCACCCTGTATATCCATGTACCTACTTATTCCAATGTCTCCATAAGTGTGCTGCGTACGTTTATACGGTTATAAATATAGTTTGGTTTCTTTCTCTCGCTACTTTACACCCTCCCTCGTTGTCTACGTAGAGTAAAAGCAAATCGAGTCCTTCGTTCTCTCGCTGCTACGACACCGATGCTCTTGTGCATGTATTTGTAGCTCTGGTGTTTTTTTTTCTCTTGTCTCTACCCTTTATTTTGTTTTATTTTTCTTTCTCGTAGACGTTGCCAAATTTTAAAACCCTGTACTAAAATTAACGGCACAATCTCTTTTTTACCCTTTAGTTTAAATATAAAACCTCTACCGACTCGGTGCGTATAGACAAGTCTCGTGTTGCACATTAGTGGAAAATAAAAGTTACAGTTTGACCATGAAACGTTTAGCAGCTGCTTATATAGAGAATCTGAATGACCGTAGAGACTCTGGATTTTTTTTTTTTTTGGTTCAACGCGACATTCGGCAGTTTTGGTTAACGTTTCGAACGTGTGTGTGTGTGGGGGAATCGGAAAGAGATCGCGTGCACGGGTAACGTGCCTTTGGTATGCAGACAGACGGGGGATGGCGGCACACACAAACTTCGAGGGGTTGTTCGGCCAGGTGCTCGCGGTCCCCCTATAATCTCGAAAAAACCCCCTACTAAAAACACGCAACCACACACGACCCTGTATATTATCCATGGGTTACGGACCCCGTGACGTGTCACAGATATTATATTGAGCCAATGAGAGAAACGATTCAGTCGATTCGTCAACATTTCGTTACCCTTTTAATTTTTCAGTTTAAATTCAATTTTATTTTTTTGCGCGGGGGGTTGAAAGGGGGGAGAATAGCGATGGAATGACAATTTTTACAATTTTTTTTTTTTACTGTTCTTTTTGACAAATTGGATCGAAGAAAATTATTGTTTGTTCTAAGTGGAATTTAGAAGCTGTAATTATATATTTGTACTTTTTTTTTTACTGTTGTTGTTGTTGTTTTGTTTAGATTTTTTTTTTTTTTTGTGGCAAAGAAAAAATCAGAGTTTTTCAGTGTTTGTTTCGGTGTTTTTTTTTTCTTTGATAATCGGTGATATTTGTTGATTTTCGAAAACTGAAAACTGACGAATATTTCGTAAACCCCACATTCATTCAGTTTGATGATGAATATACTGCGTGCAAATGACGGTGGATTCTATTAATTTCGTTCTTTATTGAGAATACAGAGATAAATACGATATTTGCCGTATTTATTTGCAGTACACGCATCAATGAATTCTATTCGATTTTTGAGTAAATTTTCTCTACAATGAATCAGAGAATTTTATAGATTCAAATATACGATTGTTTGTGTTTCTAAATGAACGTTAATAATTAATAATCACATGGTGTTATCATCAGTTTTTCAGAATTACAGGAATACAGAAAATATTTTCTAAATTCCTAAAAACAGCTGATAAACGCGTCGATTGGAAAATCTTTACTTCGCCCTAAAATGAGAATAAATAATAATAAATTCAATGAATCTGGATAACACTGTATAACTATACATCATAACGACCTGAATTACGTACAGGAAATGATAAGGAGGTAATGACCGCAGAAAATTACGCGCAAGTCGAATTACCTATATACCCAGTGTAGTATCGCAGTGGTTCTACCGTACGATTGCGGAGGCGTCGGGGTCTCAGGGGTACGCGAAGTGGCGCTTTCCTATAAACCTACTGCATTATACTTACACACAGAGAAAGAGAAAGAGAAAGAGAGAGAGAGATGGGAGTTGTACACGAGCGTGTAATACGTAGGTGGGTTGGTCCAGGACTCCTTCTTCTTCTTCTTCTTCTTATTTTTCTTCTTCTTCTCCGTGGAGCGAGTATATAGCTCGTATATATGGAACAGGGTTTATTTATTATAGTATCGGTATCAATCGCAGCTATAGCCTGAAACCTCGATTCACCGAGAAATCGGCGGGTCTGACGTCTGAATAATCGGATCTTGAATCGCACTCGTCGGAATCGATTCTGTAAGAAAATCTGACGTGATCAAATTTTGTGTAAATGAATTGAATGAAGGGATTTTTTTCTCCTTCAATATTTCAAAACTCTATTTTTTTTCTTCCTCCCATGTAGAAAATGACTTTCAAGCTTCCAAATGGGGAAAACTATCCAGAGCCCGTCTAGAGCCCCACCAGAAACGTCGAGATTCTTCCTAATCGGGGCCTAGAAGGGTCCCAGATAGTTTTCCCCGATTGGAAGTAAATTTCTACATGGGCTACTCGTATACCGATGCTGCAGCCTTCGGGTTATTTTCGTATATCCCATTAGCTCTCAGAGAGCAGAAATGAAAAAATGAAAGAAATACGCGGGAAATAGATCGTTTTACTTCGGCCCTGTCGCGAAGTTTATAATATTATATATACTAACCTCGATGCCGAGGAAAATGAATTATTTTACCTCCAGGGACTCGAAGACCTCGGTTATATATTTTCTTTTTCTCATCGAAAATGCGTTGATTTTATAAATAATTCATCAACAATTTCCATCGTTGAAGGAAAATATAATAATCTGAAATTGTTGACCTTTTATTTCTGAATCTGTTTTCGAAATTTCAGCTTCGATTAACAAAAAAAAAAGTTTTGAAAGTGATAAATTTTTCTAGTTTTTTATTTTTCATACCTACAATATTTGAATATAACATTAATTTGCCTGAAATTTGAAGTGTCAAATCAGTTGAAGATAAATATTGTTAAATAATTTCAAATTCCCCGGTCACCAAATGGAGTTGATATATAATATTGTAAATTTGTAAGACGCATGTAGGTACAACCAGAGACCCACTAGCATCGTGGTCGCGTGTAGCCGGTTGCTAACTGTAAACCAGTTTTCTCGAGGAGCCTGCGGAGACCCTCGATTAGACTGAGAAGTTGCCTCGGGCTAATCAGGTGGTTGTTACTTATTACGTGCCTTTAGGGACTCCACGCTCGACGTTTCGTCCACCTCTTTCTCCTTCGTCTACGATATTTCGCGTGCTTCAACATTGTAATTATAATTAACACGCGGATGGATGATTCGTCGATTGTCTTGAAAAAAAAAAAACAACAACAACAACTACAATTGTTTATATCAATTAATATCGTGAAAGTCTAGCGCGCAGTTCGTTAGAGGATGGGAAGCTGCGAACGTACTCTAAGACCAGAGAGTTTGTCTCCTCCTAGCTGTAATATTAAACCGTCTAACTGTTCCTCGGCGAACCAGATTAGATTAATTATCGCTGGCTAAGTCTCTGCTTGTAGTTTCATTCTGTCTTTCTCTTTCGTCTATTAGATTAGGACACGAAACGAAGGATTCAAAGACATATATTATTTCTCCGTTTCGAAAAATTGTCTCTACCAGCTACGACGACGGTCCGACGTCTAGTGTAACACGCAACGTAAATAGACTGAGGTAAAAGTAGTACCTCTTTGAGCGTTTTCTAAAGAAAAGAAGAAGAAGTAGAAACTGAAGAGAGAAGAGCGAAGGACAAAGAAAAGAAGAAGAAACTAGCACCGCATGCTGACAGCGTCCGTCACTGTATCGAATGAATTAATTTTGTCTGAAAATTATTTTTTCTCTTCTTTTCTTCTACATGACTCCGAAATGAAGAATAAATTTAAAAACATCTTTTATCGTCGGTGTGTCGCGCGTGCGACGATGATGTACATCGGATTGTGATAGTGTGTCGCGTGTCCTACGCACGTCGTACGTATTCTTTGCATCAAAGTTTTCGAGAGATACTCGAGGAGAGGGTTTGCGCGTTGGGTTTATAGTCGACGACTCAACGGAGAGGGACCGTTGTCTAAGTATATCCGTGTTATTTCTGGTTGGAGCTGACGCACCGTTTCAACGACGCGACGCCCCGCGTCTCTCTCTCTCTCTCTCTCTCTCTCTACTCTTCTCATCTTTCTATAGTCTACACTCGACTCTCTTTACAGTACCAAGAACGAGAATTAAACAATTGACGATTACGATCTTGAAAATCACATTTGTAATCAATTATTTCGTCATATTTGAGGTTTTATCAACGTCTGTTATCAATTCGATAGAGAAACATTGAGGGGACTAGGCAGCATAGTGAAATCATTAACGAACGTTTTACTAAAAAATTAGCAAAATTGAGCATAGAAGAGCATGAATCATGAATCACAATTTCCTACTCGAAACTACTTTTTCTGTTAGTTTTCAGTTAGATATTCGGTAAAAGTCGGGTACGAGCACGTCTTGTGATTTTTGAAAAGCGTTTCTGGACGATTTATGGCCGGGTCACCACCGCGTGGTCAGGTAGCCGTGAACTTACGGTCCCCGATGCACTTGTGTTCGGGTCCGATGCACTTGTAGCTCGAAGTGAACTCTGGTTTTCTCTTGGCACCCGCGATGACGCACTTTTGAGACCCCTGCGGATACCTGAACGCCCCATTCTTACGAAAGACTCGGGGATCCCCCCCTTCCGCCTCTTACGGTCATTCAGAAGACACTGTCGTAATTACGCGGCGTGTTGACGGCGGGGGGGATGTTTGAAACTATAATATTTCGATTGAACGTATCTTATGACGAGACTTTCGAGACACACGTGGGGCGTGGCAGGAGACCGTTTCGAGTCTCTCGCTACCCGATCCCGGGACCAACAGTTTGTTCCTTCAAAGTATGAATAATTCATCACCCGGTTTTGGTCGGGTATACGAGGGGACTGTTCCCTGCACGCCTATACTTTGGCTTAGCATAATACGAGTATCGTCGGCGTGTGCGTGTACCTCGGGCCTCTCTGACACCGAAGATTATCAAATATCCGTTATCTAATGAAATTGTTTCACCTATAATTTCGAACTCGAAGGGATAAATGAAACGTGAAGCAGAACGTGAAAAGAAGATTTTTTTTTACTTCTTCTATACTTTGATCGTAATAATTAATCGCCGTGTGGTTTATCAGATTCCTACAAAAGTTTTATGGGTTAATTACTATTTTTGTATAGCTTTAAAGAAAAACGTTAAAAACGTGAGGCGCATCTTCGTTGACAGTTGCATGGAGAGTGTATATACAGTGTTTTTCTCTTCCTTTTCCTTTTCCTCTTATTATTTAGGGTCCACTTTCGAATCTGGTACAGGGTTCGTTCACCCTGGGATATTAGAGTAAACGTATCTGCGTGATCGATTGATTGTCGATTTATAAAATAAAGAATAATTTTTCTACACTCGCGCGAATTATATACATGTATATGTAAATGAATAATCAATATTCTATATATAAAACTGAGATTGAGTGCGCTATCGACAGGGCTTTTCTAGTTTCTCTGTGTACCTGGCTCTCTGCCAACAGTCCGACTTACCTAATTAAGTTTCGTCATTCGGTCGCTTCCCTGGCTGCCAATATTTGTAATACTTGAACAAACTGGTCCAATTATAAACGCGTTTTATTTCTATACTTTATTTTTTCTGTTTTTTGTCTTTCATAAACATATGATGCGAATTGAAGGAATTTTTGAGAGTAAGAAACAGGTACGTAAGGGCATTTTAAGGAACGCGCGGTAAGCCGTAAGGCGTAAGGAATATAAGAGGTATAAGGGTCTGCACGCGGCGCGGCTGTTTCTACCGTTGGACGGTCGCTGCTATCCCTGGCATTCAATTTGGTATTTTTCTTTGTGTATCTTGAATAGTTCGGATTGTTCTGCAACCAGGGCATTGATATATAGTTCCGCGGAACCTTTGAGCTTGACTCCAAATTATCGTCCTCCGAGTCACGAAGACCCAACGAGCAGTCAATTTACCAGAGCGGTATTTTTATCTTGGCCAAATCTTGACCGGCGCGGCACGGCGCGCCGTATCCTTGCCTTGCCTTGCCTTGCCTCTACGTACACCCCATACACTCCCCCCCGACGCCACTTTTTTTTTTCTTTTCCAATTCAACCGATCTTTGTCTCTTTACTTCACATACCGATGTGATACGGAAATTCAATTTAAAATTTACAAAATATCATCTTCTTATTAAACGATCTTCTTTTTTTGTTATTGTTTTCGTTTTTGTTGGGCGGGAAATCAAATAACTTTCATACGGAAATCCGGCACATGTTAAATAAAATAATTCTATGTACCATTGGCGTTATATAAATTTCTAAAATCATTGACATCGCGTGGAGTACTTATTTCATATCGGACACAAAACAAACAAATTTGAAAAAAATTGTTCGACAAATCAATTTCGAAGTTTTAAAAAATGATGTAATTTACTGAGAAAAAAAGGCGCTTAAAGATCGAAAAATCGAAGAGCGTGCGACAATCTAATTCCCAAACCCTTTTCGCTTGATTAGATTTCAAAACTCTCTTACAACATAGACACAAGAAGTTGATCATTTGAAATAAAAAAAAAAAATTAAAAAAAATAGGTAAATATATATATGTAATATAAAAAATTGAATCGTCTTTCACAGACTCATCGTCATGTCCCACCTTAATAATTTCTTGGCACTCTGAAGTCTCTCGGTTGAATCGCGACTGGAGTTTAGCCAGTGTGATGACACGGTCGAGGTGCGGAAGCGTAGAGCGTAAATTTAATATCTCTGTGACTAAAATCACGGTAGGTAGGTACCTGACTCACAGTCATTATAGCATAGAGGAGATTTCACCTCTCACATCAGCTGTTGATGGAATAACGACTAGAAGAGGCACGTGTCGTTACGACGTGTGTATCACACATGTAGCTATTCTGACACAAGTAGGTACGCGCGGTAGTTGTCGACACCTTGCGCGGTTCGCCGGGATAAGAGGATAAGAAAAAAACGGCTCGTTATCATCCGTTACATCTGCAGCATCTCATCGATTAACGGCTAGAGGTCGAGATCGAAAGCCGAAATAGTGATTTTATCGTGATTTTATAACGTCGAAATGGGGATCGAAGTATGTTTCATCTCGTCGTTTCTCGTATCTGGTTATAAGGTGAAGCGATAATCCGCACGGAAACGACCAGTAGTACGTTACATACATACATATATACGTATACAAAATATACTGCCTGCACCCGTGGGTATAGATAGACAGACCGTTGCTGTGATGCTGCGAGCAGCCACACCTGCATGACGTCAGGCAACGGTAATAATTACAATATTTCATAAGAACCTCGAACCTCAGACTCAACCGAGTGTATCCGAACGCCAAGAGAGTGTAACAGAGATTTACAATGGAATCAGAAACGCGTAAGTCGGCGGTATGCGTGATTATCATGCATTCAGTGTTATAGGCGGGGGGTCATATGAGGCTTTCAAATTTCAATCTATAATCTTTCAGAATCATTTTTTTTCTTTTTCTTTCCTTTAAAGGACCAGTTCACCGTGATTCAACAAATTTCATCTATGTCTTATCTAAAGTTCAATACACATCGAAAAATGGACTTTTTAAAAAATCACTTGTCGTTAAAAATTTAACAATTCTTGAATCATCGTTAATAAAAAAAAAAAAATGCAGTAATCAATCAACATCTGGTTATTGAATCAACGTAAATTAAAATTACAACAAAAACTTGTCTTTTTCAAGTCATGAAGAAAATTAGTATGAAGATTGAAATTTCCAACTGGAAAACCGGGAAATGTCGGAGAATGCGAAATCCCATTGACACTAGACTTCTTGTTATAATACATAATCAATGAATCTGCGATGCCTATAATTCGCGACTATTCGATTCGCGTATAGCACAGCGAACAAAGCTGAACCACTTCTCTCTGTCGCTCTCTCGTATTTCTCCGGTCTCCCGGTTACTCGGAGCTCGGTATACTCGCGGGCTTCAGGTAGGTATAGGATGATAACCGGGTCGTGTCGCACCTGGGCTCTTCTCGACGGGGTTCTCTCCTCCTCTCCACTCTTTATGAAGTAACTCGCGGTCCGAGATTGCTGCAGTCAGTCTGAGCCCCGGTCGCAACTCTCGAGAGATCTCCTCTCTCGGCTTAATGCAGGCTGGATGAATCAGCTGATTTGTCGTTTCACTTCATAGAACGCCTCTGGGCCTCCTATACACACCGTCTCTCTTTCTCCCTCTCCCTCTCTTTCTCCAACTCAACCTGAACGCGCTCTCCATTATCTATCGAATGATTTATGAATCGAGTCTAATACGGTTAAACGATGGACGACGACGTACAATCGCCTTTATAAACATCCAGTACTTCGTTCGATGGATTTATATGAAAATCACAGCTACGTTTGAAAAATGAAATTCAAATTTATCTTGCGATACAATTTTATATTTTTAATGAAAATCCTTCGGGACGATTTTTGATACGTCAAGATGTCAAATTTCGTGTAAAAAATTGGACGGTTTCGAGTGTATCTTCAGAGTCGATTTAGCTCGTTTTTTTTTTCTTTCTCTTAGACAAAAAAAAAAAAAAAAATCAGACAAAATAAGTATCGTGGCCACCGTTTCATCGGGACGACAATTTTCAGAATTCTTCTATTCAAAACGAATCTCAAATTGTGTTGCGATTTGATTTTTCGTTCATCTTCTCCAAAGTTTTTTAAATATTTTTAAGGCGAAGGATACATTTTTTATTTTTTTCTATTTGATATCATAATTAGAATCTTTATTATCTGCGTTAGTTATGGCTTCATGCCATGTTAATTAAATCCGGTAGTCTCAACGTTTTCCACATAATCGTTACAAAAAATCATTCGCAAGATTATAAAACCGCGAGATATAGAGATAATTGCGAGTAAAGGTTTAACGTTTCTCGATTGAAGTACCTCTGAACAAATAATAAATAAATAAATAAAAACTAAGAGAAACGTTACAAAGACGCGGTTAATGACTTGTAGACTAACATTGTTCACCCTAACTGACAAATTTACTCCCAATGGGGTAGCCTACCGGTGTGGGTCCGGATAGTGATATGCTCTTAGCACGCGAACACATTTTTTTTTCTCAATTATATCGTTTATTTTTAGTCAGACGATGGGAATAAGGATTTAAGAGGATAAAGAGAATTATATTATATACATGAATGTTGAAAAAATAATAATAATAATAGTTTGACAAAAAGTATAATAGAAAAAAAATAAACAATGAGAGTCAACGTGCCCTGTGCGGTTAATGGACGAAACAATCTTCATAATCGGGTACAATCTCCGTATTCCCTGACCCCCAGACATTATATAATCCATCCTATATACCGTTTCGGCTTCTGATTCTCTTCTCTTCTCAGCGGATCTCAACCCACGCGATTTTTTTTTTTTTTTCGGTTGAAAAATTATGATATCTAATAAAAGCGTTAAATTTCAGTTTTTTGAAATGTAAAAGTCAATATGATATATTGGAAATAATCAAATATTATTTTTTTTTCAATGTTTATTACAAAGTTTGGATTTGGCAAACCTATACCTAACACTGTAATTGGTAAGAGGTTTCAAACCCTGTCCCAGATAAATCAAACTACTGATAAATAATCTCTCATCTATTCACGAGTACACGATAAAATTGTGTAGGTATACCTATATCCTCGGTACCGAGCAAGAAGTGTTTGGGATCCATATCTGCTATCCGAGCCAGCAAATGTTCCTTCTGTATTCCCTGTATCTTAGATCGAAAAGGTCTGAATCAGAATATCGTGTCGTGAATAAATATAGATCCTGTTCGGTGCACTGTTTCTTATACTTCATCAAAAAACAAAAAAAACTTTCTTCGTGGTGGTCAGTGGTCAGGGAAAACCGGGAAGTTATGGGAAATTGAGGGAATCCGAAAAATGGTCAAGGAATTCAATTATATGGCGATACAAAAAGAAAAAGACAATAAAAGATGTCCAGCAATTTTTATTTCTTCCTCGCGCGGAAATCTTGATCAATGAAAATAGTAGAAAAACTTGTATTTAAATTATGAATGAACATGGATTTTTTACTTTGTACTCTTCATAGTAGTAATTGGTACAATTTTCTCGTATTTGTCGAAACACTCGAAGTTTCTTGATCAGAGTTGATAATCCGTCTAATTTGCGCACATCGGTTACGCATGTATACGAGACTTGAGTTACAATGTGTGCAATAATTATATCTGCTCGAGTTATCAGAAGCGTGAACCAAGTCACCCTTATAGCAGAGGCGCGAGAAGTTGTTGAGCCAAAGTCGAAGGGTGATGTTTCTCTCTCTCTCCGTTAATTATTTCAGAGGGTTGTAAGTCATTCGTCTCTCGTGCTTTATACCGACTAGTTATACACACGTAACGGTTAACAGTCGACGCTTGCGTGTATACGTAGCTAACCTACCTAGTAGGACGTTGGTACGTAGATAACATACACGTGGAAAGATTTTCTGGCTCAATGAACTCTCGGAACTCGCGTTTACTTTCATCGACTCAAATAAGCAACAACTTTCATTATGTTGTACAATTGAATATCGTAATCTAGCCATCGATTATCTAGAATAAAATTAATCCCACTGAGCAATAAACCAATCAATGATTAGCGTTTCGAAGCTCCTGAGTTTGGATTTTGGATATTGAAAAAATTTCTGCTTTCGTATTATTTCTCATCTTTATTGTTAGGCTGAAGATACGATTAGAAAAATGGTATTTAAATTTTGTCCGAAAATCGGATGTGGGAAATAAGCTAGTCTACAACCACGGGTGTTACTTCTGGGGTGTTAGGAGTTGCGAAGAGAGGTATCAGAGGGATAGAAGCGGGAAGGCGGGCCAGCAGCTAAGGAACACTCAACTATTTTAACCGTGAAATAACTCAGCCGCTGTCAGGGCTGGTGCAGCGGGGAGTTGGGGATGTTGAAGAGAGCAGAGAGGAGGTACAGGGTTAGAGACAGAGAATAAGGCTGGGGGAACCTCGATGATATGTGGTGCCTAAAGATAGAGCATCCGAAACCATGCCATAAAAACCTTTTGCTTTTATATACTTTTACACTTTTATTTTCTTCTTTAGTCTTTTTTAACTTTTACTTCATATTCTAACTCCACACGCTGAACACTTTTGGCTCCTGGCTACCGAATCAAGTTTCATTTTCGTCGGTGACTCGATAGATCATTCAATTACGTGATACGATTTGCACTGTCGTTATTATTTTTTTTTTTTTTTTTTTTTCTTTTCAGAAAGATAAGGAAAAACCCGAAGTTTGCGATTAGATATTTTATTGTACGTGCAACAGATTATATCATACGGAAATGTTCAATTTTCGTCATGCGTTATTTACTCGCGAAATTACAACATTTCTCTCTTTTTCTCTTACATGCAGAGTTCGCGATGTGGGTGGAAGGGTCATGGCGTTAGAGAGCCCATGCCTTGGGTAAAATCGCCCACGTTAGAAACGCCTACGGTAAACTTTGTACAGAGATCAACTCCCCAATTATATGAACGACGACTGTGAGGATTAAAAAAAAAAAAAAATGTACAAAGATGAAATTCTGAATCTAAAATCGTAAGGAGAATTTTATATTCGATCAATTATTGAAAAATAAGAAGATTCATGAAATCAATATCATTTCAAAAATCGTTTTTTTTTTTTTAATAATTTATATCAGAATATAATATAAATATCACTTCCGTGCTGCAGGGTCGGTAATTGAACGAAAATATTTGCTCGTTTTATGGTTATCATATTATTTCATACCGTTTCAGAAAAAAGTCGTAAAATTAGTGTCGTTAAATTTTAACGATTCTGCTGTTTGCGATAAATGCGCCTTATACTCCTCGTTCCTGAAGTACTTTTTCGAATACTATTCATCTCTTACATAGGATGATACATATTGCTATTTATCCATTATTGGCTGTATTCCATGATATCGTCAACTTTTTCTCGGAAGAAGCCAATTATAAATTATCCGATTACACGATTCAATTAAATTCCATTAATCATTATTTCTTCATCAATCAGGATCCTCAAGTGCGGAAATTTACGCATCTTGACTTCATTTCGATCTAGTCGGGGAGTGAGAAAAGTGAATGAAAAAATAAAAACACGAGTTTAACTCTTGTTAAGAAGATTACAGCCTGTGAAAAAATGTATGTTCGATTGATAGGAAGGTCGTATAGTAAGCGTGAATCACAATTCGTTAATATTTACGTTTAACAACCGGATGACAACTCGCGATCCTCTCCCAACGCCTTATTTATAATTATGATTCATTTTCAGATAGTAAATTGCTCTAGTGAAACTCTTGCGACTCAACCAGACGAGCCTTAAAATAATACATTCAAGTAGAACAAAAGGCTAGAGAAAATTGAGGTTTTTTCCTGTAACCTATTTCTGAGTATCTGAAAATTTATTCTGTATACCCGGAAGTGAAGATGCGGCTCGATTCTAGTTTCTGGTAGAGCAGCGGTTTCTTTCAGCCTCCTAATGTCAGTGTGGCCGTTCGATTAATAAAAAACATCGAACGAATCTCAACCTCTGTAGTATTGTTTCTTGGTAAATCAGAGCCGTGTTGCTGCCGGCCCTTTTTTCTCATTCTATACAAAATTGCTGTCGGTTGAGAACAAAGATCGATCGAGAGACTGTATCCTATCAATTGGAGACAACAAAAAAATCTGAGAAAATCGAGGACAAGAAATAATTACCTTTTTTCTTCTTATTTTCGAGTTAATTTCGAAGAAATTGAAACGAAAGAAAATTAGGTGGAAATCTCAGCTTGTTTGATTAGAATATTAATATTAAGAACAAAAAGAAAAAAATAGAGTAGAATTATCTGAACGATTTACTTCCTAATTTGGTCCCCTTTATATGGGGGATTCCCCGTTTAGCTATCGCTGTAAAAAAAAAAAAGATAACAACGACAAAATTGATAACATTTCGTGAGTTACTCGAACCGAGATTAATTACTTATATCATTTACACACTTTGCTTGTGTTTTGTTGTATGAAACTTGTTCATATATTTTACATATTCTTATAATAAACGGGTTGTATGTGTTACTTTGTCCAGACGCTTAAATTAGTCGTGGATAATTGAATTTTTGCTTCTTCAGACTGTAATAAATAACGCGAAATATTGATTCGTGTGTTAGTAAATTTTTTTCACCCGACTAACTTTCATTCGCAATAAACATGTGTATTACGACGGTTTTATGACGCGTTTAATTACCAATTTATATCTGCCCGTAAATTTAATCGGAAAAACAAAGATAACCGAGATTATTACCGCGTGGGGGGAGCTGTAACCTTGACCAGAGCAACGATCTTGTCTTATCTATATCGGTAGAAAAGTCTCGATAAAATCAATTTTGCTACCTGGTTATCTTTCGGAAAAATAGACACAATATCGGGATATCTTTTTATCATTGAACGTCACAAGTTCGAGGAAAAATATTTGTAATCATTATTATTATTATTTTTTTATTTACGAAACTTTCAACGTGAAACGCAGGTAAAAGCTATACCTACGACGAAGCACTTTAACCTACGGTTAATGAACGGATTATCGAAGGTTAGGGACGGATGTACGGTCTTACCGAGTTTTTATCTCAAAGATAGAATCGCCGCTTATGTATGGGTCGAAACCCTGATTTTATATCCTTGATCTCAGACCTGAAGAAAACGAAGAAAAAAAAAAAAAAAAACTTTTCTAACAAAAGGACGATCTATCAAACGGACTGACTACTTCACAGTCGGTGAAGCGACGCTATTTTGTGATACGTTTCCTCACGGGACGGAGTTTGGATTGATGAGTTTCCTTTTACAACTGTTTTAACAATTCGGCCACATCATCATCCCCCCCTTCCCCCTTAAACTTACGTACATGGAAGTTAATTGATATTTATATTCGATCTCACGCTTGATGTGTTTGATGTGAAAAAACTGTTTAACATTAACGGTACCTCGCACACTTATTTTTTATCTTGAAAATAGTCAATTCACTGGGTGTAGTCTAGCTGTCGGCGCTGTCAGGGAAATCTGGAAAACTAGGAAATGTTAGGGATTTTAGGCCTAATTTTCTGGAACCTTGGATCCTGGAATCCCCTGAAGTTACATTGTTTTCTTCGAATTGAAATGTTTATTGGTGTGTTTTAAAATTGATAAAATTCGAAAATTTTCCTATTTCAATTAAATTATCAAGGCTGCTTTACGCTTGAATTTTTCGATTCAAAATTTTGTTTCCCAGTTTGATCCTCGGAGCGCCGTGTGAACAGAAGAATTTTAGCCAAAAATAGCCTGATTTGAAATTAAAAAGGCGAGATTTGAAAATTTAACAAGCATTGAATCATCGTTGATAAAAAACGCAGTAATTAATTAACATCTGACAATCGAATCAACGTGAAATAAAATTTTTCTTCTCCAAGTTATGAAGACTTTGCATTGAAAAATTGTTTTGCTTAGATAAATTAAGCTGAAAATTTATAGAAAAATTGACATTTTCAACTGAAAACCCGGGAAATGTCAGAGAACTCGATATGCCATTGGTACCGAACACCCTGATTTATTTTATAAGGAATTTTTCCCTGTAATTTGATTCAAAGATTGCGGAACAGGAAGCATACGAGAAGAAACCATATGTGATTCATATTGTGGCGTTTTTACGTCCTGAATAAATGTTTCATTGATTTTTCACTCGTTCGCGTGGGTTTAAGAGTGCGAAGCAAGGATCGCGGATCGTAACCAGGAATAGATTATGTTTTGTCTCCGAAGTAACCCTGACCAGGCGACGCATTATAGTGCCGAGATTTCTAAAAAGAGATGAAAGAAAAATAAAATAAAAAATAAAAAGCCACCACAGAATCGCATCTCAGTGTTCGCAAAAAATAAAACAAAAAAAAAGTATCTGAACCTCAGCCTCAAAGAATTTCACAAAATTCCGGTAGAGATGAGAATCTCTAAAGTATCCGTACACACACCAATTAAACGAATTCGCGTGGATTCAACAATTGCGCAAAGGGTCTCCGAGGTTATCGAAAACTTGCTGCAGCAACGATGCATTGTATTTGTATTTCGCGGTTCAGGTATGCGGAGTAAATGTAACGCAAAACATGCGGCATCTGCTTACTTGGCGTAAAACGTGAGCCTTATTATATTATGTACGCTGTATGCTGTACGTCGCTGTATATGTAATCGTTCAACTTAATTCGCGCGAGGGGAGAAAAAAAAATACGTGGGAATCGCGATAGTCGATTTCTAATCGTCACTAAATTTTCTCCAATTATTTGATTCAGCGTAATTACCGTATCTTCGCGGTAGACGGGCGAGGGGTAAGAAACTAGATATTGTCGGCTTGTCTCAAGCGATGACCTCGGTCTGTTTCTTACCTACTGCTACCACTACTTTTATAAATGTTGAGAATGCAGCGGCAGCGAGCACTCAACGCATCCTTACTCGAGGTATTCGCCTTCATTCTACATCCTTCGAATGCCTACTATCCCGCATCATCAGACCAAACCGTATCCTAGGTACTATGTGAATTAATGCGTCGCGACGAGCTACAATCCTACCATAGATTCTAGACCGTTTGAATAAATTATTCTTCAAACAATAGTAATCACCGAGAGACTTCAGTAATTACTTTCATTTTTTCAAATCGCACAAATTTCAAATTCAAATTTTCCGCCTATTAAAAAAAAAAAAGCTGAAAAATCGTCATTTTCCTCTATTCCGTCAATACAAACCAAGCTGATAAGATGTATTAAATATTCTTTGGATTGATTCGTTCAATAATTTTACAACGAATAAATAAAATGTTGGATATATTCGTATCGGAAAAAAAAAGTAGCTAAATTGAAATGATCGATAACTGGGGCCGTTCACCTCATTCTCGAATCATAAATCAAGAATATCAGGTATTCTCGATTCAAGAATAGTTTTTTTTTCCCCCCCGTGTGCAGTCAGCCCTAAGGGTGCAGGCGTCGCTTTGGCGCCGCGACGTACCGACGCCGCGTTTCTCTCCAACCCTTATCGCGTACGACGTGGTACGTAGGATTGTTTCACGCCCAAGTGCGAAGTGGAGCAAATTCTCGCGTCTCGTCGCTACATTTCCATCGATCGACCCATAATTTTTGTCATTCAATATTCAATCATCAAACCCGACGATATCGAACTCGGGGTCGTCGACGAATTTGATCAAAATTCGATACAGATACTTTGACAAAAGCACGTCGTTTCTTTCGTCGACGACGGGGACGCGGCGTTTAACGAACGAACGGTTTGACGTTGACAAAGTGACGATTCACGAATCTCTTATATACCCCCTACCTTTGATTTACCGCAGGCGGCGAACTGCCTCTCGACTAACCGGTTCCTTCGCTATATGTACCTCCTCCATTTCCACCTCGGTTTACCTTCGAGTGTGAGTGTAGGTGGATGGAAAGAGGCGAGTGTTGGTGCCGTCGGTGACGACGCCGGTGACTCATCCTTTATACCTCTACCTGCGTCTGCGTGTGTAGGTGTGTAGGTGTGGATACACCTTTCTCCTTGGAACCCTCTTCTAAACCTCCTCCTTCGAATCCTGAGTCAAGTGCATTTCCTGCCTTCCATCTTCTCATCTCTATCTCTGTCTCTATCTCGACCTCTTTTTGTGACTCGGTGTTTTTTTTTTTTTTTTTTTTTTCTTCTTCTTCTTCTTCACCTATTCTCTAGACTAGCAGGTAGTGTAGATACCAGAAAAACAGATAGAAGATCGTTTTACCTGGATTTCAAACACTGAGAGAGAAAGTGAACTCATTTTTATTCAAATACAATACAAACTAGGATTTATGATTATTTTTTTATCAAAGTTATATAATTTTTCGATGATACATATTTGGCGATTTTACAATGCAATCTTTTTTTTTTATCAATCATAAAGATCTCGATCATCAAACAGGTAGTCGATTCCGCTTCCTGAAGCAGCGGTAGATTTGTTTTTTCTTCTTTCCACGAAACGTTGAGTTTTGTACGGGATGGGTAGGATCGGATGAAAGGATGAAACGACTGAGAGACGTCGAGATCATTTTATCTCCGTAGAAACAATTCATTTACCGGGACGCGGGCAGTCTCGAATCTCGAACGAGAAAAAGAAAAAGAAGAAAGTTATCTTTTAAATTCTGGGAAATTTCATCACCCACGTAGCCCCGGGTTAAGGGCTGAGAATCTGGGACTGGCTACGTTTTTGATGAAGTATTAACAGCCAATTGCCACGTGTCTGCTATCTCCTTTCGTCCAAGTTTGAATTGAACTCTGTCAACGCGAGAGCGAGTGAGATTTTATTGGCTTTGATTGATCATCGAGGTGTGTGAATCAGCTCCTAATCGAATTCAATTGCGAATAAAGATCGGTAGACGGTGAATTCGTTGAATAGTCTTTGAGTATAGCGTAAAAGCAAACGAGGATTTAGCATTCGCGGGAATTCAACAGCAACAAGTGTGATTCTGAGAGAGGGAGAAGGACCGTACGACGCGGTACGGGGGGTGTCGAGGGGTCTAATCTTGCGGCGAGGGAGATTGGTACTTTCAGACTTCTCGTTCTCGTTCTCAGTCTCGGTCTCGGGTCTCTCGACTCATTTAAGTGTAAATGCCGAATGAAATTTATTCGCTAATCCAAAGGCTTTGTTTTCACCCCTTGCGATATTATCAGGATACATTTTCCATTACGATAATTGAATCGAATTTATCAAACAGAATATTAAGAACCGATAATCGACTCGTACGAGCTGAGCTCTCGGCTCGATTCATCAAAAGTAAAAAAGTTTCCCTCCTAGAATATGGGAGGGGTGAGTTTTAACCAGCTTCTCTTCTTACCGCCCGAGTAAAGTATTCCTCGTGTTCATTAGCGGAGTAATAAACCCTACCGGAGTTAATAATCTCAGAGGGTAGACGGCTTCTGGCGTCTCTCTAACTTTTCAACTCTCTCGCTCTAGCTTCGCTGCAGAGTTGACAATATTAATATTCAAAGATTCTTATATTGTAGACGGGGTAAAGCGCGCACCTCATATATCCTGACGGTTCTTTCGCGCAAAATCGCTACGGGGGAGTCGTGTGCTGGAATATCAATGAGATATAATTAATTACAAAGACCACGTCGGATGGGTACCCGAAAGGATTAACCGCCTCGTGCAGTGCGACGGAAAATAGGGATTGGATAAGGTCAAGGGGCGAGGGGTGAGGGGGCAAGCAAAAAATTGATACTGGGAGGAAATCAATGGTTCGAAATTCAATCAAAGAGTCTTCGAGTCGGTGTGGATACAAAAATGAGTATAGAAACTGCCAAAAGTAGTTTTCTTTTTCACCCTTTAGAATGATTTCCACACGATTTTTTTTGAAGACTTTTGTTTTTTGTCTGTGATAAACGAAATAAAATCTACCGATGAACTGATTTCAGTTTTTCTGTACCTAAAGAAGCCTTCTGAAAGAAAAGAGCAGAGAAATATAGATATATTCATTTTCTGAAATAAAATAGCGTTTTTCTGTTTTCATGTAACGTTAATTTTTGTGATAAATCGAGGAAAAATAAGTTTATCGGAAAATTATCTGTTCAATAAAAATGACTTCTTACACTTTTGACTTTTTTGCAATTCTACTTTGGGGACCTAAAAAGTAAGGAAATAATATCCAAAACCAAAATTCTTGATATTTTGTATATCGGAAATGAATTATCGGTCCTAAGTGTTCTTCGAATCGATACAAAAAAGACGACAAAAAATTTTTTGGTCGAGAATAAAGTAAAATAAAAAAAGTAATGGATTTCAATTTATTATGGAGAAAAAAAAAAATTTACATGATCTAGTTTCTATGAAAAAATAATACCAAAAAGTGGCCTTAAACTTATGTAAAAGGCAGAACACTCGCTTCTGATGATCATATTTTGGTTTTTAACGTTTCGTTATCACTTTTTGAGACCCAAAAACAGTAATCAATCGTCGATTGACAAAGGAATGAATTATAGATATGTATTTCACTTTCATATTCTCTCGACGAATAATTCTGACTCGAGCCTGCGGATATTCCGGTTGAAATTGTTCCAATCGCATTTGACATAATTGTGGAATAAACCGAACGCGGCCTTCAGAGGTTTGTAATGCCGGTCCTCAAACCCCTCGATAGGGTTCGGTGGTTCTCGATTACGACCCTAACCGGGGTGGTCCCGGACTTGTCTATCCGTCTCTCTTTCTCTTTCCTTTCTCTGTTTAATTTCGGAGGCCCTTCTTATGTAGGACAATACGCGAAATGACGCGGTACCGCATTCAACCAACCCTCCTAAATCATGAACCGTAACGTATACCGTACGTAGTACATTCGCTTGCGTACAGTCGACCGATAAATTATTTCGCAGTCACAGTCTGTAAATTCAACATCGAAAGTTATCGTTTCGTCGCTCTTCTCTCTCTATCTATCTCTCTCTATCTCAGTTGCATAACGATTTCGCGTCCAGTTGCATCGCGAAATATAGATAAGAGCTACTCCAGTTCGCGGATTGGATAACGCTGGGAAAATATATGCGAGTAGACTCAATAATTCCCAGTGTTTATTCCTTGCGTATTTTTATCATTTTATTTTCAAGCTAACAAGTTTTGATAAAATAAGTATTGATTGCAATAGCAATAAATATGTCGCAAAATATTTTAGTAACGTGGTGCGCGAAAAGAAAGAAGCTCGGGGACATAAGGATGATTCATATTGTTCTTGGTAAAACCGAATACTTGAATATTTCATCATAACAATAATGACGCGGGTGAAGTGAAATTCATATACCGGACACACATATGACGATCATGACTAACAGATAATTGCGAATAACCGAGGACGATCGCGGACTGTCTTCTCCGAATCGTGTATAGAAACACGATCAATATTCACTTATGAATAAAGTTTTACGTCGAATATAGACTGAAATCCGAGCGGTGAAATCGAAAAAAAAAATCTACCTCCCACGTGCGAAAACGAACGAAAAAGAACCAACGAGAAATTGAAAGAAACGGGAATTCTCACACCCCGTAACGATTTATAGTTATATATACAGCCGGGGGGGGGAGTGCGTGGCGTACTGCTTTCAACACCGGCTGGTTCCCCTGGTCCTGACTTTTCTGGTGAAATAAAAAATGAGAAAGAGAAAAAAAAGTACGAAAATCGACGATTACATTACTGGACGGGTGGAGGATACACCGTCCACCCTGTAGGACGCTAATAAACGCGTGTAGGTAACACAGTCATAGATCCAACTTCTGACGGGAAAGTCCGAGTCCGGTTCGGTCGAATGCCCTCCACCTGCTGCTGATGATGGTCGCCGCTGCTCTTCACACATGTTACGAATCCTAGGTATTTATATGCCGTTGTATACCCACCACCAGCGGCTCGTTTGACCAGGGAGAAGAGAAGAGAAGAGAAGAGAAGAGAAGAGAAGAGAGCGCAATCACACGGTGAGCTCGATACAACAAACTGCGATATCATGAATGTGCGTGCAGCACCACCGAGTGATTCACTGGGATACGTTTGCGTTGTCGCGGTCGCTCTTTGGCTTTTGGCAAACTCAACTTTTGGCACGTGGCCAGTCAACCTGAAGCTGGGCGGCGACGTCTCGTTTAATTATCAAACCTTATTCATTCAGTTTAACGCGAAACGGTTCGTTTCACAAGATCACTGACGAATGACGCAAATATCCGAGTCTCGGTGATGTCGTTGTACGCTCTTCGTTTCACCGCTGGATGTTTCTCGTATTCACCATCCGGTGACTGTGACATCGGGATACTGGCGAACGTCGGGATGACACGTGATACGGGATCACGACCCATATGGTGTACGTTTGGACGTGGAGTATACACGCCGAGACCGCAGTATGCCCATCAAACCAGGTCGTAGCGCGGTACGAAACCGTCCTCTAAATGTCCTCTAACGAAGAACCACTCGATAGTTTGGTAAATGGTCCGCGTGCGGTTTGCCGCAAGATAAACGCGCTCTTCAAACACTGCAGTGCATGGAGACTCTTGATACGGCACAGAGGGATCTCGAATGTCGAATCACAGTAGATTTTTAACTTCCCGTTTCTCTGTTTTCAGAGGATAAAAAGGAAGTTTGTTTGATCAACCCGAAAACGAAAAGTTTAGTATGTGACCAAATTTTTGTCCCCGCGATATCTTGAGAACGAGGGCCCGGATTTTGATCAAATTGGACTCAGTCGACGCGGCTTTTCTCAACTTAGAACTGATTAGATTTTGGCTTCGATCAGTTCAGTACTTTTCGAATTATTTAATCAATAAAATTTGGTACCACATGGTTTTTTGTATCGCTGATTACGAGTCTGAAGTCAGATTTGCAAAATTCTAAATAGCTGGAAACGAAATGAATAACGGAACGTCCGAAGGCTGGCTCATGCAGTCAGCCCAAACCCGCTTGTTTCTTTTTACAACAAACTTGGTTATTACACGTCACGTATTATAAATGTTTGTGAAAATGTTGATGCGGCGCACTATTATCCAGGGTGTAACGCGCGCGCGGTATTCGTACCGTAGAAAATTGAGGGAATTAAAAGTAATCACGGTTATATTTACGCTGGGTGATGGGATCGTTCCGACGACCGCAAAAATTTAACTGGACGTTGAATAAAATGCATCCATCCAACACTGCAGTATATACCTGTATAAACCCCTTTTCACCACCCCCTTGGAGTCGAGCTGGAGTTTCTCTGTGGAACGGACGGATGCGTTCCAGCTAAATTACATGATTTCACGCATGTATCCTGTGTACCCACTCACACCTATACCAACGATTCACATCCGTCCCGTAACCCACCCGTGTGCTCTTTGTATTCCATCTATACACTGTTTGCTTCGTTCAATTTCGATATATCGATTTCAAATTCGACCATGCGTCGCCACGCGTTTTGTAATACCACATCTATTTTCTGTCGTTGACTCAGGTCACGCACAAATCCAAGAAAACTTGAGAGTTTATTCGATAGATTCTGAATTAGGTGAAATAAATTGATATCCACTTCGACGGCCGCTCGGGGTAAAAGACTTAAGTCCTGTGTATAAGCATTGGAGATAAGTCTTTTACCCCGAGCCACTTTCAGATAGGTCTTTTCCAAATGGAAACGAAAACATAAGACAATATTAATAGCGGCCGTCGACTTATTGGACGAGGATCGATCAACAAATATAATTTATGGTGAACGAGTCAAAAAAAAAATGATTGAGCTGGTTATTTGAATCGAAAGTCCGGGGTTCATAGAAACTACGACAATGCTGAAATAATCTAAAGACTGAAAGGACCCAGTTTTTTATCCCTTCTAGCCGCAAATCACTTTAAATTTTGGACCACAGAGTTGGACCAAATTGTCCTCCTTTTTCATGGACTTGATATTGTACACTAAAATTAAAAAAAAAAAAAACGACCAAGAGGTTAAAAATGTTCATCTTCTCGTTGACTGTGTCGTTAGGTTGTATCCTTATCAGCGAAGTAACCTTGTCAATTGGTTCGTTGGATGTTTGCTACATGCGGCTTATGCATATATTACGGGATCAGACGCATATAGGATGATTATTCATCACATTAGACCCGGTAGGGATTGGTTTACAATATACCATAAATCGTACGCTAACCGGTAACCATGTGGAATGTTGTGGAATCGGTTTCGCCCTATGTGTTTCCTACGTATTATACGCGGAAGCAAATTTACGTCCGTATCATACACTGGAATCCACCATCGGTCTATCAATCTATGACCGCGACAAGACACTCATGTCAGTCAATCGTATTCGAAAGAACTGACCGAACAATTGGAACGAGGAAGAAAAAAAAAGTGTAATAAATCCCTAGAAAGTGTTCAAAAATACCATTTTACCTTTTGGTATTTTGAAAAAGTTGAGGGTGATAAGGGGGGGAAAACAGTGACTGCAGACCGTGGTTCCTCGGTACCTGGATAACTCAGGCGTGTATTAGAGAGGAATGATAGAATTCTGGTTGGCTCATTCCGGGCCGCATTGCGCGGGACCGCAGTCTGCCTGAGTTATGTGCCAAATAAACCAATGGACCGTAACTTATGCGATTACCAAAACCGCACTAAATTATATTATTACCTCCGTCAGAAGGAGGAAAGACTCTGAGTTTGAACGCAGGCGGTAGTCCCTTATCCCGTCGTATCGCGTCTCTATCAAATTCGATATACTGTTTTAGATCACGAGTGTTCATTAGTAGCTCGTTCTCTCGTTGTTTTACCTCGTTTAAAGAATATATAGACACGGTGAAATTCCGATGACACGGACGCGGTGGGGGGGATTCACCCGGCTGCAGTCGAGTGGCGGTAAATTAATTGGAAACAATTTATATTGAAATGAAAAGCAATCTGCATTTCCAAATTGAATATGTACCGAGGGTATATGTCCTATAGACCGTATACCGTACACTGCACCATCCACCCGCGGCTTTTCGCGGGGTTTGAGAGCCCGGATGCACATCGAGGGGGATGAGTGTAAAATCGAGCACCACTAGGGATGCAGCAACAGCGTTAATTGTGCGCCGAGGTAATCCATTGTGCTCGTATACCAACTCACCCACCCCCGTCTGTATGTACCTACATACGTTGTTCGTTGTTTTCGAGTTGCAGACGTTATTTTTGTTTTATTTCATTGTAATAAACTGAAACTTTGTTTTTCGAATTAGATTGTTCTCGTTTACCCGTTTCGACGCCTCGCCTCGCCTCGCGTCACGTTTTCATCATTCGATCGTAATTTATTTACGCGATTGTTGTATTTACCCAAATACCATGGTCCGATTTTATGTGTGATTCAATCAATGGACGAATTAATTATTATCCGCAGTCTAGAGAACAGCCTCGAGGATTATGTTATGATGTATTATTTCTATCTGACGACTTGATTAACGAGATAGACTTACGTCTGTGAAATTATTCAATAGTCTGTCAATTATGGATAGATTGAAGAATTTCGTCTGATGTCAATTTTTTAATTTACGGAAAAACTGTCGGTAAAAAATTAATTTCCCACAGTCGGAATATGAAGAGATGCGGTTAATTAGTCCCTAACCATATCTATATTTATCGATTGGAATTTATTTTTAACCCAAGAGAAAGTCGCGTTGCGGGAGATGCGTTATAACGATGTGAGACTGCACTTCGTGTGATCTTTTTGTCGATTACGATCGGAAATACTCGCCGACCAATTAACAGCGTTAAAGATGGAGACAAAATTTTTAATTTAATTATCATTTTTTCGAACGTTTGTCTTCTCTTACATTCATCATTCTTATTTTTTATTTTTTTTTTTTATCTCCAAATGATTTAGTAAGTCCGACGTTGAGATCTTTATCATCTTTGGATTGCTAAAGAATTTTCTCGAACACGCCATTAATCTGTCACCAACTTGAATTCAAATTATTTGTATCCTGTCTTAAAAGAAGAAAAAAAAAATGAACTGCAAATATTTGCGTTTTTTTTTTTAGTATTTTTATACGCGTTTTTGGTAAAAAAACAAAAAAAATTTCATTACATTTTTTTTTCCAATTATTATTTTATATCGTCGGAGTGAATTTTATCGAAAAATCAAGGTAAATATACAGGCGCTCGTGTTTTTACGGTAAATTGCTGCAGGGACTGCTATTTTAATTAAAACTATGCAATCGTGCAGAACAATGAAAATATACATCCGCGACCAATCGTCATTTTCTGTTATTTTACGTCATAATACCCTCTCAATTGTAACATGAGGTGAAAAAAAAAAAAAAAATCCTGAAGTATTAAAATCCTCCGTTATTATACGCTTCAATAATTAATGCACCGTTATTTTAGCTGATAATAATCCCCCGATCATATCGTAGTTAATTTGATCAATTTAAATAATTTAATTCGTTGCCATTTATATCGCGATATCGATATTATCTTTTTTTCCACTTCGTCTCCAAATTATCAGACCATATGGTCGGATTAGGGCACTATTTGAAACATATTTAAATATTGATGTATACAAAGATTTTTTTTTTTTTTTTTTGCACATATTTGCATAATTTGGTTGTATAATTTTACCGTCGCTGCTGCAGCACGGGGCAGTACGTTTCTCCTCGGTCGGAACGATACCGTTGCGTAACACTAATGAAAAGGAATTGTTTAATAGTGTATCGTTCACGCTTTCCACGCTGGTATACCGCCGCACGCGTACGTCTTTGCAAATCATGAGTAATGGGTAACTGGTTGCCAACCGGCCTGCAGGCGTTTAGGTGTTCTACCCTACCCATAACGAACTGCACTTGCACTGCACCGCACCGCGCTCTCCTCCTATCTACCTGTAACTTCGTTGAAATCTTAACGATTTCACTGCATCACACGAGAAAGTCAGGATATCCGCGTCTGCAGTCTCGACGATTTTTTTTTTTTTTTTAAATTCATTTTGCAGTTTATTTATTAATCAATTTTTTAAAACGATACGCGCATCATTATAGTACGACGTAATTTGTGGTGGGAATCTATATAGTCTCCGTGGAAACGAGATATATACTCTTTGGCGAACCGCAGTTGGAAAATAAATCGATCATGTGTGCAGAATTTTATCGATATGTACTCACTTACTTAGACTCTGCGTCTCGGGAATCGTGACATATTATTGAATTTATTATTTATTTAAACAAACAAACGAACGAGCAAAAAAAAAAAAGAAAAATCGGCAAAGAACTATGCCTGATTTTTTAAACATAGATTATATATATGTATTTGAACAAAAAAAAAAAAAAAAAATACTATTTCGTTATAAACATGTGTGTAAGATAATCGTCTGCATTGTAGGTGTATCCACGTCGACGTCATCCTGACCTGCCAGAGAAATCCTCATGAAAGACTGGGAACTCAGTACTCAGAATAGCATCGGTATTGTAGAATTCAATTTTTTTTATTTTATTTTTTTTTTTATTTTACATACGATATTCAATATCGTTGTTACAAATTTTGGTGGTGGTTGGTGGTGGAAATAATTGTTACGTTTATCCGCATGCTATGATTTTCTACTTATGTATCTCATACTAGGTAAAAAAAAAAAAAAATTTACAACGTATTCGCCCGTTTGATGAATCACAATTTCGTCTATACAATCTTAATCGCCCTTAGCTATTATGGATATTGTTAGAATTTCAAATAAGATCAAAAGGAGCGGAAGATTTTCTGTGATCGTCAGCTTACAGTGAAATAAACCAGAGCATTTTATTCCCCATTAAATTATCTCGGTTATGCTAAATTTGTTCAAGCTAATTATTATCCCATCGCAAAGTTACTAATTATTTACCAATTAGGCTTGACAGCGAAATTCGTTGATAATGCAACCGAACGAACAATGGTCACTACCTACGATATTTTATTCTCATTAATCCGTCAAATAAAGACCTTCGGTGGTTTTGGTCCATGTGCACCCAAAGCAAAGGTCATTTACGTGTAGTAACGTAAAAATTTTGTAAACTCGCATACATGGCTCGTCGAGCTTTCAAAGGCTGACCGAGGAGGAGGAGGAGGAGGAGGGCGAAGTTGAAATTGCCTTTGAACTCTGACGTGGATTGAAAATGAAACTCCGGCGTTTTAGAAATTGGTAAAATATGAAGAATTCAAAAAAAAAAAAAAAAAATTGGTTGCGGTAGTCAGAAAATTTTTCTTTCCTCTACTCATTTATTGTGATTTATATATGGGGGATTCCACGTCAAATCGACCGAAAAAACGGGATTTTTTCCCTGACCCCTTTCGATCTTCTTGTCCTTTTGCACAGTCGAACTACATGTTGAAAGGATGAACTGTGATTTTTTTCAGATTTTTTTGACTCATCACTCTATCACGAAAAATAATCGAATAAATTTTTTTTCAATTTTTTTTTATTTTTCACGCCTACATAGCTCAAAACGTCAACAATGTATGAAAAAAGTTCCAATACCAAAATTTTGAGGCTTTTTGTGAACTTTTCGAGAGTATTTTCATCAGATTTTTAATACCCCGTTCAAGTGTAGTTTTAATACAAAATGAGTGGAAATCATTCATAACTCAAAAGTGCCCTGATCGAATTGGCTGAAATTTATGCACAGCCCGTCTTTCACAATGCCAAAGGTTGTCTGAAAATTTCAAAGTGGGCCGAGCAGTGATTCAAAAGATACATCAACAAATATTCGCACAGTGGCAAGAATTCGGCGATTATGAGGTCGCAAAAAAAGTTTTTTGGCCACGATTCGAAAATTCAACATTAAAATTCATTATTCTTGTCTACCTACTGGTGATCGCCCTTGAATTTTTGAACTGCGGCCGAAAAAACTTTTTGGCGACCTCATAATCGCCGAATTATCGCCACCTTGCGAATATTTGTTGATGTATCTTTTGAACCACTGCTTAGCCCACTTTAAAATTTCCAGACAACCTTTGGCATTGAAAGAGACATGCTGTGTAAAAATTTCAGCCAATTCGATCAGGGCACTTTTTTGTTACTGAAGATTTTCGAAGATTTTTAACCAAAACTACAGTTTCGCGAGGCACAAAAAATTGCGAAAAATTATTTTCAGAAATTTCAAAGAAAGACGCGAAACTTTTGTATGAGAACTTTTTTCATTGCTCATCTGGATTTCAAGCTATGTTGGCTTGAAAAATCAAAAAAACGCTAAAAGCTGATTATTTGACCAGCTGTAGTGAAAAAATACTTGGTCAGAAAAATCTGACAAAATTCACAGTCGATCCTTTCAACGTGTACTTTCACTGTGTAAAAGGGCAAACAGATCGAAAGGGGTCAGGGAAATCAGCCGGTCGATTTGACCTGGAATCCCCCATATATATAATAATCGAATAATAGAAATCCAAGTAACCCACCGTGTCGACTTGAATTTGAATTCCAATCGGGAAAAAAAACTACCTAGGGCCCCCCTAGTAGGGCTCTGGACAGTTTTTACCGATTCGAAGTCAATTCCTACATATGAAATAGATTTTGATTTTCTTACAATAAAAAGATCAGGGAATAGCTAAAAGTGTCAGGGTAGAGACAGAGAGTATGGGTTCGGCGGTTGTGTAAACCGTGGTTATGGCCTATATATACGCATTTTAATACAAGGCGGGTTTACCCCGGGTAGGAGTCCGTAAGACGTAAGACGTAAGACGTATTGGAAGTACGCGACGGCAGAGAGTGCAGTTGTTCATGGTGGTTATATCGGTCGGTATCGAGGTCAACTGGTTCTCCAACAGCCGGCAGCCGTTATAAGGGACATTGCAACACAACGACGTCCGTTCGAACCCCTCAAAGAACTCCAAGAATTGCAAATAAATTATTATTGTCCACCGTCGATCTGCACTGCGATCGAGAATTTCAAACTACGCCGAGGAAATACCGATCGTTACACTATATATAAGAGAGAAAAAAAAAAAAGAAAAAACGTCTCCTTGTGTACGGAGAATACCTCAGATTATCTTATCTTTTTTCTTTTTTAATTGCAATTATACAATACAAATTTAAGGGGGGAAAACAAATTTCGATCCAAAATATTCAGAATTGTCAAAGTTATTCAACTAATATAAAATATTATATAAAAATTAATAACCCCTGGATTTTTTTTTTTTTTTT
Source organism: Euura lappo (assembly GCA_018257835.1). NCBI lineage: Eukaryota > Metazoa > Arthropoda > Insecta > Hymenoptera > Tenthredinidae > Euura > Euura lappo. The sequence goes on along the minus strand of JAEUYN010000059.1, from coordinate 208,089 downwards.
TTTTATTTTGAGGAAAAATTTTCTGTGCCTGCTCATGAGACGATAACGTATTCGCAGAAAAAAAAAATCGCCAACCATCAGATACCGATATTTGTTGATCAGTCATCGTGAGTCTCGCGATGATTCAGAAGCTCTAAATTCCAGTCAATTATGAAGAAAAAGGTTTAATGAGGTCGATCCACCCCCTCGATGCGAATTTTAGTCTTCTATACCCGAAACCTCAGACCCCGTCTTCCTGTCTACGGTGCGACATAATCTCTAGTTAGGAGAGTGCAGAGTGCTCGGTAGTTAGTCAAGTTAGACGTGATAATTAGCAACGTCCGTTTACACGGTTCATTGAGACGGACCTTATGGTTGGTTTGGTCGACGTTTGTCACCATCCTAATTGTCATTATTTTCGTTGCTTACAATATAATTAGACGGTCCTCGGGAGCGTGACCTTTACGAATGAATTAATTGACCCTTTTCGCCCTTTGGGTGTACTTAATTTTTTGTTCGTTTTGTTTTTCAATCTTGTTTCTCTGTTTTTTTTTTTGTTGTTTTTTTTCGGTTCTACGTCCTTTGACCTTAGTTCTCGTCCCCTCGGGTATTTGATCGGAGAATACGAAACAATCCTGTGAGATATAATTTGATATATATTTTTGCCCGCAATTTCTGACGTACATTTTGCGTCATCTCCCCCTGGGGATTTGGGACAAACGAGTTTCTTTCTCTTTCTATATACGATCAACGGCCATACAACATACAACCTACCCCCTGCACGTGTAGAAGAGGATTCCTCGTGTTTCGTTCGCCATCCCCAATCTAATACCCTGACCCCTCATTGTCCCTCGGTCTTGTTCCACGCTACGATAATCACTGCTAATGAAAATCATCGGCCCTTTAGACCCCGCTGATTCGAGAGACCACAAGTACGATGCCCTCCGCATCTAATTCTTTTAACGTTTCATTCAACATCGTTTCGCTGTATGCTATTTACTCCCAATTGAAGGGAGATAGGGACGCTTTATATATATATAAAAAGAGAGATAAAAAAAAAAACAATGCAGAAAGTTCAAACGCACTTGGTAACGGGTGGAAAATGGAATAAATTTGATATAAAAAATGGTGTCTATAAAAATCGGTTTTTGAACGTTTTGGAGCATCGAAGGTTTTCCTCATTCTAACGACAGGTGCCTCGTGACATAGGAGCTGTGACTAGTTTTGATGCAGTGTTTATAGCTATTCGCACGTTTTAATTTTCTATCAATTATGTGGTCGTGTTACACGTAAACTTTTGTGTTTTGGTAGTTTGTCACGTTCTTTCGAACGACATAATCGCAACGTGCCACGTAGTTTTCTCATTATTTTCTCATTCTCGCAATTTTCTTTTTTACCCATTTTTTTTTTCCTTTCGAACCGGTCTTTGCAAGTTTCTGCATACAAACCGTTACAACGATTCTGCATTTTCTGCGAATACGATAAGACTGATTTTTTCATCGAAATCTTAATTCCTTTTCTATATGGGTCGTCTGAATATGCAGAGTGGGGGGTTGGGGGTGTTTTCTAAACACGGTTTTGTGGTATCGCGGCTAGACCTCGTCTTATAACCGACTAGAATATATTCGTTCAGAAACGCGTTAATGAACACTCGAAATATTTTCTTAGCCAGTTCTTCTTGCTATATGGTGCTCAAGATAGACGGGGTGTATTATTAGACGGATATAACGCTAGCTTTACCGTTCCTCTTAATTTACAGCATCCGCTGCAACGCTGCAGAAGACAGCAGCGGCAGCAGCAGTGAGCAAACGAACACCGGGGATTCATTAATTTTCCCTGATTCAATCTACCCGGTTGAATTAATATTACCAGTTTCTTCTTCTTGATTTCGTTACTCAATTTATTTGACGATCGTCTTTGTCAAGAATATCGTTAATGATCTGGCGAATTTTGATCGAAGGAACCAGTACAAGCTCGAAAAATCACTAATATCTTATCCAAAGTTCATTACACATCGAAAAATTTACTTTCTTAATAATCACTTGTCTTAAGGTCTCATTTTCTTCGGAGCGCAATTCTTCATCGTCTGAATGAAGGAATCTGAGGAAAAAAAATCCTGTGATAAGTTACAGTCGGTTATCGAAATTTAGCGACAATCTAGTCACTCTTTTGCTGATGATAACTTGGTCTAAAAATGTTATTTTCTCAATTTCCCTCATTCACACGATAAAAGATTGCCCTCCAAAGAAAATGAGACGTCGAAAGACGTGATCTGATCAATCGACAGGTGATTTTTGCAAACGCCCATTTTTCGGTGTATATTGAACTCTGGATAAGATATGGATGAAATATCATGATGGACTTAACCCCTCAACTGATGGAATAAAAATTGAACTCGAACTGAACACTTTTGTCGTATACATTTGTCGTCGTTTGTTCAGCAGCGTTTTTCTCGTAATCTGCGTACCTGCGATTATGCAAATCTCATGCTGTGGGTATATACCTACTCGAAAACAGCCACTATCTCACGTACGAACGCATTTTCGTGCCTGGTATCCTAATACAAATTACACAACGTTATCAGTGACTGTTATTCTACCCAGGAGGAGATACATTTTGTCTTCCATTTTCATATACCTACACAACAAATTGATTGATTTGTTGTTTCATAGAAGAGAATTATTGAAATTGCTAGAACATTTAATCAACACAATACTTGGGTATAAAATTAACTTTGATACAGGAATTCAATTTAATATTATTTTCTTCTCCTTTTTTTCGTTTTCTGATGATGATTTTGAACTCAACACAGGCGCTTTGGGTCGAAGACATCGAATGACCGATTGACCAGCTGTCGTAATTATTTAATCTCATTTCCGCGGTATTATTTCATGTATCTAAAAACTCTCCGTTTCGCTTGTCTTCCTTGTTTGATTATCCTCGAATCGCCAGTTTTTTATCCACCTTGTGGATAATTGTGTGGACAGCGCGACTTAGCGACTGCGTCTGACACTTTCCTCACCAACTCAGATCGGCTATCTATAAAAGTATCTTTGCTGCAGATAAAGTTGCAGACCAAGCACCGAGACACTTGATATATCTGGTCGATTCTCAACCACCTACGACGTCGAATCCCGTTTTAGAGCCTTTTTTTTTTGTCTCTTTTGTAGTCCGGTATAATTTGATATTCTTAGAATTCTTCAGGATTCTCACGAAGAAAACCACGCGTATCGGGTTAGATACAGGCATCTTGTTGTTGTTTTTTTTTTCGTTTAGAATTTTGAAAAACGTTGAATCTTGTATAAAAAATTGGAGCCAAAAAATATTAAAAATTGTAGGAATTGTCCAAATTTTTCAACCCAAACTATGAAAATCAGTAACTTCTACAACTTTTAATATTTAGATCTGAAATTTGGTATCTCTTCTCAGTGTACAAAAATGTATTCAGAAAAAAAAAACCACAACCGTTTGAGACCTGTACTTTTTGTGATAACATTAAAATTAACTCCAATAATGTATCGGATATCGAGTCTGAATCAGGGTGTCTACCCCCTTGATAAACCTGGAAGTCCCGAAAATCTCAGGGAATTATTTTTCTCTTGGAACATTCTAGGATTCTTAGGGAATATTGGAGTCACTCGAGGAATTTTCTGAGAGTGATCAACTTTAAGAATTAATTTTTTTTTCCAAATTTGAAACCAGTATTGAATTACCAAAAAGAATTATTATATTTCGATGAATAATAACACGGTGGCCACGGTCAGGGGAAACCGGGAAAACCGGGAAATGTCAGGGAAAACTAAAATTGGTCAGGGAATCAGGGAAAAAGTAGAAGAAATTGCTAACGTGTCGTAAATGATTTGGCAAGAAAATTAAAAAAATTTCATATAATTTTTCCGAACATTGTTGGATTTCCTAATCAATTTGCATCGAAATGAAATCAAGCAATTAGGGGTATTATCTTGTAGCACTAGTTATCACAATATTAGAATTTCGGTCAGGGAAAGTCAGGGAAAAGTCAGGGAATTTTTTTTCCCGAAAAAAAGTGGCCACCATGAATAATGAAAATCGTATCTCGATATACCTGCAGGAAAAATGAGAAATAATAAATAATCGCCTCGAATTATCAAGGAATTTTAGATCCTGATATGAGCAGACACCCCGTGAGTGCAGTGAACAGAAAATCGAGATCGCCAATATAAATATCTGGCACGTTTCGCGACAGGGTCGCCGAGTTACAAGAAAGCTATACGAGGGTCTGACTGCGACCGCAATGTGTCAATTAATTCCATCTAGCGTAACGGAATACGCGATAGATCTGGAATTGTCTAGCGAGGTGATAAAGACTGATATGTATGTACATATAATAGATTGCGTCGATTGAACGTGGTGCTAGAGGTGCGATTGACGCAAATAGCCGCACCACGGCTCAAGAGCTCCTGTCGATAACTATAGATTGGTATAAAAGAGTGCTTCTGACCCAGTCACTCGGACCCACTGCAGTTCAAATATACCCTCGAATACTCGAGAAAGTACATTGTATATTTGCTCCGAATCTGATCCTATATCAATCGATTTTAGAATCTCTGCTCTTACATCAGAGTCTTCGTAAGCAGATCAATTTTTGTTCAATTAACGAAACGATGCACGAGATGGTTTTAGGTCTATGCATTTATGCACGTATCCATGGTAATTTACATGGACGGTATAATCGCGGTCTGAGGTCTGAACTCGACGGCGCAACAGCAACAGCTGGACCAGATCTAAATGAGGCTGAAAATGTGGTGGTAGGTTTGTGCAGGTGGCGTAAATTACGAAATCTTACAATTTTCTCGGTACTGCAGCTTTTATAGTTTACTGGAAACGTGAAACGTGACACGTAAAACTTGACCGAAGACGAATGGGGCAATTACTATCTTTCGAGTCACTATAGAATCTAGTTATAGTCTAATTTGATTCCTTACCAGTAATTAATTACTTAACTCGAAACGACCACGTTAATTATTGTGATTTAATTGCGGTAAGTAATCCGCGTTATTCTTGACTATAATTAAACTACTGACAATTTGTCACCGATAACAAAACTATCATTCGTTATCAATGACTTCAATTATTTTTTAACATTGAATTTTTTTTTCAATTCTATTCTATTTGGAACAAATAAAAAAAGAAGAAGAAGAAGGTGACTCGACGTTGACTTGTGCAGAAAATTTATACCGGGGTTTTTGAACCTTGTGTCGTTACGACAATTAGTTATTCAGACTACCGCGGTATGTCTTCGTATCGTAGATACTTAATTAACATTCACGATCTTGATATACTTTGGTACTTGTTTACGATTCGTAAACTATATATATATATATATATGATATGTACATGTATATTATATGTGGTGATAAAAAGACAAGATTGTGTCGATCAAAGTTCCTGACGTAATCGAAAGGCTTGAGTATCGATAAACTCACAATCAGCATGGGAATTTTTTGGATTTTATATCGCGTCGAACTAAAATCAACCGCACAGATTAATTATAATTAGCCTTTATAGTATATTAATCTTGAATATTAAACCGAATTACGAATAAGTTATCTGCACTGGATCGTTAATAAGTGTCCTTAAACAGTTTTTACGTTTCTTTACAGAGGAAGGATTTGACACAAGAAAATATCAGGAATTAATCATTTTCGTGACACGAATTTTTGTCACTAGCAATCAGAGAAGTAGATTTTGCAGTCTTCCTAAAGTTCGTGATGAAAAAAAAAAAAAACGACATTGACGTGATAAACGAAATTTATAAGCTTCTGAAGTAGGCTAGACGCGTTGTGGTATCGACAGATGGGTCAAAGTTAGTGTATTTTATATTTCGGATATTTTATGCCAGCTGATATCAACAGGTCTCCAATTCAGTGCCGCTGGGCATCCCGGATTTCTAAGTACCAGTTTTCTTCCCTCCTTAAACCGGTACACGGTATTTTTTTTCTTTCCTGGTTTAGTTTCATTTTATCTGCTATTCTTCAACCTCGGCAAAAGCATACGTCTTACGTCTATGAAAATGAAATTCACTTCACTTTCCTAACATCGTTTCCAGCAGACGTACTAAGAGGGAAGAATTTTCTTGTTAATTTCTTCTCCTCTCTGCTTGTCGAAACATTCGTAAATAGTTACATCAAAGTATTTGCTCGTTTTCATGAGATTCAGGAATTTTTATTAACTTTTAATCACATTATCCGCTACCGTTATTTCATTGATGAAACTTACTTGAACAAATTTTTAAGACTCAGATTATAATCGTTGATCGCTTTATCAAAACTGAGAGACGAATATTCCGAGTGGAATGAAATTCTGGTAGAAAAATTGTATATAAAGGATGTAAATGTATCGGAGGAACTTTATTTTCAAATCGATTCTTTTCAATATTCATTTTTCTATTGATATTAAAAAAAAAAAAAAAAAAAACAGGATGGATAAAAAAAGTTATAATTAATTGATCAAATCGCCAGTCGCACAGATCTTTCCAAGAATTTCAACAGTTTAATCGAGTTGGTTGAACTTGGTGTAATTGTACATACATACGTACACGCATAGGTACTACCCACATTACGCTGTTCGGTAAACTTTTCCAAGTAGAATTGCAAAAGTTATACCTGCTCTTCTAGCTACCCCCGCATCTCTTCTACTCGTCCCATTCGTATATATATACATATATACCACCGTTTTCGCAAATTGAAATACTAAGAACTGCATTTTGAATGGTGAAACTGCTGCAGTTTTAATTTTGCCACTCTCTAATTAATGAGATAATAAAACAAAATGTTTCATTCTCATTCCTCCAACAGTCGAAATGAACGTGCAAGCATTCAGTTGCATTGGTATCGATTCAACGGTATCTTTTTTGAATGGAGGAAAAAAGACAAGCAGAGTATGTAGGTACGTTGTATCACTCCGAGTCACGTATATATACGCAAAATTGCTTATCAAAGACGTTTATACTTCGCGGAGGCGAAGCGTTGCATTAACGAGGCTAATAAATTACTTTAGACGTCTGGCATGAACCGAGTGCTTTCTTAATTACTACTCAAACGGTTCCACATGGAACGCTTCAAAGTTGCAATTGTTCATTTTCTGAGATAACAAGACAACAAGAAAGGAAAAAGTTTTGAATCAAAAATTCGATCGATTGATTAGAATGAGAGTAAAAAAAAAAGGTCCTGCACGTTACGATTGTCAAACAAAAAAAAAAAAAAAAAGAAGACGAAGAAATTAAAAAAAAAAAAAAACTTAACGAAGTCAAAATTGTGAATGTTTGAGCCGGTTGTGGCATAACTATAAAGCGGAAACGTGGGTTGACGAGAAACGCGTGTTCACGGTCTGCGGTAGCTGTACGAATACACGAACACGCGGCTCACAATCAGCGGAGTACAAGCACTGGTTTATTATAAATTCAACGAACCATGGGAAATCCTGTTGAATCGTTAAAAGGCCATTGATTGTTAGCGTTTGTCGTCATTTGACACGCGGAGCTAACGCGTAATAGGTGGGTGCGGGTACTGGAGGTACTGGATATATATTACGACATACGTTTTTTTTTCTCTCTCTATCTCTATCTCTCTCTTGAACCACCGAAAAGAAACGGTAGCTTAGTGAACAAAACCGGTATGGTTGTAACTAGTCTCACAGGTATACATCCGAAGAGTTCGAAGACTGTACCGAACAAAATAAATTTTTTTTTTTTTTTGCAATAGTTAGTGATTGTGAGATTGATCTCAGGTTATTTTATTGGGGGCAAATATTTTTCGTTCACTTAGATCGAGATCGTTGATAGTGTTTTACCCACTTGATTGCTGGATAAAGCAAAGCATCTGGTCTGTCAAAAAGTTGTAATTATGGAGATCATAATACCCGACAACGATTTTAACCTTTCGTTTTTTACTATGAAATTGGCTACAAAGACAGAAAAAAATGTATTTGTATAAATATTTGTGTTATTTGTTGTAAAAAAAATAGACACAAAAACTTTTTGACAGTATTGCATGAAATTGAAATTATGTTCTTAGGATTAAGAGATTGGGGCGAAAAACAAAAATAAAAAATTGCGTAAAAATACGAAAATGGCAAACATTTGTGTTTTTTGTTGTAATAAAATAGAAGCAAGAATTTTGCTACAATACTGTTATCAGCCGGCAGCACGGCTTTGCTTCATGTTTTATTTTCTCCTCTTTGGTCAACAGTTTTTGGAATTTTCGTGAATGTCGTAGGAGATCGTAGTTGTGTAAATTGCGGAAAATGAAGATCCCCGTCGTTGGCACTGAGTATAAAGTTTCTAAACTTCCATCTGTGCAGTTTGTAAATTTTGGCCAAGAGCCAGAGAAAATTTTTCAAGACGTGTCCGCGCACGTGCCAGATTATTGCGAATCTCAGGGTCAAAAATATTACGCTATGTATACTCTAGCTAATGCTCAGAAAAAAAAAGAAGAATAAATTACCGGAAGTCAGTAGAAACCTGCGTCAACTAACGAAATCCAGGGTGACGCAAAACTCCAGGATCCAAGAAGCTAATTAGTCCCTTATTTTCTAATTATTTTCCGATTCATAATCGCAGAACAATGATCTGTTCAGTCCCTGTCTATAATTGGCCCCCTCTTATCCAGGGATTCTGATTAAAGGTCAACTGAAACCTGGCTAAAAAAAAGACAAAGAAGAAGAAGAAGAAGAAGAATAATAATAATAAGAATAAGAAAAACGAGCGAGCGATGAAATAAATAGTCACGAAAAGGTTTTCTGCGTCCTCGCTGGTACCAGTTCGCCTCTCTCCGTGCGGGTGAGTCACTTGGTGACATTTGACCCCCACCATCCCCGCTTCGTGACGTCATAAGTGGTTCTCAATTCTAAATGTCGATTCACGTATACCGGTGACGAATATATGTACAGTATATATTATATTTCTATCCGCGATATACGTTATCGGATTTGTGCCACTGCGTGTTCACAGTTATGACTGTCGTCCGGTGTTTAACCGTTTTCTAAATCATTCTTTCTTCTTCTTCTTCTTCTTTGCTTCTTTACTTCCACTGTATATATAAGATGCGAAGTGGTATTTCAATTTCACGACTCAATGACTCTCTGTGTGTCTCTGGTGGATAAAGTACCTGGAGAAAACTAGCTTTTCAATTATAACTGCTATTGTAAACCTGGTGGAACTTGAGCTACCGATACATTCAGATCCGCGTGGTGAAAGGAAATACTTTATCTAATTTCATTTTTACTCATTGTACGAACGATTAGCAACCTTCGTATCGTGTCAATTCATCTCTGTATCTTAGGCTGTCTAGAGTGTCGACTCTCAGGGACATTTCTATTCCTGTACGAGATTATCTATAGGTATATATAAAGTTGGACGTAGGAAATGAATTAGCCAGGACAGAGGTGATCCATCGAACCAAGGCTCACCCCTGGGGGAACGTCGGAAGAGCCGAGCGTGTCGCCGGTAATCAATCAAACGTCGTACCGCTCTGCAAGTCTTACACCGTTTTCCTATTTCCTAAGGAGCAACCGAAGACGACGATACTCGGACACTTTCTTCTTTAACTTGGTTTTAGAAACCCTTAACGACTTGAACGCCTACCGGCGTTCGTCCAATTCCCATATCGGAATCGTTTTCATAGAAAATCACAGACAATCTTTTAGCGTATTTATTTGCGTATACTGACTCGGAGAGATGTACTCCAGCGGGCGGGTTAACGTCCGCCAAGATTTGTTATAAATAGCGTATACCGACGCTCCTTAGTCGCGTTTTGACTTTTGACTTCTGAACACAACGCCACGTGTTGGAGAAAACCATCAAAATTGATTTCTAAACATGTGGAATTTGGACAATTTTCGCAATTGAATTTGTAATTGGTATATCAATATCTTGAAAATAAGGACAGAAACCGTTTTTTCGCAGTCTAAAAAGCAATTGTTTCAATTCTCCGGACTCTGAACAAAAAAAAATTAAGACGTTTTTTTTTTCAATTCTTGATCGGTTGTCAGTATTTGAATCGATGACATCCACTATCACACTTTTTTCGAGATAAAAGTATTTCACTGATTCAAATTTAGAGATTAAGTTGTCAGAATACCTCAATTAAAAAAATTCAATTTCGGTTCGATTTAAAGATTTCAATTTTTTCAAATATCACAGTCTCAAACCACACCGAAAAAAAAAATTTAGAAAATTTCGTTTGAGCCCTGAATTGAGGTTTTTTTTTTGACCGAAGTGAATTCAGGAAATCGACCCAAACGTTTCCATTCACACGTGGGCACCAGTATTTCCGTCTACATTTCGGATGACAAAGTTGGAAATGTTCACGCCAGTTCCAAAAGTACATGTGTACCATATGGGATCCTTTTCCGGGAGGCACACGTGTTTAAAACCGATGATGCGTATGGTCGAATCAATATCACGAATCTGATTCTCACGAAAGTATTAAATATCGCCGGGAATTGTTTTCGGACCGAGGAATCGATGCTCGGTCAGGGTGGTGCTGGATAAGGTCGGCCGAAGGTAGGCCCTGCGGTATAGATACGGTGAACCGACACGGAACATCGCGTGTAGTAAACCTCTGGTCGAGCAGAGTCGAGTGGGACTTGAAGAAGTGGGTTATCGTTAGTCGGCTGCCCCCCATATACCCACAAGTTTGTTTTCTCTAAATTCGTTACCGTAATAATTATAGAACGATCCTTGCTATCTTAAAATCCAAATGGGCACGAACGCTGCCGTTTTACTCATCATCGTCATCGTCGTCGTCCTCTCGAATTTCATTTCCGCGAAGTCAAGATTACAGCGGAGTGGATACGTTCGCGAAGTATCAATTAAAACCTTGCCTCAGCTGCGGTTCATTAATCTCCGTTCAAATCGTTTATCTAATTCGATCTAACGATCATAAAGTCGTCGTTCTCTCGGCTTAGGTACAGGAACCGAAGTCAAGAAGTAAAGACAGAAAAGCGGCAACAGAGCAGCGCCTTGACCCCCAACGTCTCGTTCTTCTTCTTCTTCTTCTTCTTCTTCTTCTTCTTCGGGTCCAACAAACGCCCAAGTTGAGGATCGAAGCGCCCCCCACGAGTCGCGGTGGTCAAACCCTTTTCGTCATATTAATTCCTGAAAATGCTTTCGGGATTTTTCCTCGGTTGTATCGGGTATCTGAGACCGAGTGGCGATAATTAAGGTGACAGGAAAGTTTAGCAGCTAAAGCTAAGTCGTCGAGGCTGGAGGCTCTGTTAGATCGCGTCTCCCTCTCTCGTAGTCTTCAACGTGTCGTTGAAAAGGCGTGAATTACGTGACGCAGACTCATTGTTCTCAGCCAGTTTAATTAATGCAGCTCAACCGGTAATCTCACCGGTTTCTCTCTCCTCTCGCTTCTCTTCTCGAACCCCTGACGGCATTATACCGTCCGAGGCGGAGCCGAGATACGATTTCTGCGTAGGCTACGGGTATTCGAGGTATTCTTCTCTCCTTATTTTCAGAATATACATATGTAATACCGATTTTCTAAATTCCGTCGATTTTAGTCACATTTATGGGTTGATTATAGCTAGTCGACTCGGTGTATCGAGAAGCCGGGGATCACTTAGCTCTGGTATAATTGCCGAACATTGTTTACCTTGTTAGTAAAGTTAGTTGATGAACTTGCGCGATTTAATAAACATCGGCGTGTTAGCCTCGCCTGCGAAATACCCTCTCAAATTTATACCGGTTCGAGTGACTGGAATTATAACGATGACGTTGTTATTGGATAAGGAAAAATAACGTTACGAATTTTTACCCGAAATCATTCGCACAATTTGAAATATATATTATAGTTTTAAAGTCGTGTTTTAGAGTTCTCGGAATTTAGGGGAGCGTTTTACCCATGTTTAATTAAAAATTCTCATATCGTGCGCCGTATTTCCTGTCCGTCTCACTTCGGAATCGGTAATGACCACGATTGTAAGAAGCTTCGCTGACTTACGGCGAATTATGAAAATATGAAAAAAAGAAACGAGATGGGATTATGATGACAGGAAGTTGAGATAGTTTTAAAATTGACCGAGAGACGAGAAAAACAAATGTCAATTTCTCTTTTTGCCAAATTACTTTTCAGCTCTGAGCGTTTCAAAAGCCCTAATTGCGAGTTTCCCAAAATGTCTCGGTGATAGGCGTCGCGACGCTTCACTCTCTCTCTCTTTCTCTATCTGTATCGTCTACTATTAGTCCCACGACGCCAACCGTCGCGACGCCGGCCTCGACCCCGACGTGAGCTGACTTACAATTGTTTAAAATCAACAACGTTCACGCACTCGACCGTGCAATTGTTATCCTGCAGGCCTCCCCAGTCCCCACAATACGGATAAGAATTCAACTGAGCCACGGAATTGAACATGAAAATATGTGAGGGAGAACGAGGTCTTTTTTTGTTCTCTCGCGCTCTTTCAGCCATCAGAATCTGTAACATAATTAGAAGAAGATTAAATTAAAGCCCTGAGAACTTTTTACTCTGTCAGGATACAAATTTTGTTGGTAGTCATCGTAGGGTTTTAAAAATTATGATTTCATGACGACAAGCTTTCTTACTTTCTACTTTTAATCAGTAGACGGAAGGATCGCCTGATTGATACTCATGAAATTTCATTGTCGTTTGACTTCGTCGAACCTCTGTTAAAATTCGATTGCAGACGCGTTTTCAGAGTTTTAGTTCCGTGAATAGAATAGATAGAAAAATAAAAATAAGACAGAGACTCGACTGCGTGTACTGAGAATATTTATTCTCGTCGATGATTGGTTTATATATGTGTAGCCACAAATTCGTTTTAATTTCGTTTCGTTTGATTTCTTATTTTTAGTATATCTACATCGGTTTGAGAGAAGATTTTTATAATAAAAGATAGAAACTATCTAGAAGAGACAGACTCTATTTTTGCACGCTTCTATCAATTCGATAAAAATTTAGTCTTGGGTTCGTTGAACGATTCGGATAATAATTTTCCGGCTTACGTAATGGTTGGATATTCGATTCTAATATATTCACCAGTTTTTTACCGGTATATAAATATCATTCTGAAAAACGACATTTTTACAAGATAAAACCTGAAACACAAGGACCGTGTAATGCTAAACTGTAAACCCCAAGACAGTGTATAGCTCCGAGCGATTGAGAGGTAATTTGATTCGACTATGTACTCAGGTAGCGTTCGGTTAGTTTATTTTTACATATATATACATATATATATATATATACGTAGATATTCTTTTTTATTCTATCGGTATACGCTTACCAAGATAATTTCACCTGTCTGAACCCAGCCGGGTTTACGCCAGGCTCTTTAAATCTCAATTTCATCCGAGTGACTGAAGGATTCTTCCAGCTGTTTTATTCCGAGGTTGATAACTTGAGTAATAGCTGTCAGGGAAATCTGGAAAACGGGAAAATTGTCAGAAAATTCTGGCTCATATCCTTGAATTTTTCGATTTTTCACCCACAATTTGGACAATTTTCTAAAATATCTAAAATCACGCGCTAATCCTAAAGTTAACTCGGTTTATTTGAATTGAAGTGTTCATTGGTGCGTTTGAAAATTGATCAAATTCGAACATTTCCCCGTTTCAATGAAAATCAAGACTGCTCTCGGCGTAGGTACAGGAACCGAAGTCTGAAATCTCAAGAAAAATTGACAATTTTATTTCGTAACGAAAACTTTCATTGTTCAAGTTTTTATTGTATAAGTTCAATTACAGCGATTTTCAAAGTAGGTTCAAACAATACTTGTACGCAGTTTATTACCGAGATGCATATAAGTTAATGTGCAATGCAAGTAGGGAACGAATCTTCCTCGGTTCGCTCAGCTTACTCAACACGGAAGGAACATGTTCAACGCTCGATTTAACATGATAAGATTCCAGCTTTTAGTAATTACTCGAGTCTCTCACAGTTTCTGGGTGATATTGTCTCCCGGGTTTCATCAAAGCTTTGTCCTTGTATTATCGAGAGGGGAGAAATAGACGAACTTCTTCTTCGAGGCTGTTATATTACCGGAGGCTCTGGAAAATATGCGGCTTCCGTCTTGAATTTCCCCATTGCCACCCGCTTTTGTAATTAATACCAAGAACAAACAAAATTCCTCCCTTTAGAAGCTTTCCATGAAAAATTATCAGTTTAGTCTCGTCGTAATCACTCAACGACAGTGTGTTTCATCGTTATATTATATATATATAACCAATTTTTCAAGAAGCTTCAATCATGCCATTGAAAATGATGAACCAGAAACTTGATCCATCGATTGGTTTCTAAAGTATCTACTACGATTCAAATTTCAACTCATAAACCAAAGTTCAAGCTTTCTACTTCAAGCTCACGACTAATTTTCTTCCAGAGCTTTAAAATAGTGGACCAAAAAACTTATGCTTGCCCCCTCTTATATTTTTTTATTATCGCGATGCACCGTTGCGGCCCGAGGAGTCAGCGTTCGGAGATCGTGCGTCGTGTCGTGCCGTTTTTGTTCCTTTTTCAAATATTATATTATCCACCTCCCAACGCCCGGAGCGGAAGACCCCGAACAACCGGTTGGTCTCGGAGCAAAGTGGCTGCTGCTAGAAGACCGGAGGCTGTGGTCCATCGTTGAACACAGACATACGCGAAGCTCCTCGGTAAGAGCATGAAAGATGCCGGGTCTTGAGGTGAGGGGGAACCTCATACTCAACATCCTCGATTCAGCTGATTGACTTCGGAAGATACGCCGTTTGCTTCTGTCCAAGAAGCATGCATCCAGACTCTCGTGTCTCGGGTAACAACCGATTTAAAACCACCTTAACGATCTGATATCGCTGACTTTGTAACGCTTCGAGCTACTCGCGGTCCGTGAACCGTCAAAGAGAGTAAATTGCGTGAAAGGAGACTTTTTGAGTAACTGGTATACTTACGCACGCGTGTAACACCGTGGGAAAAGAGAGTCGAATAATTTTCATCTTCGACATAATTGCGGAGATCGGAGTCTACTTGACCCATCATTTACCGTTTCTGACCGACCTCCTACTCTTTGCGGTTTCTTGATAACTGCAGTCTACCCGCATCAGGAGCGGCACCGCTACGCCAGATATTTAATTGCTGTCTCAAATATTCCCCCGGGTATTTACATACCATTGAATAATGCATCGGCTTCGACTAGGGTATACGTCCCGGTCTACGAAATGCGCATGCAAATGGTACAACCGACTTCAATTTATAATTGTCAACGATGAAACTACGCGAAGAGATAGATAGGAGAGACGTTTAATTATCCTGCTCCAAATTGACGGATGGATAAACTGCTTTTCAAGATTTTTTTTTTTTTTTTGTTTGTTTGTAGAAACAACTACTATTGTGTATAAGAGCAGTTCATGTTTTTCAACAAATCCTACAATAATCTCTGGATCCATTCTCGCTAATGAACGACGAAGAGGCGTCCCATTGAGATCTACGTGAGGTAGATTGAAAAATATGACGGATCCACGTGTGTCGCGACTCGCGATGAATACGTAATGTCGAGTGGCGCCAGTGCATCGTGTTCAAACCTATCTCCATACGTATTCACTTGCATAATATCCCCCTTCAGTTTTCATACTCTTCAATTTTTATGCTCCCCCTTTTTTTTGTTGTTGTTGTTGTGGTTCGGCTTCTCCGGTGCAGCATTTATGCCCATCTACCTACTTTCATGGTTAGCACGACCTCCGACTACCCGCTGGCTTATGAAAGCACGTTTAAGTGGCGCGAATAAGCGTGCTCCCGAAGAGATTGAGCCGAATGCGTGGATGTGCAATTTAATGCGACTACGTTAACCGCAACTTGTTTCCAATGGCGTCTAAGCCCATAACGTGTACACGTATACACATTACATTTAACCACGCGAACTCGAGAGAGGGGTTGCAAATTAATTACGCCAAACAGGCCTTTTGCTACGTTGAATCGGAATCATACGCATATATGCATGTCTATATAATTTTACTAAGAGTCGCTTAATTAAACCACGTGTTAATTACAAACTCGTTGAAGAATAAATGGGATAATCAAAACTGGATTGAAATTAATATATCCTTTTGAGACTCGTTGAACTGGTTTTGAATATGTCTGAAACCAATTAGCAACGACGCTTATGATACTCGATGAATCCTGGTGGAACTCGTTAAAATCTTCTCTTTACTAATTTTTTTCGGTCTCCTCATTTCCGGAGAGCTACTGCATCTTCTCGGCTTCGATCCACCTCAAATTACACCAAGCGATTCCTTGATTTGTCTGTAATAAAATATGGATTTAGTATCGCGAATCTCCTACCTTTCAGGGACGGAACAACTGTTGGGCTACGAACGAATATCAAACGAGGCCCAGGGAGTACGTACATACGTAACGGACACGATGCCCAATTATCTTGTCAACGGTACACCGTTATTTTCTTAATCACAGGATCGTTAAATTTTTATTAACGTTCGTATAACGTCGCGTCGGGCAAGCAACCTATGGTAGGCTTCGCAATAAAGTATTGGTTCAAGGGAATTTAAGGGACCCAACACTACCGAGGCGAGGGGAGGCTGTGAGGTATAAAAGTCGTTTAACGATACTGATTGCAATAATGCCGCATGGGCTTGTTGGTCTTGGCAGGAGGGCATCGGGTTAACGATCTTTCTTCGTGTTACGTAAACCAGAACTACGCACTCTGCGTACGATGGAGTGTTCTTCATTCCCAACGTAAAAAACCTCTCATCATTCCGTCTCTGGTACACCTTAGTTTGTTGGTCTTCTTGGAGGCATGGGAGCGACTTGTCTTTGGTACCAGAGTCGCATGCGTATATAGCTGAACTAATTTCTTAATTATTAGAGATGTAGCAAAAGTTTTGAGAGTCAGGTTTGAACTTCTCGTTCAAAGTTTGGCCAAGTTTTGACCATTCAGATTTCGGCAGGGTTTGCAATTATCACATTTCCCCCGATGGAGGCGTTTTCATTGTTTCACAGTAACTCTGGTAACTCGCGATCAGTCTCTTTACGCGCTCTACCCCGAAACCATTGTCCTAGATAAACGCGTTAATGGGTTTGAGACCCTTGACGATCGGAGGGACCGTCGCTTCGTCCGACTGGATAAAGACACTTTACAAACCAAAATGGCCTGGAAACAAGAGCCTATTCGACCACAAACTACTCGTTCCGATCCCCTTTGGGAAGTCGTTAAGGCTACAGGAATGATAAACCGTCCGGAATGGTTGGATTTAAAAAAATATATCTCTTCTTGTTGGAACCAAAATGGGTAAAAATTTTCCTGTCACAACTTTGATCGTGTTGCACAAAGCTGCCATTAGCTTTATGTACATACCGAGAGTTAAAATGCTAATTGGTTTTCTCGAAGTAACTTTACATATATACCACAGCGCAATGTAGTTTGCCAAACGATTTGTTGTACACGTCTACCTTTGCTCTGTATTTAAAAGCTAATCTCTCAAGCCTTATTACGATAGGATAAGGTTTATAAATTGTATGAGATGAATTGCTTTTTAATTACCCCTCGTAATCCATATCGCAATTTGGTCTACCGAACTACCTGTCAGTCCGAGCTTACACCTCTGTAATAATGTTCACCTCCTGCGACAGGTGAGTCACCTAGATTCCTTTTATCTGATCTAGTTTCTTGCCAAATAATATTGAACATCATCATAACGGCTTTAATGCAATATTTGATTATCGATTCAGAGTTAGAAGTGGTTTCGCTATTTCGCGTCACAATATGACGTCATTTTTCAGTATAACAAGTTCTAGTTCTAGTTATCGTTTTTTTTTTTTATTTGAAGATACGTTAGGTTAATAATATTCAAATTTATTATATCGAAAAATTGGCACTTGATGAATTTATTTATTTTATTTTTTTTAATTTATACGTAAATATATTTTTTCTACCTTCTTTGAATTCGTATAAAAAAAGGCTACGAATTGAATCGAAGAAGGAAGAAACGGGACAAAAATTGTCGCTTGACCCGGGGTTCCTTCGGACCAGGTCCTTCCGAAAACGTAGAACGAGGGTCCGGGGTAGCCGCAGCAGCGAGCTTATCGCGACGTGGCGTGGCGTGCTTTCGCGCGTGTTGGCGCTCACCGCTCACCGCTTTCGTGTATATACCTATCTACCTGCCCCGTACGTTGGCGTAGGGACAAGAGAGACGATATATAATGTTCCACGATATTAAACGGGACGCATTCCACCCTGTGCCACCACCCCCCAGCCGTCCTACGCCACCCCAAGCCGCTATGGATGGTTCCGTGCGGCTCCGGCCTACCCGGGGACCAGGAACTCTCTCTCTCTCACTCTATCTCTCTTTCTCTCTCTTTCTACCCCCGACCTAGTGCCAAGCCTCGCCGTACTCCAAACCCCCCTGATCGTTATATGCCAAATTTACAGCTTACGTATTACCCTCCTAGCCAGCAAGGGACACGAACGAACGCAGAGCGCGATCAAGACCGAAATGAATCGATTCCTCAGTTTTGTTGTAAAAAAAATCTCGAAGATGTATACCCTTTTTTCGTCGCTGAGACCGTACGTAGGTAACTCCTGACGACTGAACAGCCTGAAGTTGCCTAGAATCGAGAGATGAACTTTCAGACCGTTGGATTGTTTTATAGAACTATCTGAAAGCTTGTTTTTCGATTCTAGCCAACTTCAGAATGTTCAGGAATTTACCGTGTATGACAAAAGTACATGGTCAACGTTTTATGAATTGAAATTAAGCTGAAGCGTCCGACATAACCACGACTGCGCATGCGCGGAGTATGAATAAAGCGACTTTTAAAGCCTGAGAGTCACTTTGTTTGTAATCTGCACATGCGCACTCGCAGACTGATTCAATCGTGTGTAAAAGGACTGCTTTGGGAACCGTAAAACAAGCTCGGGTTTTATGAAAAAAATATATTTGTTTGACTCAAGTCATCGGTTCCTTGAATATTATCAAGTAAATAATTGCTTTCACTTGGAAAAGATGATCGCATATCGAGGATAGTGAGACTATATTATTTATACCAACATCCACTAAATATTATTTGACTGTGACAAAATGTTTACCTGATGATATTCATAAGAAACTGATTAATAATTGAATCGAAGAAATTTCGTTTTCTTAAGAATATTTTTCAAGTCTCCTCGATTTCTTCTCTTCGCGAAATTCATTCGTTGCGCTATAATAATTTTATTTACTATAATTCTCCGTCGCGATTCATTTCTGGCTCCTTTCCTGATGGGAAATAAAATATCTAATATTCCATATTGCATCTGATTCGATTTTTTCTTCATCTCGCCTCCATTCATTGCAGGACATCGATAAGATACTTACTTACCTACGCTCTTATGTAACCCCCGGCGAAATTAAAATCCAGCAATTTTATTCTGAATAGAAAATCTTATCTTATTAACCTCGCTTCATTTATCCTCGGCTCCTTCAACTGCATTTCAAGTATAATTGTCTTACATAGAAATATTCCAACTAATGTCTTCCAATTTAAATTCATAGTAGTCAAAATTACCCTCTTTCCTGCTCATTTCTCACTTTATCATTTTGTCCGACCGCGTCGAAAGCTCTTCATTTTTATTTTTCATCTTCTTTTATCTCTGTTATCGTGATTTATTTATTTATATCTTCGTTCGTATTATTATTTTTGTCAAGAGATAAAGTCTCGCTTTCGCGAGTTTCGCTCTCCCGTCGTCTGTACCCACCCCCTCGTGCTTTCATTTTATTTATCAGTTTTTTTTTTCCTACTCTCTCTTGTTCTTTTTTTTCTGTATTATTTATACTCTCATTTTATTTTGGTCAATCTACAAAGGGGAGTTTGAACATTCCTCTGGCTCATGCGATTTATTCCCTCCCCCCCGAAGAGTTTTCCCTTTTTTTTCTGTTTCCTCTGGCATGTATTAATACAGATTTATATAGTATATTCGGCTTGATTATAATCTGAATACGTCATATTGAGTTATTAATTCTCATGAATATCGTAGAACGCTAGGTTCTCGATCACGGGTTCTGTAATTCTTGCCAAACCACCGGCACTCACGTCAGATCGCGGGGGCTGACCGCATCGAACAACATGCCATAATATCGGTCACCAGTTTCTGCAACATCTCCTCCGCCCCCGCGGAGTGCGAAGTTGGTCCGAGGAGACGGGTCAGACCTCAGAATCATGAATTCCAAAATACTATCTAATACGCTACATAACTCATAGCCGCTACTATTTCCAACCCTCGGTTATATTGATCGACAACTGTCAGGGAAGTTTCATGATTTTTTTTTTATTCCATTCTCTTATCCGTTAATTTAATGATTAGGATTGATAAGAAAAATATTGCACCTAATTGTTTTTAGTCCGTTTTCACGTGAATCAAGCTTTTTTAATACAGCGTTTGAATTTCGCGGTCACGCGTGACGTCACACAGCACAGTTTTACCGTCTGACGGCGCTGCGGACAGAATAACATGGCGGCCGAGGTGCTGCGTGACGTCACGTGGTGTTTCAATTGCTCTTCACGGTCACCTGAAGTTGAGATTCTACAATTTTTATAGTTTTTAAAAATTGTATTCAATTGTCACGCAATCTGAGGAAACTTCCTTAATCCCCTGGCTGTAAGACAAGTAAAATAAATTCTCGACTATCAATGTAATCAAATTGTGACGGGTATCTCAACGAAAACTGCGACATTACCTTTCTTATTTTATATAGGATATCAAGTATTGAATCTGAATCATCCTCAACACCGTTTTTAGGCTCACAGTCATCGAGGGTATTCAATAGAAGCAAATGTTGTATGCATATATATATATATATATAGGCGTGTATATTTCACGCGTGTATAACCCACCCCTACCCCTCCTGTACTATTCATCGGTTATTCCGCTGCACCGAGATAGAATGGAGCTTTCATAAACCGTTAAATTCACCCCTGCGCAGTATTCTGTTACGGGAGGGGGTGGGGGGATTAAAAGCTGTACCGGTAGAGTGCCACTGCGTGTAGAATCGTGGTATATACATATAGCAGCGACGTCATATCATATCCGGGAAAAACATTCCCCGCCCTTACGCGGTCTCTTATACATACCTACTCCGAAGCTATGCCAAACGATATACGCCCGATCTATACTATACCTGTGGCAGAAAAACTTGAGAGGTATTTCGTATACAATCCGTTAGCGATCTCTAAGCAGGCTCAGGATAATTATCATCCGGGAAATAACTCTGCCGGTTGTACATGTGAAACGGACAACTTAATTAACGAACCGCGATTATACTGTAACGAGAAATCTAGCAATCTTAATTGAATCACGATAGAATTTGAAACAATTTTTTTATTTCATTTTTTTTTTAATTTTTTTTTATGTTTCAACATCTGTTTGAACAGGGCGGCAGAGGATGTAGGAGCTGCAGTAAGCGAGAGTTGCATAGGCGACGTTTCGGTTTGTTCGTTTTCACTCCACCCCCAGGAGGCGGAGCTGCCGCCTCCGACATCCGCGAGTCTATCCCCACCCTAAACTGATACGCGATATCAGACCACTTGTTGCTTTCGGTCTCCCGCTATTTTTCACGTGCTCATTTTGTCAGAGTTATACGCGAACGCTGTTTTTAACGCCATCTCCATAAAAAATACTTACTTCTTTTTTTGTGATCGTCGTTAACCATCACCAACGACGAAGGGTTGATTTATGAAACGGACACGGTGTGAATCGTTAACGCGCATCATAGTCTCCTTATCGTGTTCAGTTTATACCGGGAATCCTATGATATTCGATGCAGTTTGTTTGGTCACTTGTCACTGAACACTGTAAAAAATGATTACGAATTTACTTTTGCTCACATATTGACCACACGAAAGTCTTGTAAAATTATAAATTTTTGTATAGCAAAGTGAATCGCCATAATGCATTTCCTTTGAATTTATGAACAATTGTTTCAATATTACTGTACATTCACCGGACAAATACAAAATTTTGTATGAATTTTACAAATTGTTTGGTAAATCAATTTTACTAGAATGTGAAGTGATTTCATGACTCCTGTACGTGAATAAAATTTCCAACATATTATTGGAAGTTGACAACAAATATTTTTTTTTTTTTTTTTTTGTTTAATGGGATGATTTTCGTTCATTTTGCTTTCGTTTGTAATGAATTATTGAATAACGACGTATTTATGTTATTTTTTTTATGATTACAGGCAGTGCGGTGGCTGCAGCCGACACCATTTCCTCGCCGTGGACCCCCGCGAGTTCCGGGCCGCCGCCCGACGCCAACGGCTCCGGCTCGGATACAAAGAATCTCGACGTTGGCGATATCAGCGATGTGAGTATTGATTGTCAATGTATTATTATTTATTCTTGTCGGGATTCGCATGTGTCGATGATGTTGTTGAAAAAACGAACGTTTGAGGAGAAAATCGAGACGAAGGGAGACGATATTATTATATCGCAAAATTATTGCGAATATCCAAAAAAAATTATTGTGCCATCGTTATCAGGATATTATGAAATTGACAAGTGAAGAAGAAGAATGAAAAGAACGTTGAATAAAAAAAATTAAAATTCATAAAAATTAATCCTGTAAAGTTTATCCTCCCAAATTATGAATTCTGAATTCCTTAGTCCTGCAGTGTGATTGTAAAGTACATATTCATGAAATTTTGTTTACTCTATTTGCTGCTCCACGTGACCGAGGTGCAGCCGAAATGATCGACGCTCAACGTCGCGTAGAATCGGTAGCTGATCGGTACGAACCATACCGCGATTCGATTTGATATACCAATGGATATCGGGGTCCGAGACGTCAGTAGAAATCAGCGGCTCATTCTTATCAGCGCGAGTTTGTTCCTCGTCGATCTGACGGATATTGTCGCCGTCCCGGTTCGCGTTCCTTTTGCCAATACAATAACTCTGCGAAATCGGATCTCTTCGACGAACAAAATATACATATATATATATATATATATATTATACATATATCAAACGGGTGTTATGATCCGTATTATCAATCGGGGATAACTGATACGACTCGATCTCAAAGCCTCCGGCGATGCTGGAGGCGAACTTTGTCGCTTACTTGGCCAAGGAATACCTGTTCTTCGGGGTTCGGCCTACTTTCGCAGGCTTGGTAAAAATTTTTAATTTAGGTTTCGCGTGTTTCCTACGTTTTTCATATTCTACCAGTTTGCAAAATATTTGCGTTATTAGGTTACCATTTTTTTCTATCTTCAATTACGTCTGTTACTCAGACATTAGAATTGTCCTATTGAAGTCAAATTTGTTATTTTTACATTTTTTTTCAATCAACAATAATCAGAATTATGAATGGAATTATAAATGTCAAAATTGACACAAAAATTTCGAGTGGATCTCTTGGACATTTTTTTTTGTCCAAATCTAAAAATTAAAAAAAAAACTTTTTTTCACTGAAAAACCGAACGATTGACTTCAATTTAGCTTTTGAAAAGCTGTAGAAAATTTGCCAATCGCTGTTGAGATACAGGGTTTTGAAAAATAGCTTTTCCAAATGTGTCTCAAAAGATTTTAAAAAGCTATCCTTCAACGTGAAACCCAATTTTCGACAGAGTAGCGAATTATTATTTAAAAAAATATACTAGTCCAGTGTTCTGAATAAAAATTCGAAACTTGACATAATATTAGAATTTCGTTTCTTCTTTCCGTCAGAAATTATGTGCAAAATTATGAAGTGGCAACTTCAGTAGAATGTTCAGTACACATGGAAAGTAGAATTCATTAGTCATTGAAGTCTCACTCCTTTTTATCCTCTTAGCGACTTTATGAAAACCCGTTTTACAAGATCGTGTATCGAAGCGATAAATCCACATTCTTCGGTTTTTCAAAAGCGAAACCGAAGTTTTATTCTTCTACCTTAAAGCTAAAAGCACCGTCCGTATATTTTGTTCCACATTGTCACAATTTGCGGATTTTTGGCGCTATTTATAATCCTCCAAGTTTTTTTGTTGTTTTGTTTTGTATAATTTTTTGCTTCTCCATTTTGCAGGACGAAAAGGATTTATCGGCGGCAGACGCGGAGGGTGTTTGGTCACCCGATATCGAACAGAGCTTTCAGGAAGCGTTGGCGATTTATCCGCCATGTGGTCGACGCAAAATCATCCTCTCCGACGAAGGGAAGATGTATGGTGAGTTGGAACTCGTTAATCTCCAATAATTTCATGCACTTGCTTCCCATCGAATCAACCGGCCAAATTGTTTGAGCGACAAAATCATGATGTTCATTCCTTACGACCTGTCGGCTCTCCTGGTCGCAGGGAGTAGCGTAACTCGACAGCATCCTAGTTCGCGTTATTGCTCGGTCTGCTGAGGTCAGTCTATACGTGACCGCCTCGATATTGCTTGCCCACCTTCGCCACTTCCACAACCACGGTCGTAACCGCAGACGAAGCAATATTCTCGATCACGGTTGAACGGAAAACGATCTACCTGCAGTTGAATATTTTTTCTATTTCTCTTGCCTCTTAAATCGAATTTCTGAATTAGCTTAAATGGTAAAAGAAATACGACGCGTTCCAATACAGGGTGTCCGACTCTCAGGGGAATCGGGAAAACTTGGGAAAAATCAGGGAATTAGGGCTCATATCCTGGATTTTTTTATTTTTCACCTGGGAAATCATTTTTAAATCCACCATCTAGTTCACCTGACCTGAATGAATATACCTTCTGGCCTTGAATTGATTCGTTATTTTCCTTCCGAGAGTCTGGATTTTAATTTTCCACAAACCCGGGGATTCGAAAAATGAAAACCTCTATTCCGCGAGACCCCGGTGCGAAATTCAATCGCGTGTCAAGTATTAAAAAACCCCTGCCGACTGGGTTAATTCAATTCCGCAGGATAAATGAAAACATTTCATTTCGCCTCTCCGCTCGAACTCAGGGGGCAGGTTGTACTCAATTTTCAATCCCGGAATACGTATAGAAAAATATTAATGAATTTCGTATCACGATGTTTGTTACGATTGAAACAAAAAATGAAAAAAAAAAAACTAAAATTTTTTCAAAGCCGCGCGCGTCAATGGATATTAATTCGCACTCGTTTTCTAACGGAATTCGCAAATCGCGCTTATACGGTAACGTCTCTAAGCAAAAGCAATAAAGTCGATTCGCCAGGAGCGACGAGGATCCTGCCAGCCGATGGACAGGCGGATGGGGGTGTAGTCGAGGGGTTCCAAGCGAAGACCCGGGTGGATGGAAACAAAGGATAACGAGGCGTGAGGATCGTTTAACTCGATTGCCCATCGATCCTCTCGAAACTTATTTCCACCCTTGGTAGGTAGTAGAAACCCACCCCGCCTGCCTCTGCCTCTGCCTCTGCCTTGGCCTTCGCGTCTCTCTCTCTCTCGAGAGCCAATAAAGGATTAGCCCACCCTGTTCTCTGATTAAATATCCCTAAGCAATTTATCGCGCTGGGCGACACGGTCCTTGCTCGACTTTTAATCGATGGAGATATTTACAAATTGTTAGAGAACTTTGACGATCATGAAATCGCGTAGGTCGATTCAATCAGATTTAACCCCCTTCGTTGTCAGACCTGGGTCAAACTGACCCAGATAAAGAAAAACAAACTAAACTGTGTATGAACAAATTTCTGACGATAACAAAAAAAAAAAAAAAAAATGCAAATGAAATGTCAACGTGTTCAAAGAAAACTGCAAAACTATCGATGATCAAAATTTGGTCTTCTATATTTTTTGTTCATAAAATTGATGAGTGATACTCGAAAAGTATTCATTTTTCATAATATTTTACGAAAATTTGAAACTTCGGCCTCATTCTTTCATTTAAGTTGAATTTAGCACTTTTGACTGCTAGCTTCGGTTTAATTCCATGAAAAGTACTCAGAAGCAATGATATATCGCGTGTCTAATGACATAAGGACGTAAGCGCCATTATACGACGTTTTGCTGTTTATAATGGCATAAAGTCGTATAATTTTTTTTTTCACGCCAATCGCTCTGAAAACGTTCCAAACCTATAGATCAATTGAAATTACGAGATCGAAAAATGTAAGTGCAAAAGGTCGTAAGTTGGGCGCTTACGACCTTCTGCAGTTACCTATGAATATTTTTTATCGAAATTTTCGAAACGACGTCGATTTCGATTTTTCTTTGCGTTTCACGAGTTTTTACGGCTATTTGAAAAAATCGTGAAAAAAAAATAAAAAAAAAATTGGCGCTTACGACCTTCTGCAGTTACGTACGAATATTTTTTATCGAAATTTTCTAAACGACGTCGATTTCGATTTTTCTTTGCATTTCACGAGTTTTCACAGCTATTTGAAAAAAACGTGAAAAAAATTTTTTTTTTTAATTGGCGCTTACGACCTTCTGTTTTTATTTTGTTTTTTAATCTTCCTTAAAAATTGTAATGAAAGAACGACGTATCCGCCCAACTTACGACCTTTTGCACTTACATTTTTCGAACTCGTAATTTCAATTCATCGATACGTTTTGACCGTTTTCGGAGCGAATGACGTGAAAAAAAAAAATTATACGACCTTTTGCCACCAAAATCGCGTTTTTGGCGCTTACGACCTTATGCCATTAGTCACGCGATATTCATAGTTATTTAGCCTGAAAATCGGTTTGACCCGTTTTGACGAACCTGGATTAACAAGAGAATTTTAATATTCTTCGCGGTCGGGTTGATATCAACGCAGAAGTAGAATCGCAACTGCAGCGCTATATACAGAGTGTCCGCGAAAAGATTTATGGGTATAGTAGTTATATACGTTGGTAAGTAGTCGTTCAGCGCGTTCACTCGGCCGAGAATTTTCAACGTCGTTAAAAAGGTTTTATATACGCCGGGTATGCCAAGCGATCCTTGAAACGGCGTACAGATATTTTCTTCAATATTATTATTCCACCACGGGTATTACAAGTCGGATTATCTTCAATTTTATACTATTACAAGTATAACAGATTTTATATCTATACCACTCTGTGACCGTTCGCCGACTTCGACTCGACAAATCGGTGTTACTCATAGTCGGAATTGAATACTTCAGAAAAGCTGGAAAAGTCTGGGAAATTTTTGTGCTGGGGAAATATTAGATAATAGTCAGAGAAAAATCATGCATTTCGTGTCTATCGACAATGATTTTAAACATTGCGAAGGTATAATGAAGGAAAATGTATGTTGATAAGAATTTGAGATATTTCTCGGCCACGAAAATTGAATTTAAAAGTTCTAATTGTCGATTGAAAAACCTTGATTACAACAAATTTTATCTGGAAATCGCATTAAGGTGATTTTTGATACTCGATTTTTACCGATTCAGACAATTCGATTGATATCTCAGCCAAGGTGTCTTATATAATATGAAACTTATCGTGTTTTCGTGCTTAAACATATAATCATTTGGTTTGAACTTTCGGAAATTCAAAATTCAATCGAAATCTGAAGATTTCAAGAATTCGTCATTTTTAATCCTGCAAATCTGATTTCAGATTCATGATCAAAAACCAAAAAGAATCTTGTGATACCAAGTTTTATCCAAATTTGTTGATTCGCTCTCAAGATTATCTCGTCATTTTTTATTCTATCCTTTAGAATTCTCAACTCTGTCTTGCAATTCGTTTCATTTTTTTCATTATTCCGTGAAACGAAGATATTTTCACAGGTGAACCTTTATAGAAGCGCATTACGGAGAACTTTTTTTTTTTCATAAAACATGTCGCTGAGATATCAACCGAAATATCTGAGTTGGTAAGAATCACCTCAAAAGGGCAAAAAAAACAATCGAAGGATTTTCCGAAATTGGGACACGTTTTCCCGCCTGGAAAACCGGGAAATGTCAGGGAATTTCATAAAATCCACGGATTTTAAAAACCTTGCGATGAAATTCAGATGCAACCTCCATCATAATTTTTCTCTTCTCCTTCTTGACGATTTTATTTTCATCTGTGGTTAGAAATATGAGACAACCCGATCAAGATGAATGTATCAGCAATTTTTAGTGATTTCGGCTCGAATCGTACATCAAAATATCAGGGAAAAATAAATATATCAGTCAGGGAAAACCGGAAAATGTCGGGAAATTTTGTGACCTGAATAGAGTAGCCACCCTGATATATACAGTGTTAAAAATGTCTACACGTTGTTTTCCAGACACCGCGTAGATCGTTGAAAAGCCAACCGGTCGCGTTCTTTCCGGATATTCGCTTTAATGTAACGTGCAAATTGTTCTCTGCCTCCCCGGGTTCTTCTTATTCTTCGTATTTCCCCTCGCTTGTACAGCTCACACACGTAACGAAACAACGGAAAGTCTACACAGGAGCCAACCGAGCGGACTTGGCCATAGCTCAGAATCAGGTGGACTTGGGCGAACTGCTTGTCAGCTCATTGTCAGTGTGAACTGTGTCACCGCGTTTATCGTTTCTGAAGTCAGCCTCTGTAATTACTCACAGAGAAAAACGAAAAGAATCGATTTTCCTGGGAAAAAAAAAAAAAAAAAACAATAATCGCCACCCTTGGTCTGAAAGCTCCTTCGAGACACGACCAGCAATCTTAACAGGGACGGACGTATTTCGTCGAGCCACTATGGGCTGAGGGAAAGCGGAGACGGCGGCAGTGTCCAGTTATTGACCGGCGGTAGGGGGACGTGGCGTCTCGACGTCCACGGAAAAGCCCTTGGTGTAGCGTCGCGACGTCCACTGGCTTACGGTACCTCAGCTCTCTTCGCCTCTCTCGAAATATATTTCAGTAGCCATTTTATATTCGCTGTATGAAATTGCCATTTTTGTCACGTTATTTTATCTTATCACCGTTTTCTCTCCATCTCTTCTCCTCTGGAACAAAACCTATACAAGATCGAGAATAATTATGATAGTACAAAACCGAATGAAAAAGGAGTCTATAAACACTCAACTTCCATCTTCCACCTGAGACGTATGGGTAGAAACGTGGGCAGACTTTGGAAATGGGCTGGTCGAGTATCTTCGATCGGTTTTTCATTTCCCAGGGATGGCCAATGTCCCCGGGACTTACACGATCCGTGTATCCGGTATCGGGAAACGTGGATTGTTTTCTCTCCCGCGAAGCAACTCGCTGAATGTAATTGAGTTCGGTTTCCAAAAGGCTCGCGTCTTTTTTAATTCTGAATTTCGAATTTCATCCCCTGACAAAAAAAAGGTACGATTCACGTGTAACGCAGACGCGTTCAAGTAATTCGGTGACTAATGATTCAGAGTGTTTGATTTTCGCAGTTACGGTACCCAGGTAGTCTGAATTTGTCCTCGGTTTTGGGTTTGGTATGGGATCAAAATTAGCGAGAACCTACGGTGTATTAATTAAATCAATCCGAACCCAGTTTACTGCTGAATCAACAAACCAAACCCCGCTAATTCTCATCCCTGACGGAAACCCCATAACGTCAAGCCGGATGCTGGGATGGACCGGCATAATCGATAATCACCGAACTAGATACTGTTTCGGATGCGGTATATCCACCCGAATCAGACTCAATGTACCGGGAGAATATTTGCGAATTTTTATTTTTGTCAAAATTGTTGTGTCAAAATAAAAAAAAAATCCAGGTCAACGGGAAACGTTGATTTAGGGTTGTCTCGTTTTCACACAGTTTATTTTTAGACGCTAACGATAATCCTGCAATAATTAACATTTTGATTTTTACAGAAACGAAACTTGAGATGCACCAATTTGCGATTCAAAATTTTTTATTGCCAAACAGTAAAGATGTGATTGCAAAACAAATTTGTTTTAAACAACTGTGAAATGAAACATTTCCAAGTGTTCTCGGTCCAATCTATATGCACATTATTATCAGGAACATTATGGCTTCTCACAATCTTCCAAAGATGGATGTATTCCGAAAATAGGCAACGATCCTCGTCTATAATAATCGACTCAGGACCTTCATCAAGCCCTTAAAATAGACCCTAAACACAGCCCTGAACTCTGTACGTTTTAGTTTCGTTTCTGATGTCACGTTGAAGATTTCATGAAATTTTGCAATTCGACGTGCAGATGTTTCCCTTAAATATCACGAAACGCGGTGTTAGCGGTGTCAGCTCAGATCCTTCGCTAGAATCCGGGGTCTCCATATATCCCGGAGGTCGACAATGGAAGGAGAGCGTTCAGTTTCCCTGCCCCTGTTCCCCTCGGTCCCTGTCCTTCCCTGTCTCCCGGTTCTTGGTCGGGAGGACCCCCGGACGGAGACGGGGACGAGGACAGTCGGGTCGTCGTCGGCCCGATGTAATAATCTGCTTCGCATTGTCCGTCTTCTCGGCACATAACCGAGTCCTTTGACATCTCGCCGAGTTTAATTAAACGGGAGCGTAATGGTTCCGGGGTGGTGTGACCAAGATGACCGGGACGAAAGGGACATCGCACGGTCCGAGAACACGCTTACGTTTACCTCCTGCCTTATTTCACCCTGCAGACAACCCCCTCAACCACCCGCTACATACGGGACCATTTCACATGCATTACACTCCCTCGGGGTCAGACAATTTATTTCACTTCCTTCTCTTCTTTCCACCCCCCTCCACCGTCCTGAACCGTTTCACGCAGTCTTTTCTGCTCCTGGTTTTTCTAGGACCTAGGGATTGTCACGTGGAGGTTATTTCTATCTATATATTGCCTCTGTTTTAATCTTTAGTGTATCCGTCAGTTCACCGTGAAACCTTAACCGCAGTAAGGTGCTTTGTCATTTGACTATGGCTTTCATCCTGTGTGGAGGTATACGTGTCGCGTTACTATGTACCAAGAAATTGAACCGTCTGTCTGAGATTCTGATAGAAGAGAATCTGCAGGGGATTAATGAATTTCTATGAGACGTTTTGATTATATACCCGGGTATGGAAGAACCTCGTATCTCAAGTTACAATGAAAAAACATACAATTCGAAATTCTGAACGGAAAACTTGATATTTCAAAAACGCCCTATCTCGAATTTTGACTGGAAAACGATTTGAGTTGGGGCGTTTTTCAGAAAAAAAAATTTAGTAAATCGCGTTCTTCTTTCAGGATTTAAGATATACATAGAACAATTTCATTGAAAATTTGAAATAGTATATTTTTTATTCTGGATTTGAGATACTGCGTTTTTCATCAATTGGTCGAGAAAGGACCTTTCTCATAAAGAATTCGAAATATTGCGTTCACCAATGAAACTTTAAGACAATCAGTTTTTATTCCAAAGTATGAGATGGAGCGTTTTTCCGCACTGTCGTCTGTTTATTCCTAATCACGGATCTGGGTATATAGACACCGGCTCAGAGACTTGCGAGGAATAAATAACGAATATGAAAGAACGCACGGGTTCAGCGTTGGCGCTAATTAAAATACCCACTTGCGTTCGCGGAAGGCGAAAGGTAAAGACGGAGGGGGATGGATCGCTCCGGTCCGGTAGACATCTCGCTGAGATTTACTCGTTACGGAAGTCGAGGTAAAAACTACGCCCATATTTACGAGAGGCCTGTCCGGAGCAGCAGCTACAGACACGCACATTATCTCTGTAATTAAACGATTCAATCTTGTCGTGCAGTTGAATTTCAAATGCACTTCGAAATTCCATCAAAAATGCGAGACACTTTTTCCCCTCGCATTTCTTTTATTTTTTGTCCCTCACTTTTTCTGGGTTAAGCCGAAAACGAGCCAGACGATGCGACCCGGGGTAGTGAGTTAGCCGGCGGAGGACCGAGGGGAAGAAATGAGGGAAGAGAAGGAGCGAACGACGGAAAACAGGGTCTGGAGGGTCGGGGGGCGGAGGTGGAGGTGGAGGTGGAGGTGGAGAGAAAAGCGACCTCGCCAAGGATGGCGGGACGTACCGAGGGCGAGGAGGCGAGGCCACCCTACAACCTCCTGCGAGGGGTGGCGAAACTATGCGAAGAATCTGCAATTAGTGAACAGAGAGAGCAGAGCGGAGAGTGCGCGCGGGGTTGTGAGGCGCCGGCGGTGAAACGGTGGAAACGGTGGAAACGGTGGAAACCGTGAGGCGGTGAGGCGAGGAACGACCCGGGAAACGGGGAGTGAGGGGTTGGGGCTGGGGCTGGGGAGAAAATGGGGGAGAGGAAGGACGAGGGCGAAGAAAATGGAAAGAACGAAAGATGGATGGAATGGTGCCGACGCGACGCCAAGCGTCGGGAGGAGAGAGAGACGACCATCACCCATACGAGCAAACAACGAGGAGGACGGAGCCGGGGTCACCGTGTCAGGATGCGATCACTTTTTAGTCATTGCGAGTCTGATTACGTGGAGAAATTCGTTGAGCCTTATCTAGGATTTTTTCCGAACGAGGCTTTGTCCTACCAAAGGTTACACGCGTCGGCTTCGGAAGGGTTTCTGGAGTGGATGTGTTCTTGGATGATTATGGATCGCTGTATGAATGTGTGTCTACGTAAATTCCTCGGGGGATTGGGTATCTTGGGCTTTTGATGTTCGACAATTGGACTAATTGGACAAACTACCCCCGCGAGCGTACTCGAGGCTGAAGGACTCCTGAGGACTTGACTTGCGAGGACGAGGAGGTCCTGTTTGCAAACCATTCATTAACGTACCGCTCGCTAGTCGCTAGTCGCTGGTTAGCGGTTAGTGGATCAACTAAATAGATACAATTCTGCGTACAACTAATTACCCACCCTTAACCCTACAAGGCTTTTGTCAAACGGTAATTAAAACGTCGCAACTTTACTCCCGTTCGAGATAAGTCAACGATGATGGTTAAAAATTGACTCAGTTGAGAGACGTCGACGAGGTAACCTCGGTGGTAAGAATTCGACGGTGAAATTCTACCGGGCATTCCATTCCCTCTACTCCTACGTCACTTCCTGTTTCCTGATCCGTGGCAGCGTCGCGTACCTTACTACTGGAGAACCGTGGAACCATGGAACCGTGGAACCGTGGAACTGTGGAACAGCGGCGGTAACGGGGTCCGCAAGAACGTCCGGTGTCGGGGGGACGTTTTTGAAGGGGAGTAGAAGGAATGTCTTCGCGGGGTTGAACTACCCCGGGAAGAAGGTTCATGGCGCAGCCATTTAACGGTCTTTGCGAAATTGAGTCATCACGCGGTTCGCCTGGAATTTCGAATATTTTCCTCCCGATTCGCTCTAACCACCCCTACCACCACCACCTCCCCCCTATTTATACCACCTCCACGAGACGCGAAAATGGGTCGCAGAAGTTGATTCGTGCGAATCAAGTGAATCGTTGAATTTTTAACTCTTCAACAATCCGTATGATTGCACATTATGTACCTCGGGGTCTTCGACGGTCTTTAATAAGACCGGAGAATACAATCTCACGGCTGGTTATTTATGAGAACGATAAGTAGAGATTAACCTTTGGCCATCTACCGTAATGGATCGAATCGACGGAGGCACTTTCGGGCCATGTTCATACACCCCCCGGGGGCAAAATAGATTATAGAATCAATTAGGTCTGATGTGATCACTCGAATTGGCTCCGCAGGCCTGAATCAAGCCTTTCTTTATTTCAGTCTTTATACACTCGATAGAAAGCGCTCAAAAATTTATTCAGATCTTGACCATATAGTTCGATGGACGTAAGAGAAGTTATTCTATAATCGTGTCAAAAATAAAAAGGTCGTTGTAATCAAACGCTGTCTTTAACTAAAATTCAATATTCAAGCTGCTTGGAAAGGAGGTGAACGAGCCAAGAGTGGGTTGGAAAAGGCTGCTTCCTTTCCTTTAGAAGCCGCGTTTTACTTCGTTCGACATTTTCCACCTCGTTCCCCTCTTAAGTCAGAAAATTAATTAAAATTCAATTTCTGTTGACTTTTCATCGACTTTACTCGGGACTCGCGATTTTCAAACCTTTTACGAATAGAAATTCGGATATTTAATTAAATCAGTAATTATTTTCATTCAATATTAATTCTCAAACTCGAACAATTAATTATCGTAACTCCGCTAGCGTATAAAAAAAAAAGATTATATTATACTGCAGTCTTGAGACTTTATCCAGCACCCCTGGTATAGGCACTTGAAGGAGTTTTGTTATCAGCGAGGCGACATTCCTCTCTCAATTTCACCATGTTCACACAGCACGCGGTGCGCCTTTACTTTGAAGTTATCAATTTATTAGATACAACAGGGATAGGGGTACCAGACACGTGTTTTCTTACGTTTAATAAACCCTTTCAGGGTCCCAGGCGTGACTATCGGTCACGCATGGCGAACTCGAGATAGAGGTAATCGTGGGGAAAAATATTCTGTTTGTTTTAATAAACCACCACATGCATACGTAGATATATAGGTATAAAGGTTACAATAAACCGGCGCCTATTTTATCGACGTGCCTTACGATAAAGTTTTAACGACTGTGAAATCTGTGCAAAGCTAAGATAAGCTGTGGCACCTAGAAATGCCTGTGTTCGCGGTCCACTCGTTGATACATCCGTTCTTATCGTTCACCGAGCTGTATTAAATAGATTTTATTATCAGAAGTTCATTCTACAGTTCAATTACAAATCTGAGTTCAATTTGCGAATCAAAGTTCTATACCTACCAGAGTAGAGAGAGAGAGAGAGAGAGTTAAAAACAATATATTACTGATGTAATAACGCACGTATGTCTGAACCGATCAAAAACGTGATGCGGGTATGGCGATAATTCTCATTACGTATCCAATCATTACAGTCATCGGGTGTAATTCAATCTTCATTAACTGGGGGCTGTGACTTCGTTAAAACCTTGTCATCGTGATTGATAAATTTCGGTATGTCACAAAAAAATGGGGGAAAATTCGCTACCATTCCACTGTTAGCTGATCTATGGTATCGAAACAATATATTTTAATCCGTCAATTTTTTAAGAATATTATTCAAAAGTTGAATAAAACGATTTCTGAATGTCTGTGACGTTAGAATTCACACTTTCACCGCCATTTTTATATACATCCTAAAACCTATCCTATAACTGAAAGCAAAACCTTAACAGATTTGAAGTGTAGAGCTAGTCATACCGAATAGTGACGTCACAGCATGGCGCGAAGAAGAAACCGTTTGAAACGTTATGCAGCGACAATATGTTTTTTTTCTTCTACCGATTCATTCTTTCCAACCATAAAAACTAACTTGAGTGTTTCTGACCTGATTGAATTCAAGATCCATATAGTAAAAGCTCGTTTATTTAAGAAGATTCTGAAGAACCGTTGCGAGTCTTGTCTGTTCAGCGTCAAGTGCGGGGTTAAAAATCTTCGGTGATGATATAATATTTATTTTTTCTTCATCCATTGGATACACGCAACCATCCGAAAAATTTTGTCGAGACGCCTTTCGTATCTGCCCTAATTTATTTTGTAGATTGTAGCTGTTTTTAAAAAAAATTTTTTGACTCACGTCACGATTTCTTTATACGAAAATTATATGAATATGAATGGTTGGGTTTGAATAATCATGAATAATTCACGGTTTTCGGAAAATATCTTTAAAAAAAAAAATCAATAATGCTTTTTTTAGATCAGAGAATCAGAAATCGTGAAGGGAATCGAAAATGATGGAGAAAAATCATTTTACACGAAATGTCGAAGCAAATGTAAATATAGTTCAGTCCAGACTCTCTTTATTTCGTTTTCGTTTTTCTTTTTCTCCTTTGCTTCACTGTAGCTGGTTCACTTACCGACATCACACACCCGCTTAATTATAGTCCATCGAAAGACGCCTAGCTGCAGAGCTTCAAGTGGTCATAAAGAGGAAACCGGCCGTCTCTCGTTCTCTTTCTCCCATCCTTGCAGGTTCTCTGGCAGATAACCACTCGACGAGAGTTCAATTTGTAATTGGAGAATCGAGGAGATAAATAACCAATGAGCCAATAATATCGAGTTTCAATAGAACCGAATATAGACTGTGAGAGTAACGAGAGAAAAAAAGAAGATAACTTTTCCTTCTTTTTCGACGTAATTTTTTCGGTAATCTTAAAAACGCAAATATAATTATTTTTCATTACATTTTTTTTTTTTGTTTTTTTTTTAGGTCGAAACGAGTTAATCGCACGGTACATAAAACTTCGGACCGGAAAGACGAGAACGAGGAAGCAGGTTTCGTCCCACATCCAGGTACTCGCCAGGCGAAAATTACGGGAAATTCAGGCGAAGCTTAAAGTGGTAAGTTTATTCGTTTCTAATTGAGATGAGTTCAATTTTTAATTCGACTCGTGGCTCGAGGCTCGAGGCTGGGAATTGATGTAGCAATAAATCGGTGATAACTCCCGTTAAAAAATTAACTCAACGATGTTTAATCAACATGCTCTGTTATTAAAACAATTTGAGAACAATCGCCGTACGGTTAATAAATCAAAAGGCTGTTTTATTCGACGTTTTCCGTACCGTCGGACTTTATCGATGTTTGGAGTCGGGTTTTGTGGGGTACCTGAATCAATGGATTTACCGCGATACTCCCGAATGTTTGAATATCGCAGAATACCGTCGACGGATTGAATCGAATAGCTCGTTCAGAGAGGAGTGAATATTGTTGGACGAAATTGACGAATTAAAAAATATGAACTATAATGAAATGAGAATTCGGAGAATTCCTTCAAAACCACCAGTCCGTAATTTTCGAATGAAATTGTAACGACACGGTGTCCTCGTGTGATTAATTCCAATCGTAACTTCATACCGTTGAATTGATCGCTCAATTCCACAGTCGCATTTGGTTTAATTATCTTCAACGTTGGTACGGCGATAAAATATGTATACAAAGGAAATGTGTGATGGATGTGAACGCGAATTTTCGGATTAACGTTGACTTGTGAATTTCCGTGAATAAATTAAACCTCGTTCGCGGAACCGATTTAATTGTTTATTGTTGAACAATATTGTTCTATTATATATACACACAACGGGGATGACGCAGCTGCAGCGGTAGCCAGGAGAGTTCATCAAAATAAAAAAAATTTAGTTTTTTTTTTATCGATTTCTTTTTTTTTCTTTTTTTTTTTTTTTAAATTTCGCATTCACCGTTCCTCGTTCCATTGTCCGCGATATTGCGTGCAAATCAATGCCGTTTCAAACGTAATTAATACTCGACTAAAATCGAGTGTCTACAGGATTCGAAAAATATGAATTTATATACTTTTCACGCTGATTGACGCGAATATTCGTCAGACCAAAAGAGAATTTATTCATCCTTTATTCTTGTAATATAGTATTGACGCTCTGTATTTCGCCAAATGGTATACGATACGTAGAATGGCACTTCAACCTTGGAAACAAACTCAATTCTTAACATTACTGTATTGGAAAACTCCGGTTTTCCGAGATGAGTAAATTTCTGTGCGTTTTTCGTCGAAATCAACGATTTAGGATGCTCCAAAAATTCGTGAAAAAAAAATAATTTTCCGGGGATCAAATGAAAACGAAACTTCTTTCACCTCTATGATTATGACTTTGCCATAAAATGTAAGACTTCAGAGTTAGATTAGAATAATGGTAAAACTTGAAAAAATCGCTGCAACCGAACTATATACAATTCTTGATTTTGACAAAAAAAAAAAAAGCTTGAGTCATCCCCTTAGGAATAATTCACCTGAAACTTGATTATCCTCCACCAATCGTTCAATTTTTGAATAATCTCAATCTGATTGAGTCTGTATTGAAAAATCCTGCGTGTAAGCTTGACTAACGTGGATGAGGAATTTTTATATGGAAAAATCCAAGTTTTCTACCGAATAGGCCAAAGAAGGTGACAGTGACGATAAATGGTGCTTTCCACCCTGTCGTTTATTTGAATTTGAATATTGATCTGAGCACAGGTTGGGTTTGATGCTGGTTTAATATAATATAGCAGGAATATAGCAACAATTCTGGAGAACTTCTCGCTGGCTCCTCGAAACTACGGGATGATCCAATAAGCCGAATCTCCTTCCACTTTCATCCTGTAACCCTCGACCCTCGTGACTCCTGGGGTCTCGACCCAGTAAGCCCTGGAAATCCGGAGCTTCTTACCTCGAACTTACCGCGCCAGTTTAGGCAATATCGCGCAAATCACGAAACACATACTTAAATACCTGG
The DNA here is from genome assembly GCA_018257835.1 of Euura lappo. Lineage (NCBI taxonomy): Eukaryota > Metazoa > Arthropoda > Insecta > Hymenoptera > Tenthredinidae > Euura > Euura lappo. The sequence continues at coordinate 170,065 of JAEUYN010000059.1, read as the reverse complement.
TAGAAAAACTTTGGTTATTTTGAAAGCTTGGATTTATTTTTTAATCGATTCTGAGGGAGGAATTTTCAATACACAGGCGGATAATTCAGTGTTTGACGATTTGTCAGGATCATGTCGGCAAGGAGAAGGCATTGCAGACAATGTCGGGCTTGTCCAGTGCCCAGATAGTGTCGGCTGGAACAGCGATACACAACAAGATGCCCCCTGCCCTCGTGGGGCCCCTTGCCCTCCACACTTCCAACCCCGTCTCCTATCCCGGAGCGGTAAGTCCCACGACAGAGTCGATTGCCCTGGATTACTCAATCATTATTCCGATTAGTACCGGCTTGAGAGTTTTTCTTTATTATTTCTTCTTCGTACTTGAGACGTTTTTTGTAACAGTCATTCGCGACATTATTTTGTCATTCTGATTTTCAAAATTTGCTTGGTTTTTTTTCTTCTTCTCATAATCACATTGCTCGCTGAACCATGGTAGAAAATTTTAATTCCTCATTCGTCACGTTATCATTATTTCACCATGGGGGGGCTGATTAACAATATTAACGGTGTGACGGGGCTGATGCTTTCGCATTGACGGGAGACGCCACAGGTCTTTTATTTTGTTTAACAAGTTGATTAAAACACATAAATAAGTCCGTTTCAAAATTCTATTCAACAATTTTACAATTATGGTAGCAAATGAAACAACGAGAGATTGAAATTTGATTCAATACACGTAGTCTAATATCATAATTTAAAAAACGAAACAAAAAGAACAATTTTCAGAGGAAAACTTACGGAGTTTCCCTTCTCAGTCAGCAGCACCCTGATTAGGTATTAAAAGATTTTTATAAAAAAAAATGGCCTAATTATCTCACAGCCGATTACTAACTACGTTTTACAAAGAAAAAAAAAAGAATCATGAGCTACGCGCCCTTGGGGGCTCCCTTGTTGTGTATTGTTGAACTGTGCAGTCCGTTGTTATATCAAACAAACAAACAAAAATGCGTTTAATGTGGCTTATAATAATAACTATAAGAATTTCATTATGTTTCATCGATTTTTCTTTTCCTCCACGTAACTGTCTAACATGAATATCAATTATCATACCGTTGATTTGTATAATCGTTTGAACTCATTCTCATAAGAAATCTGCCCTTGTTATACCTGCTCGATAAAATTTTCTTTCAAAATCAACACGTGTACTCAGATAATAAAATCGAGTAGAAATTTTTTACCGTCATTTAACGAAGTTGAAATATTATCATCGATGTGATCAATTGTTGATGAAAATTATTTTTTTTTTTCTCAGCAATTCTGGCAGCCTGGTTTGCAACCAGGGACATCTCAGGATGTCAAACCCTTCCCGCAACCAGCCTATACCGGAAAACCGGCGACAGCGGTTTCCAGTGGTGATATGGTGCAGGCACCACCTCCGCCTCCGTGGGAGGGCAGAGCCATTGCCACGCACAAACTTAGGCTTGTTGAATTCTCAGCGTTCATGGAACAACAGAGAGAACCAGACACTGTAAGTTTTACACAGGAACAACCAGATGACCAAATCTCATGAATCGACTGTGTTGATAGAAAAAAAATGTGAATTTTCTTTGTTACAGTATCACAAACATTTATTCGTCCACATAGGAGGCTCCGCCACTTACGCAGATCCATTATTGGAGGCGGTAGACGTCAGGCAAATATACGATAAATTTCCTGAGAAAAAAGGAGGCCTCAAAGAATTGTACGACAAGGGACCTCAAGCAGCCTTTTTCCTTGTTAAATTCTGGGCAGACCTCAACACCAATATTCAAGACGAGGCGGGAGCCTTCTACGGTGTCACGAGCCAGTACGGAGAATTTTATAATGATATAAAATGCTAACGAAGCTACGTTCGAATTATCAATTTCATTAAATGTTTGAATTCTTACAGATATGAAAGTAACGAGAACATGACGATAACGTGTTCCACAAAGGTCTGTTCCTTCGGTAAACAAGTAGTGGAAAAGGTGGAGACGGAATACGCCAGGTTTGAGAACGGGAGGTTCGCTTACCGCATCCATCGCTCACCCATGTGCGAGTACATGATTAATTTCATCCACAAGCTTAAACACCTACCTGAGAAATACATGATGAACAGTGTGCTTGAAAACTTCACCATACTTCAGGTATGACCGAGTGGACGACGTATCGAAACACATCCAGTACCATTTCAGAGGCGAAATAAGATTCTTTACATTCTCATTATGGTTTCAGGTCGTCACGAATAGAGACACGCAGGAGACGTTACTTTGTACAGCGTATGTATTTGAAGTATCAACGTCCGAGCATGGCGCGCAGCATCACATATACAGACTGGTCAAGGATTAGTCTGTCTAATCTGCTCGTCAAGCAGCCATCCACCCCCATCAGTGCCTACACCCACTACTCATCCACACATACATATAACACACTCATTTTAAGGGGTCTCTAAAGAGGATGTTCTGGTGGAGTGATTGATGGAACGGAACGAAATCGTTCGAACGTTAAACAGCGGGCTGCTTACCTCCTCAGTTTTAGCCCCCACACAGAAACAGTGAAATGAAAAACGGTAGAATATGAATTACGATACAATATTTGAGGAAATATGTATTTAATACGTTAAATTAATGATCCGGTTCTTGCTGATTGGGTCGAGCGCTTTTTCGGTTCTCTCAATTTCGGTCTACCGAACATCCTCAAAGTTTAGAATCTCTGTTATAGAAGACGCGTGCACCCAGAGACATAGGAGCGTACTAGCCAGCCCGAGGTCATGGTTATTTCAAAATTTCCAATTTGCAGTAAACTATGATGTTTTAACTTTATTTTTCGATAAAAAAAAAAAATAAACAAATTAGGAAAAAAAAAACTTTTATGTACATACATACATGTACATTATACAGAAAAATGTTCATTAGCCGATACGATGCAGCGAAAAATGAAAGGGTATTTAAAGCGGCTCATAGTAACGTGCAATAACTCATTGTCGCTCGTAAACTGGCATAATAATATCTATAAAAAAAAAGGAGGAAAAAAAATTAAATCGAAATAAAATTCAGGCAAAGACGAGTAAATACATTTTTAAGAAAAATGGACAACACTTTGAGATATAATAAATGCAATTTGTTTGGACATACAACTTTTGGATATGGTATAAATATGCGGTATTCAGTCGTCTGAATTATCTGAAAGCAAAAAATAAAACAAAAACTATAGAAAAGGAAAGAAATATATATATATGTGACAATAAATATTGGTATAAAAAAAATGTCATACTGGAATTTGGAGCGAAGGAAAAACTTGGATATCGGAGTGGCGCAGTACCAACATTACTTAGTATTATAGTTTTTATTATTGAACTAGCTAATAAGAGATCAGACAAGACATCCACACGCAGATTACATATATTATTACGAAATAATAGTATATGTTAATTATAAATAATTACCGCAATGTTTACTATTTACATTGTTTATTACAAAATGATCGTGTATAAAGCTATCGAAGTGATTTTAAGTTTTAATTAATGGGGGAAAAAGAATAATACGAAAGCTAAAGGGGATGCCATTGCAAATTTTTTATTTTAATCTCCTGTTTTTCATTAATATTACTAATATTCTTCTTCTGATTAGTAGATTGAAAAAAAAAGAGAAAAAAAAACAATTCTTTTTTTTCACATTTTTATTACACTCTATACAAGTTGTTTTTAAACTTTTACAACTGACGCTATGTATAATAACATCTCGTTTATTTTATTTTATTTTTATTTTTTTTGTTTTTTTTTTTCGTCAATTTTTAATATTCTCTCAATATACAGTCGAGATTATAGCGATCATTTTTTACATCGAAAGAAACGTTGATTGTTAGAAAATGATTTTTATTTTTGCACGATTCTACCTTATTTTTTCTGGAATTTTTAATTTTCGTTTTTTGGCAGCCACGCGTAGAATGGGAAGATATTGTGTTTGTACTTGTTGTAATCAGCCTACGTTTATAATTCTAAGCTCATTTTCATTTTCTTCTTTTTCGTTTTTATCGTTAGTTTATACATGGATGACTTTCTTACTCTTTAGCGTACTGTTTTCGTTTTTAACTTTATACTGCGTTTGACAAAGCAATATTTTCTTAGTAACACCACACCGCCCGTTTTCAATGAAATTGTTACTTGGCACGGGTTTCTGATTTTAAACTCCAGGGTTTTCTCATTCTCATTATCTCATCATTCACAATCGAAACGCATTTTCCAATACATCTAATTGATCAAACATTAAACGTTGAATCTTGTACTTAATAATCATCGCTTAGCATATTGTTGGAATGAAAATTGCTTCGAAAAATCGAGTATCGTGTGTCTTCTGACAATCGATGCTAATATTTCAGTATTTATCGCCAAACCGTGAACCCTGGCTCAGTTTATAACAGAAATACTTGACGAAATTTCGCGTTGTTTGAGAGGAAGAATAAAATTCACTACATAATAAATTCATCAACTGCTAGAAAACTTTTATTTCTTCGGAAATTGCCAACCGTGCAGCAAAACTTTTAATACATAACTGAGAAAAAAAAACACACACACATATGTATATTATTTTAAGGATACATTACTATTAATTAACGTATTGTTACTTTAATTATTATTACGAAACAAGTGGCAATGTATTTTGATCTCTCTTTTAGTCAGAAATATGTTTTTTTTTTCTGTTGTTTGGTTTTTTTTAAATATATATATATGTAATATATATATTTTTCTGGGTGAGAAAACAAATTCGGTAAATGGCTGATAATGTGAGGTGAAAAAGAAAAAGAAAAAATTAATTTTATTTGAAGGAGGATGATCGAGAGGAAGATAAAAGGAGAAAAAATTATTATTTTTATGTTTATTTTTACTCGCAATTTGGCAGCTTCAGTACTTCTTAGTTAATTGTTATTTTTATAATAATGAATTATTGAAACAAAATGTTTTTGTTTGCTAGCAGATGAAATACGGTTTGGTTTTTCTTTTTATATACGGATTTTAGATTTCATTCTTATGAATCTGAAAAAGAAACGAGAAAACGAAAACTAGTAATAATCGATTTTACATATGAAATTTTTTATTCATACCACGCAATATTAACAAGTGATGTTCAAATAAATTTTATTTTAATGTGTGTAATTTTTTTCAAATCTGTTTTTTTTTTTTTTATGCGGAAGCAAAAAAATTTATAAATTGAGAAAAAGCAACCGGCACTAATATTATTAACATTAATGATTTTAAAGTAAGCGAATTACATTTATAAGAAAAGATTATGAAAATATATATTTATCTATGTCTTCTGTGAAGATAGAAAATAGTACTCTCTCACTATTATAATATTGATGATATCGAAAATCAGTAAACAACAAAAACAAAATTAACAAAAATGATAACAGAAAAAGGTGAAAAAAAAAAAAAAAAAAACAGCAAAGATAACACGAATGGCAGAGTAATTTTAAATAAAAATAAAATCAGTTCACATTGTACACATCAAAAAACAATCTGTTCACGAACGTTCAGATTTGTTGAATAACTTTGTATATATTTACATGAAGAAGATCATAAGAAGAAAAATTAAAAACAAAAAGAGGAAGAAAGAAAGAATAACAACAATAATAATAATTCACATTTCATCTACTATTTTATTTAGTATACAGTATCTCAGAATAATCGTTTGGTTTTCTTTTGTTCACTTGCTCTAATTTTACCGGAAAAAAAGCACAACGTCCTGTGAGATAATGTTTTGTTTTTTTCTAATATACATATTCTTAAAAGTAAAGTTTTATGTCCATATCTGGAACTGCCATATCAATGAATTGAGCTTGATCATAAAGAGATTTAAAAAAAAAAAGATAAAAAAAAACTAAAAATTGTGGTAAACAAGATGAAGAAAACCTACCTGTATATTATATTATCATAAATGAAACGAAATGAGGATCAAAGTAGTTGACTTAACGAGTAAATGAAAATAAATGAAATATATCATTAAATTAGAGGTTTAAAAGTATAATAGAACTCAGTATATGTACAGTATTTGAAAAAACATGTTTATAATTTGTATGGAAAAAAAATAAATAATTGATAAAAAAAAAAATTAGATTCATATTTTTTTTTCTTTTTTTTTTACAATAATGTTATCAATAGGATCAGTGAGTGGATCTTGATATTAAAAGAACAAAAATATGTTTAGGAAAAAATCAACGATAAAATAACTAAGTGGTAACACCTTTTATTAATAACTCACTTAAATACTTTATTGCATAACTCAAATGTGATTCAAGGGTAACAACACCGTTTGATACAAATATAATTTTAATAATATGATTATTAAATTTGAACCAATTTCAAACGTATTTTCAATCAACGTAATTCAACCCTAAAACTTATCGATTATAATATCTTCAGTTATTAAAACTAATTTTGGATACAGCGTAGACTGATTCGTACCCTGAGATTATCGAATTCGGTATTCAATTTCGAAAATCTAGTGACACAAATTAAAGGAGAATAATTCATTTGTGGTATTAAAATCGAGCTATTTCTTTTTTTTTCTCTATCTACGTTTTAATACTAAGTATTCGTATTGCAATACTAAAAAAAGTAATAACTTGTATAGATTCCAACTCTTGCGCGACTAGAAATCAATCAATTGCTAACATACCGCACAAATATTATCTCTCTCTTTCTCTCTTTCCAATTAAGAAAATCAAGTTGAAGGTGATTAGTTGCTTATTTTTTTTTTTTCTTATCTGAGTAAGAGTTTTGTGAAATCTAGCTTCACATTTGTGATATAATAATTAGGTCCACAGGATTTATTCATGATAAGTGGGCGATAAAACACATATTTCAGTACTTTTGAGTTCGGGATTATGTCTTCATTACTATTTAGATATATTGACTAATTTCTCTTTGCTCATAGAATTATGAGTGTGCTCCATGTAAATCAAGACATGAGCGTTATAATCGCTGGAACTTGGCTGCTTAATCGAGACATGAATCCTCGCTTGACACGACAGACTCTTGTATAGCACGTCGGGACTCTGATGTCCGTTGGTTCCACAGAGCCAGGTTCGATGCAGAATGTACCTGAAATAGAACAAAAAACAAAACAGCATTATTTTCAATCCCAACGAAAAGATGACCAGGCCAAAATACCTTTCGCGGTCAAAGTCTTTCCACAGTAGATAATTCGCGCAGTCAAATTGCGCGAATGTCTTTACAAAACTCTCCGCTTCATCCGCATTCGCAATTTTCGCATCTAACACTGCAAGTCTTCCGCTGACGTACTGGAACCTCACGATGTGACCATTGGTTGTGAAGAAGTTTGTGAAGTATAACTTGTAGAGCTCCTGGTTGACAAAAATGCAACAAGGAATTAATTAAGTTTGTGAAAATATGTTCCCGGTGAATAAAAATCAGGCATTCCACGTATTAGATCCTGTATAACTTACGTTATGTAAATTATTACGAGCCTGTTGTATAGTCCCCACAGCTTTATCTAGCAACGGAATTTCGCTAGATTCACTTGATTTTTCTGGAAGATCTTCGATTTTTTTATCATTCTGTTCATACGATGAATTCCCCTCTACAGAGAGATCCGTTTCCTTCTCTACCATATTCGCAAGATCAACAGTTTCGCTGGTTGATTTAACTTCTTTTCCACTTTCCAGTGGCTTTCCGTCTTCAGCTACCCTTTGACGCGGTGTCTCTGTAACAAAGCTATCGTCACTCTTATCATTCTCAGATACCGTGGTCTGATCATCCCCCTCACTCTGATCTGAATTTTTCAACCGGGGCTCATCGGTACTCAGTTTCTGAATTAATACTCCGCTCGGTTCTGCCTGTTGCTCCGCTGGATTCTCGTCGTGCAGTTTGGCTCTTTTTCTTCTGATGGGGACATCGGGTTGCGGATCCGATACATTCAGTGTCTTTTCACGACGAGTACTTGTGCATCCAGATTCATTGTCTTCTAGTTTATCCTCGGTCAAATCCAGAGACGATCTCCCCCTCTTTCTTCTAGGGGACGCACCTTCCGGACAATTTCGGTTAAATCCAGTTCTTGGAATATCCAGCGTCGAGCTTGCAGGTAAATTATCTATCACTTCATTGTGATCTAAGACAACAGTCAACCTTTTCAATTTGATAGTCTCTATTATTTTTCTATTTTCAAATGATAATTTATCAGTTTTTTGTTTCTTCTGTATTAGATTCACAACTGGCAGTCTTCCCCTTTTTCTTTTTATCGGTACATCAGCAGTTTTGGTGGGTAATGACCCAGAAGTACTTTCCGCGGCTTCTACTTCAGGCTCTTGATCAGGTAAAACAGTCTTTTCAGGTTCTAGAACTTCTTCATGAATGCTTGTAGCTGCTGATTCTTCATGCTCTAGTTCTGTGCCGGCGGACTCCTGGTGAGCCTCTCCATGTCTTCTTCTATCGACAAGAGGAGTTCCATCGACCTCCGTCTCAAGAGCGTCTTGAGTTGTTAATACTTCTGATTCCAGGAGTTTTTCTTCAGGATGTGGAATATTCGACCTCCTCAGTTTTCTATTATTTCTATTTCGCTTGCGTCTATTGAAGAATAGTCGATTGGCTTTTTGCTTCCTTCGTTTCGCGTTTTTCTTCGTTTTAGTCCGTAATTTTCTTTTCTTTCCCACAGTGGAAACAGTGTCATCAGCTTCCTGATTCACTACAGTCTCCAAAGTACGTTCCGAAGCCTCTTCACGCATCAATTCCGTACCCTGTACTTCTTCCCTCGGTGTATTCTGACGTCGCGGTTTGCCTCTTTTCTTCTGGATCACCGGAATCTCATCGGAATGTTGATTCACTTCAGACCCAGAAGTATGTTGAGTCGTTTGCAGGACAGAATCAATTATTTTCTCTTCATGGTCCGCAACGTCCAACTTCCTCAATTGCTTACTGTCCATGCTTCTTGTTCTCCTAGGTAATAATTCATCTTTTTTCGGATCGCTCTGTACCATTGAGTTTTCAACTTGGAGTGCGCTTTTCCTTTTTCTTGCGGGACTAGTTCTCTCGGATCCCTGATTTACTAACACCTCGGAAATACTACTCGTTACTTCCGTAGTATCCTTGGATGTGGAATCTAAATTTTCTGGTCTATCCGTGGTCGGATCCCGTAGCGGAGGCCTGCCTCTCTTTCTTTTAACGGGAGAATTTACCTTCGTGAATCGAACAACTCTTGTTTTACCGTTGTTAATTGTTTTACCAACAGTTTTGGTTCTTCCAATGTGTCGTTTACCCAGCGACCTGGAGAGATCAGAACCAGTCAGTCTTTCAGAACTCAGTTCTTCAGTTTTGGAATCAGGTGTCTCTTTATCTTCCAGATTTTCATTACCATCGTCAGCTTTTCTAGGCACCGTGTCTCGCGTCGCTCCTTCTGTTCCTGAGCCATCGGGGATAATCTTTTCAACGATTACATCAGACTGCTTGCGCCTGTGTCTCCTGAAATGATACTTCTGCGAGGGTGATAAATTGCGTGGATGTTTAGTAGCTTTGTTCTGATAAATATCAGTGATTGCTGGTGCCAACTTTCTTCCAATCTCATAGATTAACTTCAAAGGCCTCAAAGGTTCGCTCAACTTCATCGGCAAATTCAACAGCGTATCAATTCTTTCTAATCTAGGTACTAGTGTGTTGGTGCTATTTATTTTCTCTGTCTGTGCTATCACTGGAATACTGGCTAACGTTCTTTTAGGTCTGATATTTTCACCTTTGGGTACATTTCCATCTTCGGACTGCTCAACAGCCTTCCTTGTAATCACAGTTTCGGAAGCTTTTATGGATTTTGGTGGCTCGGGGGAAATTATCTTCTCGATCGTGTCTGCTTGACTAGTGTTGTTAGCGGGACAGCTTTCTGAATTTGTATCCATTCCATTCTGAGATGTCGGTACTTCAGATTCTACCTTTTTATCATGTTTCATCTGACTTGTAATTCTCGGACTTATTCTTCGGTGAATTTTTCTATTTTCTTGACGATATTTTTCAAGAGTATCTCGCATATTTAATACTTGTAGTTTCACAAAAGGTTGAAATGAGATATCGTTGAGGTATTTTAGTCTTAGGATCTCGGAAGAATCACATATATTTGAGGAACATTGACCGTCAGTTATTGCAACATCCTTTTCCAGTTCCGCGTCGCTATAAAGTTGCTCGTTGCCTCTAAATGAACAATCCGAAGCTGTAGAACAGGCATCGTCGATAGACTTGTCCATGGTGACATTTTCGTCGTTAGTTTCTTTCTCAGTCACAAGATCTTTGCCTTCCAGGATCAGATCCATTGTTTTCTTCGGTTCTCTCGCGTCATCGGTTTGACTCAACCCCTTCCTTGGTGGCAACGTTTCTTCAATTTGGTATTTACAATTTGTTTTTGTGACTTCTGAATTATTCTTTGGAATATTTGACAACTCGTTTGGCGTCGTATTCCCATCTTTGCTAAAAGACTTCTGAATCGATTCAACGACCTTTTCTTTTTCCAAACGAGGCCCACCGAGTTCCGTAATTTGTAAATAGCATTTATTTATAATTATTACAGGTGGTTTATCCAAGGATGTCTCTTCGGAGGATCTATTATTCTGACGAAAGCAATTGTCTTTTTGTGATTCAATATTGTCCTCTTTATTCCTAACGCCTGCCTGAATATTCCGTTCTTTGATAAATACGTCGATACCCTTCAACTGAGGTATGTACTTGTTGGAATTTTTTTTCATCAAAAATTCTTTCAGCAAGGCAATGAAAACTTCGTTTTGTTCCAGGTCAGATTTAACTGCGTTCGGTTGTCTTCGCTCGAATCCTTTATTCCGCCACATTTCTCTCAACAACATAAATTGCAGGGCGTCAACGGTAGAGCCTTGATTCTCAAAATCAGAATCACCTTCGGTGTTAGCGCCGGACGTTTCCGTACACTCACTCGCCATTTCATCCCCAGTCTCCTTCATCGCATGCTCAACTTTCTCTCCCGACTCCTGCGCAGCTGGCGGAACTACGGGTTCTGGATTTTTTAGCGATTCCTCTATAACGGGATCCAATCTTGATACGCTCGTATCCTCATCTGAATTTTTGCCGCTTATTTCCTCGGTATTGATCTCTTCCAAATCTGTACTCGAAGGTTTTTCTGTGTTTTCAGGCCACTCAGGTTCTTCTACATAATTCGAATCATGAACTGCTTCTTCCGCACCGGTCTCTGAATCATATTTACATTCGTCTGTGTTTTTATGTTCTTGAGAATTTTCCACGCTCGATTCATTCGCGTCTGAAGCACCTTCTGATCGGGCCGAGATCACATGTAAGTCATTTTCGTTGCTCGGCAAAGTTTTGTAGCTTGATTCCTTCGAAGAATTTAAATCATCATCGTGTACAACTTCATCCTGGATCCCATCCTTTGTGAGCTCCTCCGGCGGCAGGCAATCAACTACGTCTCTGTCGATGTTGATCCCCACATGCAATTCTGGTATATTTTCAGGTATCGTCACCGAAGGATCTCGTTCATTCTCTCCTACGTTTAAATCCATAAAATCATTCTTTAAGAAGTTTATATTTCCGTTTAATCCACCATCGACGTTTTCCACAGCATTTTCTTTGGGAGATTCTGACGAGGGTTGTTCGTTAGAATCGACTCCATCTACGCAATCAATTTCGGTCCGATTAACTTCCAATATTTCCACATTTTCCGGTGGATCCCCTCCGCTGTTCAATAAAAATTCCTCTTCTATTTGCCCGGTGGTACATTCCGACTCGCCGCTTATTACCACTATCGCTTTGTTGGCAGCCCGAACCTCTTCCCTACAATCTTTCATCTTCTCCAATCCCTCGAGTTCAACGATAGGTATGCTGCTGGTCTGGTTCAAGTTCTGATTACAGTCGAGTATGAAGCTTCCAGCATTCAGATTGGGCCCAAGATCAACGACTTCGCTCGGAGGTATTTCTTTGCCTTCCCCGTCGAAGAAGAACTCGTAACTTGTAGGAAACTCCTGTTCGTTATTCCGGCACGATACTTCCGCCTCATCCTGGGCTACGGCGTTAGGATCAAACTCCAAGAATGTGATCAGGGACCGATTATCCTCTATCGTCTCGTCATCGGACGCGTCCACCAACAGAACGTACCTCTTCTCCAAAGAGTCTGAGCTCAGTTCCGTCTGAATCTGGCTGTTTCCCGTCTCGGCGTTGTCTTTAGGCCCGTTTCTAGTCCTCCGATTGTCCTTGAGAGAGCTCATCTTGAAAAATTGTACCCTGCAATTTTTCTCCGCCTCTGATCTTTCCAGATAGTTGAAATCTTTGGACACATCTTGTTCAAAATTATCGCCGATGAGCTCGAGACAGGTCGAAGAAACCGACTGGTCCGACGGACAGGAGAGCTTCCTGTCGTCCTGCAATTCTTTGAACAGAGTCAAGTCATTATCTTCAGTGTCTAGAAAATCACCGCCGCTGGATACACTCTGTATATAATGTTCCTCAATCCCTCCGATCTCACTCGACGACAAAACATTCTCGAAAGGAATGTTATCCCCAAACTCGATGGTCTCCCCATTTTCCTCGGGCGAATCAATCGTCGTCGACGATCCAAAGGTCAGTAAATTCATCGGCGGACTTTCCGGCTGATCCAACAACACGTCGTCATTGTACTTGTAAGCGGAGGAAATTATACGGTCGTCTGTTATCTGCGATCATATCACAAAATAAAAAATTGGTAAATATTTATCTGAATTGGAATAATTTATTGAAAAAAAATTTTTTTTTGCAACCGTACAACGTCGCGTTGATTTATATCGTAATAATATGTTGTTTTTTTTCATTTTACCTTATCGAAAGATGTGGATGATGCCGGTTTCCGACAAACGGAAAGAATGTTGTGGATGACTTGATCGCTCGTGAGTCCTGCATCGGCAGTTTCTTCGAACAGCATGTAGTCCGTGTCACTGAAATCTCCGTCCATAGCTTCGGCTATTTGGACGAGTACGCATTTATTATTTGACCGACATAAATCGGCGTGAGAGATAATTTCGGTGATGCAATGTAAATAGTAAATTACTCGAAAATTAGAATTAACCTTATATTCCTAGGTTCGATAGGTTCGATAGATACCGAAATGTGTGAGCAACGCGCATGTCGTTTACTTTCATTATAATAAGTGCAATTGGCTCTGGAATCACTCGATTATCGATGTACTTTTGACTGTTGGCGACGAATGGATTGGGCACGGTTCAAGCCCTTTCTTGACATTGACACTCAATACGACATTGCATTGGCAATTTTGTTTACAACTAGGGTCCAGGTTCGAATCTTGGTAAAATTCGATCAATCCATCCTGTCCATCCTGCGTAGAACACGTTCCACCCAATCGTGTCATACCTAACTGTTCTATCATTGGCTGGGAGGACGCTGCAGACGACGAACGCGAATGCGTCTTCACTGACGTTCGTTATTTTCGCAATTTGTCCACACTAGGGTGGAAAATGTGGAAAGTGGACTTTTGTAAGCACGAAAAGGCACGGAAATATTTTTTCGTGTATTTATTATCTCGAAATATCCAATATTGGACAAACGAAACGAGGCTGGGCTATGTCTAACTATACAGAAGATAGACGTTCCGTGATTGGCGGATGGAAGATTGGTGGTAGATTCCTTCAATTTTGAATTCAAATAATCGATACTGATTACATGATCACTTTACACCGACGAGAAGTAAATGTAATTTCTAGCCTCGTCAAGCTTTTGAACATGAATAATAATGACTTTATGCCGTAACTTTGGACTGCGAACTTCAAACTGCGCATCACAATTGCGGTGAAAAGACTTTATACCGCAGCTTGGAACTTAGCGGTTTGAAGGGCCATTTTATGGACCAAGAACAGGCATCGAAAAGTGACTTTTCAGTGCCTCTGCCGTTAAAGAGTATTTATGACGATATAAATGATCAATAATGATGAATTTTCGCGTTTTTATGTTCGATGCTGGAATTTTTGACCGAGTTTCGCCGATCAGAATATTTAAACAAATAGAGATACCCGACGGTGTGGACTTCTGTGGGTCAATTTTGACACTGTTTTTTTTTTTTTTTTTTCAAAATTGTAGTATTGAAAATCTTGCATAAGTCCGCCCTGGTGAAAATAATTTCTACGAAAAAACTACGAATTTCCACGAGAAACTACGAAACCAGAATTCGTAGAAAATCGTATGAATTTGTATAAATTTGTAGTTTCTCGTAGAAAATCGTAGAAAATTTGTAGAAAATTGTAGAAATGTGTAGAAAATCATACAACTTTGTTCGGATAGATACGAATCTCTACGAAAAATTACGAGATTTTACGAAGAACTAAGATTTTCTACGAAATTTCTACGACTTAACACGAAAAATTACGAACGAAAAAGGAACTTTCAATTAATGAAAAGTGTAAAATGAATTTCATAAACTTTCGTAAAATAGTTAGAGTTTTTACGAATTTCTAGGATTTTTGACGATTTTCTACGATTTTTCATGAAAATATACGAAAATGAAAAAAGGCCTACGAAATCGTCATAACATTTCGTAAAATAGTAAGAATTTTTACGATTTTTTACGATTTTCTATGGACAAATACCAGAATACGAACTTCTGAAAAATTGTCATAAAATTTCGTAAATTTTCGTAGAATAGTAGGAATTTTTACGTGTTTCTATGCTCTTCTACGCCTTTTTACGAAAAACTAAGAAAATTCGGATCCCCAATAAAATGTAATGAATGTCGTAATTTTTTTCGTAGAATACTGAAAATCTATTCGGAAAATTACTATCTTATACGATTTTTCGATCTTTAGAGAATTTTGAATGCTGCAAGACCAGTAAAAGCTAAATTACGTAAAACGGCGTAAAATATTACGAAATTCTACAATTTTCGACAGTAAAATAAGACATTTCAGTCTCTCGCATATTCATGCATGTTCCATACATCTCATTGACGTTCGATTGTTGATAAATGGGATATACGTCATAAGGAAGAGTTGGAGCGGGTCGAAGACCGAACACATAGGGATGAGCAAAGTTAAGCACAATTCGTCGCGGTCAGTACTTGGATGGGTGGCCCGTTCCAAATGGGCTGGGTTCGAACCTCTTTCGGGGTCGTGTTTTTTTTTTTATTTTTTTATTTTATTTTTTTCCCCCTTACAAACATGAACCTTAATTAATATACAGGTGTGAAATCAAGGTGAATTCCAAAATTGACATTCTTACTTTATTCTACGACAATTTACGAAAATCCCTGAAAAAAAAACTACGAAATTTCCTGTAGAAACTCGTAGAAATTTCGTAGAGATTCGTATTTTTCGTAGATAATTATCTACGAAAAAATACTATTATCTACGAAAAAATCTATGAAAAACTATTCACATGTTCCAATTAATGTAGAACCACGTAGAAATGGACGTACAAATACGTAGAATTATTTCCACCAGGGCGTTGTCAAATGGGATTAAGTCGTGGTCTGTGAGAATTCTGCAGTAGTAGTTCTGCTTTGGCCCTATACAAGATTATAGAATGAGATCGAATATACGTTAATACTTATAGAAAAACAAGTCGAATTCTTGAAGATTGGGCGCTTCATAACCATGGCTAAGGCTCATGATTGTGGTTTTCCATAGAAGTATATAAGGTCAACATGTAGATTCTCGCGTACCTAATGGGCACTCTGCGTGACGGTTATCATCTGTGACCTTGTATAATGACCAAAGCCGCTGGTCACTATAAGAGAATACTCGATTCCAACCAGAGGCTGGACAAGAAAAGAATTCAAAATCGCGATTGGAATGGTAGAAGGTTCGTTGGTATTATCACGGTCCTATTAGGTCTAGTTTGAACACTCGAAGTGATTTCCGTTTTTCTTCACACTCCCGGTCAGATTTGTGGTGGTCAGTATCCGCCATTCTAGACGCCTTCGGTACGAGGCGAGCAAAAACCTTTGCGGAATGTGCGAAGGTTCGACATTTGACTTTAGTTAGCATCGCTGTTTTATACCTTTGTGAAATCTATGCATATGTAACGCTGACCGGTGAAGTGATTCTTTTTTTCCAGATGTGGCAGGATTGGAAATGTGATCAATTTACGATTGATAAAGAGGAAACTTCTAACCAGAGGAGACTCAAACCAGATTAACTATTCCGGCCTTCATAGTCAGCTGGGTTTGAAAGTATTCTGAATTTATCTCGCAGCAAATTTTCAGACCACATGTTAGCCTAAAATGAACATTGATAGCAAAATATTGGATACTGTAGACTTGAAAATTCTGACACGAATTGAGAACTAAATCATTTTCCGAAACAGATGCATTCGAAAAGTAAAAAGTAAAAAGGGAGACAGCTGAACTTATCGCTTCGCACTAAAAGCACTGATAACAAAAATAAAAACTAGTCAAAATGATAGATACAAGTCTTCGGCGATGAATGTAAATTGAACAATCTTCTTATCATTCGAGTGACCAAATCTTCTTTCCTAATGAGAATGATTGATAAAACTTTGTATACAAAAAACGTGAATAGAAACGAAAATAGATAAGATTCTGTAAAAAATCAGTGTACGTTCTCAAATCTAGAAGTAGAAAATTTATGATCATTTATGAGACACTCAAAGCCTAGGTGATAGAAGAAATGAGGAAAAAAATACATACCCTGCTTAAAATTATCGATAGGATTCGGATAACAGCGGATATAATCGGATAGGTTTCGGTAAGATTTTCGGATAGAGATTTTTCTGATTGTATCCGCTTCTATGTGCGTTTCACTCGACGAAAAAAACTCCTATGCGGATTGCGTATGGTCCTTGCCGAAGTTGTACCGGATGCCAAAAATCGCGACACCGGCGAATATCTATTTGTATCCGTATTCTATCCGTATTCCAAATGTGCAGCGTAACGTATACGTCCATATGTGCTTTTCTTCCGGGTGCCGTATTCGTGAGGCATGGGAAGCTATTCGGCGCGAATCGGACTGTATCCGGACGCAAAGTGTATCCGCCCGTCATCGGGTTGTATGTGCAAGCTTTCCGCAAAAATAGACGCGGTGAATGCGCTCACCAATCCGACCCTGTCCGGTTTATACCCAAAATCTGTTTTATCCGCACGTTATCAGAGTTTATCCGCCGTGGTTTCGCAGAAAAGGACGCGGTGAATGCGCTCACCAATCCGACCCTGTCCGGTTTGTACCCAAAATCTGTTTTATCCGCACGTTATCAGAGTTTATCCGTCGTGGTTCCGCAAAAAAGGACGCGGTGAATGCGCTCACCAATCCGACCCTGTCCGGTTTGTACCCAAAATCTGTTTTATCCGCACGTTATCAGAGTTTATCCGCCGTGGTTCCGCAGAAAAGGACGCGGTGAATGCGCTCACCAATCCGACCCTGTCCGGTTTGTACCCAAAATCTGTTTTATCCGCACGTTATCAGAGTTTATCCGCCGTGGTTCCGCAGAAAAGGACACGGTGAATGCGCTCACCAATCCGACCCTGTCCGGTTTGTACCCAAAATCTGTTTTATCCGCACGTTATCAGAGTTTATCCGTCGTGGTTCCGCAAAAAAGGACGCGGTGAATGCGCTCACCAATCCGACCCTGTCCGGTTTGTACCCAAAATCTGTTTTATCCGCACGGTATCAGAGTTTATCCGCCACGGTTCCGCAAATACGAACGCTGTGAATGTGCTTACCAATCCGACCGGTTTATACCCGAAATCTGTTTCATCTACACGGTATCAGAGTTTATCCGCCATATGGTTCCGCAAGAATGGACGCGGGATATCGATGCAGTGCCGACATAGACGGATAGGTGCTGGTTTGGCGAAGTCCGGCATCTCAGTATACAATTCCGCAAAGATCATACCCAATCCACATTTCAACTCTTACTCAATATATTCATACCTTCCCTGCTGACAATGTCCTCAAGAAACCGGAAAGCGGCGTATACATTTGTTATACTATACATTTCAGATACATTCCGGAAATTCATTTTTCGGATTAGATAAGTTTTTGTCGGAATCGTATCCGGCCAAAAAATGGCTATGCGGATTGAATATGGTTCTTTCAGAGTTTGTACTCGGAAGCCGAAATCCGTGAAATCGGCAATCCGTCCGTTTCATCCGCACTCTTTCTGGATGAAAAAAGATGATCGAAATATATATACAAATGTATCCGGTTTGGTTCCAGCAGCGGCAATCGTGGGTTTCGCCACGAATCAGATTGTATCCGGAATCAAATTAAATCCGTCCTTCATACGGGTGTATCCGGAAGGGTACCGGAAGGGCGATGTGCCGAAGGTGATTTCACGTGGTTTTGAATACGGCTTCAGCCGGTTTTTATTGGCAATCGATTCAATCCTCCCGTGATCCGGTTGCATCCGCAATTATTCCGGCAATAGTTACGGAGAACAAGCAATTCCCAATTCGGCTGTGCCTATCCGGTTTCGATTCTATAATCGATTTCACCCGGCTTTCGTTCGGTTGTATCCGCAATTTTGCCGGAACAAAAACTTGCGTACCTACAAATTACCGAAATAGTTGTGAATAGAATCGGACAGCGGGTGGATTGCATCGATTACAGAATCGAAATCAGATAAGGCCTGATTAAGAATTGCTTGTGCCGCGTATACATTTCCGGCATAGTTGCGCATAGAATTAGACAGCGGGCACATTACTCAGATTATAGGACCGAAACCGGATACGACCGAATTGATAATTCCTTGAAACACGTAAATATTGACGGCACAGGCAATTTTTCACTAACGGCAAGTGGTCGTTCCGGCATACTGGCGGATACAACCGGACACGGAGGGCATTACTTAGATTATAGAATCGAAAACGGATTCGGACGGATTGAATCGATTTTCCAATTCGGCCTCATCCACTTTCTATTCGATAATGAATTGTACTCGCTCGTGATCTGGTTGTATCGGCAACTATTCCGGATACAATTCGGATCGAAGTACAAGGGTTTTAGTTTTTTCAGAAAAAGGGATAAAATCCTCGTAGTATTTTGTGACCGAAAGGAGCGCGGATAGAGACCGTGAGAAACCCAGTCAGGCCTATCCGGATTCAATCCGCTTACGCAGTTCAGATTTTCACCGCTTGGGGGCATCATTCTCTCGCAAGTGAAGTACTACGGCTGCGAAATATTAAGACCTCGCGATGCTCGAGCCTAAGTATACTTACCTGCCACCGACGGTGACTGTGCGAATAACACGGTTTCTGGAAGTCGTGGCTTTTTCATTGCTCTATGGTCGAGCTGGATCTTACGTCCGCCCCCCTCCTCCCTTTGACCACGCTCGGATGACGGATAACACCGAGCATGGGAGACCGATTCCGCATAGGGACGGATGAAAACTGCAAAATTCCTGGAACATGGCGTAGCCATATCTAATGGTACAAAAAAAAAAAAAATCCAGGAGAATCCACGAACCGCGCATCATCCGAATAGAGCGGGATAAGATCCGGCTAGGGCTGGATCCCTCGCATGCTGGACCGATTTCGCATAAGTGCGGATAGAAAGGGTGGACAAATACCAGAAAGGTTTCCGCATATACAACGACAGAAGTCGATTTGCGTCACCGCGCATTGTTCGAATTGGACCGGATACAGTTCGATCTGAAAAAAAGTTTTTGCGAACTCATTCCGTATAAGTGCGGATAGAAAGGGTGGACAAATACCAGAAAGGTTTCCGCAAAAACAACGATAGAAATCGATTTGCGTAACCGCCCATTGTTCGGATTAGGCCGGATACAGATCGATCTGAAAAAATTTCATTTGGCGAACCCATTCCGCATAACTGCGGATAGAAAGGGTGGACAAATACCAGAAAGGTTTCCGCAAAAACAACGATAGAAATCGATTTGCGTAACCGCCCATTGTTCGGATTAGGCCGGATACAGATCGATCTGAAAAAATTTCATTTGGCGAACCCATTCCGCATAAGTGCGGATAGAAAGGGTGGACAAATACCAGAAAGGTTTCCGCAAAAACAACGATAGAAATCGATTTGCGTAACCGCCCATTGTTCGGATTAGGCCGGATACAGATCGATCTGAAAAAATTTCATTTTGCGAACCCATTCCGCATAAGTGCGGATCGAAAGGGTGGACAAATACCAGAAAGGTTTCCGCATATACACGGATAGGTCCCGATTCCTATCCGGCATTTTAAGTAGGTAATCAGTTCTCAGTTCGGGAAAGTCGCATTGATTGAGCCCATTGCAATTTCATCAAAATCCGCTCACTCGTTCTCAAGATATTGTCCGACAAAATTTGATTACAACCTGCATACATTTGTACACACGCCCAACGCGTTCGACTGAAAATGGTCGGAAGTGATTCTATAAGACCTCGAAACGTGGAAATCGAGTGAAAAACTCAACTTTTCATTTTCGGGTTAATTACAACAAGTTCCTGGTTTATTTGAAAACAGAGAAACGGGAGGTTGAAAATTATCCGAAATATTACCATTGGGACAATAGTCGAAATTTAGACCCTCGTGTGGGCCTGCAGGTCCTACGTTTGGTAGGACATAGTAGGACCTATGGAGGACTAACTTTGTATTGAAAAGAGGACCTATTCTAGACCTAAAAGTGTCCGATATTTCCGTTTCTTCCACGTTTAGGTTCAAAGTAGGACATCTTTAAAACCTCTACAGGCCCTCTATATCCTCAGGACCTCTACAGGTCCTCTATATCCTCTATATCCTCTATATCCTCAAGACCTCTGCAGGTCCTTCACCATAAAATGTACATGGGATGCTACATCCACAAAAAACTGATCCCCGGAATTTCAATCATTGAATATTGAGATAAATACCTGAATTTGAATTCGATATTTAGATTGATCGACACGTGAGTAGTGATACCAAATGCAAGTATTAATCATAATATCCAATGGCTGATAATGAGATTGGCCGAGTTACTCATATTTTCGTGGATGTGAGAGTCATCTCTAAATGGAAAGCGACGAATTATAGAAACAATTATTCACAATGAAAACTATACTGAAGGTTTATTTGCGTACATTAACATCTAATTGCACATATCAATTTTATGAAGAAGTACGTATTTTACATGTTTTTATAATAATAGTTTTACATTCTTATGTTGGACATACTATGTATCTGAATCATTTACCTACGAATATTACTGCAGCCATGGCTTCCATTACTGCGGTCATTGTATTCATTACTTTGGCAAAAATTATTGTAATTTCAATCCTCATCACTTTTGTCATAAATACCCGGGAAAAATGTTTATATTCGGTCATATAATATAATTTTTATAACTGATCAGACATGATTACATCCGAAAATTGCCCCACCTCACCATGTAACGTCATACATAGAATCAGATGTAGTCTGATATGATCAGACATGATCAAATACGATTGTTATGTGTAAATTTGTGTATAGAAATTATAATCGGATTTATTATTATCAAAGATCATGCAGCTTTTGAAATGAGTAGGTATCGGTAATAATTACAGGCAGAATTCCAACCATGGATTACACGTTTTTTCATTCTGTAAGACCGTAATGTTTTAGGAGAGTATAATTATTATCAGTATAAAAAGATATAGGATAATGTGTTGAAACAAGTTATACCTGTAAGAGCGGTGATGGTAAATATAGCTATGAAACTGAAGCTAGCAACTATAATTAGCAGTCAGAAGTGCTGATTTCAATTGGAATAAGACAATGAGGCTCAAGTATCAAAATTTTGTGAAATATTGTGCAAAGTGAATACTTTTACAAAAATAAATACATGAATCTTGCTATATCCTTCTGTTCAGGAGAAGCTTGAAATGTTTGGCTGCTAACTTATAGTTGCTAGCTTCAGCTTCATTGAATAGTTCCAAAGTCAAATTCAGCACAATGAACTATCGACTACATAACGCGGATAATACACCCGCATACTATAATGCACCTTTACTGAAGTTGCTGAAACTCCGTATTTTTCTTTCTTCCTATGTTCAAATACAACATTTTTCAACTGAATAAGCGTACAAGTATAAGTAATCAAAATTTAATTCTTTAAGGGGAGACTTTGGTGAAATTTTGAAAATCGCTATTGGGAATCTTAGTGGGGGCACGGTTACACCTGGTAGCGAAACTGGAACTACTCCGGGTAGGTCAATTCTTATATATATAGATATAGCTCGTGTGGCGGCCCGCAGTAGTTCAGGTTTTTCCACCAGATTACATATTCACCAACTTAGATTCGCAATTAGAGGTCAAAAAAAAAAAAATCCCTCCAGCAGTTTTTCAATAATGGTAATATGGACTGTGTAAAAGAATTTCAGCCTCCTGCGATGAAAGTGTAAGCGCAAGGACCTTGCAAAGAAGATTTTGCTCACCGCTGCCAAAAATTCCTTGAGCTTTACACTTTCATCGCAGGAGGCTGAAATTACTTCTCACGGTCTATACTATCATTATAAAAATGCTGCTGTAAGAATTTTTTTATACACTTCTTTTTTATATCGTCGGAATTTAAAAACATATTTTTTCCCAAAATTTCACCGGAGTCTTCCCTTAATTTGCGTAGTTTTCTCAAATATGTTACAATGACTTGAAAAGTATCAAAATTAGTTTGAAGAATTTTTACTACGTCTTAGAGATATCACGATATACTTATGACTGATTCATGGTGCGATTTTATCATATGTGAAGGAAATATCCGTAGGAGTAATTGAGGGTAGGCCTTGGTCCAATAGTAAAAAGTAAAAACCCATGCGATGAAAAATGAGATGCAAGAACCTTTCGCTGAACCTCTCCGGAGAGCTTCGGAAGGGTTTAGCGGAAGGTTCCTTCGTGTCTCAACTTCGTCGTAGGGACTGGAAACTTATACCGGGCCCCACACTACCATAGTTTAGATAATGACGCGTGCTTTTGGATATCAGAGCTCTCCCACTCTAACTTTATATACCATAAAAACTCACAAATTTTTCAAATTTTCTTAGGGTCTATCCTTAGAAAGGAATTAAAGATCGAGACAGAGAATATTGCTTTCTGATATGAAACAAAGTAATCGCGTGACAAGCAAACTACTAAAACTACGAAACATCACCCGACGCCGCTTCAGTAGTATCATGCATATTTTGCTTGGTAAGCAAGTCAGCCGCTGGCCTATCCTCATGTTACCTTGTGCTTACACAAAAACCAAAAATTCGTGATAATGTTCGTAAGACTCGTGAAATTTTGAGTAAAACTGTACTCTTGCGAAGCCAGCTCGTCACTGACAGACTCGGCGATCCTTTCATCGTCAGAAAATACATATCGCAACGATGTATCACACCTGTAAGCATTAAACATATCCGGTTAGAAGTATATTTCTAACTGAGTGCGCATTTCACTGAAGAGGTGTAGACGGTGAAAATAATTACAGGGCAAGGTTATATTTTGTGAATAATTACATGACTATTCTATATTGGACCTGTATGTGGTAAGGAAGCGATCCTATACTCTCACATTGTAGAGCAATAGACAACTAGACAACTAAGTTGTTTGATACTTGAAGAGTGAATTTCGGGCAGAGAGTCGGAAGTCACTCCGTGACAGTGGGAAAGATTAACGTTAGACCAAAGTTAGGTTATGTAGCGGATTACGGGATGCCCGAACGTAGAAATGTATTTTGTTCGACGATAATCCGTATATAAAATGTGTAGATGTTAAACTCACTCACCTGATACCGAGTTCAAGTTCAAATCTGTTGGAGAAGTGAATACAAGAAGCAAATTTTTTTAAACTAGTGACCGAGCCGTACAACGCGTTCGTAGCCGTTGACATATCGAATCGAAACAATATGGCGGCGTCAGGCGAGTTCGTGCCGCTTGCCACGCCACAGCGCCAGTCTGCACTATTATAATAGTAGTCGTAGTAATATTTATGATATAATATTTTCTAATACCTAAATTTTTTAAGTAATCATAGGAGCATTTCAAAAAAGTTTTTCTTTAATCTCACAAACGCCGTGAGCGGTGAAACTATATCTCGAATTTCAAACGGCATAAAGTTGTAATATTCGAAAATCGCACGCTTAGAACAATAGTGTAACATCTAAAAAAATCTCGATTCAAGAAAATTGCCTCTGGAGTGGAATCAGTTCTCAGTCAACGTGACCACATATTTTTATTTTTCTGAAATTTTATATTGAACGTAATATTTCTCTGGAACGTATTAGATAAGAAAAAGGTTGTTTCATACTGCTATTTGGCTGCTGCAATCAAATTATCTAATTTTTTCACATGTAAAGCTAAATTTTGATTATCTTCCTGGAGCAATACCGTAACTTGACTTGTCCACTATTTTTTGTCAAAACAGTACAATATTTTCTGAGTAATATTCCGCGATGAAATAAAAATTTGGAATATTCGACTCGTTACACTATTTTTGTAGGCGTGCGATATACATATCATTCATTTTTCGATCAAATTGTGGTGAATAATTTTCTGTCAACTTCCCACAAATTCTTGAACGGTTTTTACTTTTTCATTACTTGCGTAATAAATAATGTAATTCAAATTCTTTTTTTATCACTTCTGTAATGATTAATGTAATTCAAATTCATTTTTCATTACTCTTGTATTAATTAACATATTTCTAATTCATTTTTCATTACTCAGATAATTATCAATTGTGTTATTCAATTATTCAGGTAATTGAAAATTCTAGGTTTTTCTGCAAACTCTGCAAACGCAGTCATTTTCAATAACTATACTTTTGCAATAATTATTCCGCGTGCGTAGAATATTAATTACCAATCCAAATGCTGCAGCACATTTTGAGGACGTCAAGGCACTAAACAGGCTCTCATACGAAAGGAGTATACCCATGGAGTACCAGAATAGGTTATAATAGGACGTGCAGGTCCACAAGAGGTCCAACTATGGAAAAGGTATACCCATGGAGTACTAGAATAGGTTATAATAGGACGTGCAGGTCCACAAGAGGTCCAACTATGGAAAAGATAGCGCTCCGAAGGTTTTAAATAGGGCGTGAGGACCAAAAAGTACTAAATAAGGTTCTATTTAGTACCTGCAGGCTTATATGAGGGCCAAAATTTCGACTCGGGTATTTACTAGAATCAAGTAAAAATACCTTGATCTTAGCGGAACATTTACTTGTGAGTAACCGATTTCTTGAGTCAAATAGTGTAACTAGGAGGCAAACTCGGTCTTTTCATGCCGAGCGTAAGTTTGAAGTTCACTTTATATAACAACTCTCTGAATATGAATCACAATACGGAATATGAAGAGTATGATCTACGCGTTTTGAGGTTCAGTGGAACTGTCAAATAATCCGACACTTGACTGCGAACTGCGCGCGCGGACTCGAGAGGTGTACAAGTAAAGTTACTTTTGACGCCTAGGAGTGAACGTAAACTGCTGTTTCTGAGATTGAGGTCAATATCCGGAAAATTTGCCCAAAAGCCTTGATCACTGTCATGGTTGCCTATACTTATTTTGATGGAATTGATATTTGAGTAATACCCCACGAAAAATCGCAAAGCAATTGTTTGACATCGACAATTATCATTTTATGCAGAATACAATAGAACTTCTCTATTAGTGCATGAAATAAAGAAGTTTTGCAATATAAATCTTCGGAATTCAATATAGAATACCGCTAACTAATTCTTTTTCGCGTTCGTGACGCGTAGGCTTTGATATCAGTGAAAACAAGTGAAAACCGGGTACGGTGGGTAAAGCCTGACTCCAGCATGCTCTTAAAGTACGTTACTATAATGCATCAAAAAATAAATAATAATAGTACAGAGAAGAAGGAAGTCTAAGAAAGAATTGATTGCCCAAAATTGTACGGAATCGGTGACATGTAAAGATGGGGAAGGAAGAGAATAAAACTAAATAATTGATGAAACAATACCGCGGTTTTGATACAGACATAAAACTAAAAATATATTTCATCTAATTTTCAATAATGATCAGTACAAATTTACTAGTGAGAAAACAGGATTATAATATCGCGTGTCTAATGGTATAAGGTCGTATGCGCCAATATACGACTTTTTACCACGCATAAAGGTAAAAAGGCATGTCAAATTTTTTTTTCCGTATTTACGCGAAATATGTTAAAATACCGTCAGAAAAGTAGAAATTGCAAATTTGATCAACTAACAGTGAAAGGTCGTAAGTACTGGCGGTTATGCCCTTTCATCTCTAACCCAAAAATAAAAAACTGTGTTCACTAAAGGTAAAAGGTCGCATACGCCATTATTTTATTTTTTTACTCTTTTTTTCGAAATACTCCAAAATGACGTGAAACGTGGAGAAAAGTGAAAATTCCGAAGTTTTTTCAAAATTTTCAAGATTCATAAAAAATTATTGAAACGCTAAAGGTAAAAGGTCATATCGCCATTTTTTTTTTACACTCACTTTTTCGAAATACTCTGAAATGACGTGAAACGTGGAGAAAAGTGAAAATTCCGAAGTTTTTTCAAAATTTTCAAGATTCATAAAAAATTATTGAAACGCTAAAGGTAAAAGGTCATATCGCCATTTTTTTTTTTTTACACTCACTTTTTCGAAATACTCTGAAATGACGTGAAACGTTGTAACAAGCCTAAGCAAGTCAAGTATTTTATATGGGTTCAATCCCGTGTAAAATACATAAAAGTACACCGAAGGTGTGAAGCGGGCGATATTTCAATAAGAGTATCCAGCGTAGAACAGAAGTGATTATATATTCAACAGATTTATTCAGACAAGTGATTTAAAAGAGAGTACAACAGTTCTTATTCCTAAGAGAGTAGTTCCAGAAGTGAGT
The DNA here is from genome assembly GCA_018257835.1 of Euura lappo. Classification (NCBI taxonomy): domain Eukaryota; kingdom Metazoa; phylum Arthropoda; class Insecta; order Hymenoptera; family Tenthredinidae; genus Euura; species Euura lappo. The sequence goes on along the minus strand of JAEUYN010000059.1, from coordinate 143,279 downwards.
CCAGCTAATTCAGTCAAGACTGAAGAAGCCAGCGGGAAGGGTGAGGGGAGTGCATAAGACTGACCAAGCTATCCCACGGTACGCGAAGTATCGGGTGATGCGCCGTCAGGCTTATGCGAAAAGAGTAAGATAGCGGGGTGCAGATATTCTAAGATCTAGTTAACTAAGTCTAAGTCTAAGTCTAAGTGCGTGTGTGTGTGTGTGTGTGTGAGAGAGTGTGTGAGAGTGTGTGAGGGTAGGCGTCGTATGGACCGTGGGACCAGACGTGACACCCCCCCCGTTAGATGAAACATAGGGTGTTAAGCATGTGTTTCAAGTAAAGAAGGTATAAACTAAAAAATAAGGTTCGATTACAATTATGATGTACTTAAATTTAAATGTGCTTAAGGTTAGTTTACAATGTTTTCTTATGATTACTTAAATTTTGGAAATTATTTTGAAATGGTGATTCGATTTTGAATGGTGTTTGTGTTGTTGTGAATTTGGTTTACAATGTGAATGTGTTTAATTTTTGTGTGACATATGAAGTTAACTATTGATTGAAATTTACTTATGGATATGAATTGATACAATTTGGTGCATTGATCTTAAGGGTAAATGCGCTTAGGGTTAGTGCGCGTTTAAGCGGGTTAGTGAACTTTGTTTTTGAAAATTGGTTTATTGGATATTGTTGGTCAAATACAAATGTCATCTATTGGCTATTCTTAATTCTAGAATGAATGCAATAAGGTTGTTGTAATTTTAATTTAATTGTTTTTATCGGTCTTATGTGGTAGATGTTGAAAAGAAAACAAATTATTTATTGGATATTGGTGAATACAAATGTGTCTTATTATTATACTTAATTTTTAATTGAAATGAAATGGTGGGTAATTAATATTTCGGAGTGGTGGGGGTTGTTTCTAAAATTTCGAATAATTTTGATACAAATGGTCTTGGTTTTGTGGTTAATGGATAATAACAATATATTTCTTCGAGGGGTTTGTTTTAATGCATGAAAAACGTATAATAATTGTTAATTGTAAATATTGTAATACTAAGCTTATATTTAAAAAAATGTGTTGTTAAACTAAATTTCGAAGGATGATCAAGAATGCGTCGCAAGAATCTGTTTTATCTTGCAATCGGTTACTTTGGAAAAAAATGGCAAATCTTTAAGTTCGATTTAAACTGATATAATTTTATGCGAACGATTTTTGTAACATAAAAGGGAAAATAGGGTTGGATTCTGGAAATTGCTTGAAAATTAATTTGTCTGGTTTGATAAGTCGAAAGCGAGTCTGTCGGTTGATGTAAGTTTTTTTTTGGAAAATCGTTGTCAATAGGGTAGTTGTAGTTTGAAACTATCATTGAGGGGTCAGAGATTTCTGCGGGAGGAAGGACGGATATTGCCATCGGTTAATCAAAAGTATCGCTGTTAAGGTCGCGTTCGTCAATCGGATGTTTGTTGTGTTGGTTTGAGTGTGTGTCAGTCGTTGATAAGCGAACAGGAGTGTCAGGTGTTTGGTCTGAGTCTACAGCTGATGGAGGAGAAGAATGATGTGGAGGAGATCTGCGTTTGGTCGTATGAAGAGGAGATAAGGCGTTGGACGGCGGAGAGTCTGCAATAGGGTCAGGGGGTCGAGGAGGAGGTTTTGTTTCCCGGTCTGATGCGTCATTGTGCTTTTGCGGTGTTGTGGGGTCAAAATTGCAAACCGTGATCTTTATATCTGTATCTTTGAAAATGTATTTTATCATGGTACTAACCCAATTCCAATCAAGTTTGGCTAAGCCGCATCCTAGTCTCGGTATCGATATAGATTTCTTTCCGTCTTTTGATAGGGCCCGTTTCAAATTTTGCAAGGTGTTATACATGGTTTCCGCTGTGGGTTCGAGCAAATGTTTGTCTTTCGTGATCAGGTTGTAAATCGTGCGTCGCGGGTGATTTACTGCGATAATGTCTTTGAGGTTCGGTTTCATTGCTCTCAGTATCTTCTTTTGAATCAATCCCTGTTTTGCCATTTGGCTTGCAATGCCAAGCGATGCTGTGCAGTCAGCTGAGATGCAGTGTGCTAAATTATCTTTTTGTTTTAATAAATCGTCCTGTATTTCTATCACGTTTGGATTGTCAAACCTTGGGAGAAGGTTTAGGTTTTTCCTGAACTCGAGGTATGTTGGTGAAGCTTCCGGATCGAGGTCTCGCGAGGTACCGGCCGTAGGTTTCGTATTTGGATCAGGAGGGCGAGGAGGAGGTAGAATTTCGGATGACGGTCTTTTTCTATTTGGATCTGGAGGTCGAGGAGGAGGTAGAATTTCGGATGACGGTCTTTTTGTATTTGACTCTGGAGGTCGAGGAGGAGGTCTGGTATGACTCTCCGGTATGTCAACTTGTTTCGATGCTGAACGGTCAGAATCATCTGTGAGCTTGGGTTTAATTGCTCTGAATCTCTTATCGCGTATCTGTTCTCGTGTTACCTTGCGCTCTGCTACGCCAAGCGAGGCTGTGCAGTCAGCTGAGATGCAATGAGCTGAGTTATCTATTTGTTTGATCAAATCCGCGTTTGATTCTTTGGCAATCGAATCAGTTGTTGGAGGCAGGTCGTCTGAATGTGTGACGAAATAGCTTAATGGTAGTATAATCTTTGGATCAAGATCTCGAGAGGTACCGGTCATGGGTTTGGATTGCCTATTTTGCGGAAAATATTCGCGTTCAACAGTTTTCGTTTCTGGGTCACGTTTTGAGAATGAAAACTTCGAATAAATAGGTTTTGAAATTCGCTTATGAGTTTTCTTGACAATTTTTCTGTTATCCAAGTCTGAAGGACTTTTAGGTGTCTCTGATTGATAGTGCGAGACAGAGGAAGATTTTGGACACTTGTTTTCGTCTCGCCTGTGTAGCGGTACTATATTACTTGCGGATTTCTCTTGAAAATGATTGTTGACTGTGGAAATTTGAGTTTCGCTACTTTTCTGTCTCTGTTGTTTTTCCGCGAGTTCAGCAATTAGATTTGTAACATAAGGGACTGTGGTGGTATTTGCGTCTACAGGATCGTTCACCTGTGTGTACTCTGGTGTATTCGCGTCAGGGGTGTGGATGTGTTTAGCCTGTGCGTTCGCTTTGCTTGGATTTGAAACGTCTTTGTTATCAGCGTCGAATGTGTAATCTGAGTAGTCGACTCCACGTGCTGTTGTTTTCTTTTGCGGCTCCGCGCTGTGACACGATTCGGTATTTACTTTGCGTTTAACTGATTTTGGGTTTGGCAATATCATTCTCTCATCAGGATTTTCCGTAGTTTTTCGCGAAGCTGTTATAATTCCAGTTCTGAACGTTTGAACAGATTCTTGTCGATCTCGAGATTGCGTCACTAGAGCACGGTTTTCATACAAATCGCGGGTGTTCAGGTGATTTTTTGAATCGGTCAGTGGTACTTGAGATGTCACCGGGACTTTCGCTTTCGAACTTTCTGCTATCGTTTTATTGATTAATCCGACTATTAAACTAGTCGCATCTGGAAAAACATTCGGTAAATCGTCGTCGTCGTCGTCGTCGATTATTATCGAGTCATTCAATGGTTTCTCGAATTTTACGGACGCTCTACTCAAGTACGGACTGTCGGCGCGTCCACGCGGCGGTCCCGATACTCGTTTAAATGTTGCGCGTCGTTTGAGAATCGCTGTTGTTGTTGCTGCTGTTGCCAATCCGGCTGAGCAAAATTTGTGTAACTGACCTGCGCGTTATTTTGTTGCTGTTGATACGGATTATTACAATTTTGAGGATCGTTTCTATCGTCGTATTGATCTGATTGATGTTGATAATTATTATGCTGTCCCTGATTATCGAACTGTGGTTGTTGCCCGTAATTTTTATAATGTGGCTGGTTGTGAGATTGAAACTTTTGATAATTTGGTGAATTGTTAGAGCGCTGATTCTGGTTGTAACCATTGTTGAAGGAATTATGACTTTGCTGGTGGTTATAAGAACCTTGGTTATTGTTGTTGGATTGGTAGGATCCTGGATTTTGGGAATTGTATTGATCCTGGAGGTTTCTTCTGTTACAAAATTCGTATGAGTGACCGTTCCTGTTGCAAAATGTACAGTATTGATTGGCGCGCTGTCTCGATCTGCATTCTTCTGTGGAATGGCTGTTTCTGTTACAAAATGTGCAAAAATTTTCTGAATCGCGCTGTCTTGATCTGCATTCTTCTGTAGAATGGCTGTTTCTATTACAAAATGTGCAAAAATTTTCTGAATCGCGCTGTCTTGATCTGCATTCTTTTGTAGAATGGCTGTTTCTTTTACAAAATGTGCAAAAATTTTCTGGACCGCGTTGCGGTGATGGCTTTGAATGGTTATTTGAGCGACTCTCGCTCGATTGCTTAATTTCTAAGTTGGCTTGACTTTCTAATTGTAATCTTTCTTGAATGATCTTTTCTGCGCCTATTGCTAGATCAATCGCTTCTCTTAGAGTTCTTGGGTTTTCACAAGACACCCTAAGCTCTATTTCGCCCGCTAAGCCTTTTATGAACGAATTAATCGAATTTTGTTTTAAATGCTTAACTAAAACTGCCGCTTCGTCGGCTGATTCGGCTGATTCGTGAGACTCGATTATTTCGTGGGCTGAGCGCACGAGTTTTTCTATTCTATTTCCATATTCTAATGCTGACTCGTTTCGTGCTTGACAAGCTCTTGCAATCGATATTTCTACGTCGGATAAACGTTGCTTCGGACCAAAGGCTCTTTTCAAATCGGCCAGAAGGTGGCTTACATGGTCAATACGGTTGTCCGACAGTGCTAATTCTGCGTCACCGTCAACTTTGGAGCGGACTAGCGCAGTAAATACGGCTAAATCCTGTGGAGCGATTAAACGTTTCGCGTTTTCGACTTTTGTTATAAAAGATTTTACTGTCATGTTTGAACCATTGTAATTAGGAATCAACGCGGCAACTGCTTGGATTGTCAAGTACGAAGGGGTAGATGCTGCTGAGTCCGGCATCTTGAATTATTTACTAATTACAACTAAACAAAGTAATATTAATTTCTATTGAATCTCGGAGACTTACAATGAGCTGAGTATGGCGAGGGCTGCGAAGAGGTATCGCATGGTTGCGATTGATGTAAGCTTCTTCTGACAAGGGGTTTGGGTGGTGGGGTGACGATCGGTGATCGTCGATGACGGCTGGCGGCTGCAACGGCTAGCGACGGCTAGCGACGGCTAGCTGCTGGGTACAGCTGGGCTCTGCGTTGAACTGAAGTCCTCCTTGTCTGCTTCTCTCGTTCGCTCAGGATACCGGGGCTCGTTCGGTGTGGAGATTTTGTTTTCGAATGACTCAATTGATTTTTGGTCTTCAATTAATTATTATTTTCTCGTCGTCTTATGTTTGCGAGAGATTTAATTTTCAATGGTTATCGCTGCGTCTGATTGGCAGGTTAGTCTCGTCGTCTTACGTGTGTTGCGAGAGCACAAATTTTTATGAATCACTGTTCACTTAAATTTCTTAATGATTAATATTCCGTCGTCTTATTGAGAATGCGAGGTATTTATTATTTTAACTTCCGTCGTCTTATGGTTGCGAGGTATTTATTATTTTATTTTCCGTCGTCTTATGGTTGCGAGGTATTTATTATTATTTAATTATCGCTGCGTTATTTCGGCAGGTTGTCTCGTCGTCTTATGTGTTCACTGCGAGAGCACTTATTATTATTATATAATTTTATCTTCCGTCGTCTTATGGTTGCGAGGTAAGCCTGTATTATATAATTTTATCTTCCGTCGTCTTATGGTTGCGAGGTAAGCCTTTATTATGATTAATGATTAATTACTATTAAAACTATTTATCATCGACAGTGCTTGGTGTTGTTTGACTTCTTCTTTGCACTTATTCGCGTCGATGTATATTTTGACATTCTTATGTAGCAATTTAATTGTTTCACTTTTCTTCGTAGCACTTGATTTCTTGAATGTAGTTGCTGCACTAATAACTTTGAGCTTAGAGCTTTTCACATACGCGTCGCACCTATTCTACGATTCTGGATTGGCCGTTTCCAGATCTGCGAATATTTGATGCTAATCTCTTTTTAAATTTTCACTTTATCACTTTAACCTTCGTTTCGGGGACTACCGCTTCCACCAGTGTAACAAGACCGCTGCCACCAGTGTAACAAGCCTAAGCAAGTCAAGTATTTTATATGGGTTCAATCCCGTGGAAAATACATAAAAGTACACCGAAGGTGTGAAGCGGGCGATATTTCAATAAGAGTATCCAGCGTAGAACAGAAGTGATTATATATTCAACAGATTTATTCAGACAAGTGATTTAAAAGAGAGTACAACAGTTCTTATTCCTAAGAGAGTAGTTCCAGAAGTGAGTCCAGCTAATTCAGTCAAGACTGAAGAAGCCAGCGGGAAGGGTGAGGGGAGTGCATAAGACTGACCAAGCTATCCCACGGTACGCGAAGTATCGGGTGATGCGCCGTCAGGCTTATGCGAAAAGAGTAAGATAGCGGGGTGCAGATATTCTAAGATCTAGTTAACTAAGTCTAAGTCTAAGTCTAAGTCTAAGTGCGTGTGTGTGTGTGTGTGTGAGAGTGTGTGAGGGTAGGCGTCGTATGGACCGTGGGACCAGACGTGAAACGTGGAGAAAAGTGAAAATTCCGAAGTTTTTTCAAAATTTTAAAAATTCAAAAAAAATTATTAAAACGCTAAAGGTAAAAGGTCATATCGCAATTTTTTTTTTTACACTCACTTTTTCGAAATACTTTGAAATGACGTGAAACGTGGTGATTTTGTAATAATTCTCCGTTGAGAATGATCAGATATAATGACGCGCAACAATTGCGAATGTGTCGGAGGTCAGAGGCAGAGAACTGAACGACAAGTTTCCTTGTATCATTATTTATTGTACTCACAAATTACACAACTGGCTATTAGCAACAAAAGGATTATTAGACACAGGAATGTTGGTGACACTGGATTTTTTTTTTTCACCAACAGTTATCGACCATAAGGTCATGTACCCAATACACTCTTATATTAACTTTTCTTTATAGCTTTTGACTTTTATTTTCCTCTGTTTGAAATCCTGGAGAAGATCTTCGCACTTTTTTGTTTAATTTCTTGCAGATTATTCTCCGGACAAATTTCGAGTCTTAGTCTTGGTACTTCTGGGAGCCACGCGAGTAGATTACTCAATGGCTTGGGATGATTCCGTGGTCTGTTTGTTGTACGATTTTATTGTAAGACCCAGCCCGGTCCTGGACTGGATTCGATCTTTGAGAAGATCTGGTGTGTCTTTATTGGTCGGTTGAGAGTTGACGTTCGGACTGTCTGCTTTTATCCGTGTCTCTTTTATGTAATTAATATTATTGTTATTATTATTATTACTATTAATATATATATATGGGGCATTCCACGTCAAACCGACCCCCCATGAGCGTGACCCTCTGGGATTTCGATGCGCAATGGATTTTTTGGTTCGTTTTGGTCAAAAATGATGCCTCTAATTTTTTTAAATTTTTCCGAAATTTTGTAAGATCGTATGATGACCTCAAATATCATCATCAAGATGGACATTTTTAAAATCGCTGATTTTTTTCTGTAAAATCAGGGACTCGAAAACACATCGTTTGGTCATAGTCCGATAATGGGATGAAAATGCTAACATTTTTTTTTTCAATTTTTGATTTTGCACAAAAATAACAAAAAATTCTAATCATGGTTTTTTGTAGTCAAAAATAAAACAAAAAGAAACTTTGTCTTGGTGAAATTTGATTTTCTTGTTGGTTCAAGAGTAAAACGCAAAAAACGATCGTTGATTGCGTTTTTATTTTTCGAATCAAGCATCGTTTTTGGCGTTTTACTCTTGAACCAACAAGAAAATCAAATTTCACCAAGACAAAGTTTCCTTTTCTTTTATTGTGTACTACAAAAAACCATGATTATAATTTTTTTTATATTTTTGTGCAAAATCAAAAATTGAAAAAAAAAATGTTACCATTTTCATCCCATGATCGGACTATGACCAAACGATGTGTTTTCGAGTCCCTGATTTTACAGAAAAAAATCAGCGATTTTAAAAATGTCCATCTTGATGATGATATTTGAGGTCACTATACGACCTTACAAAATTTCGGAAAAATTTAAAAAAATTAGAGGCATCATTTTTGACCAAAACGAACCAAAAAATCCATTGGGCATCGAAATCCCAGAGGGTCACGCTCACGAGGGGTCGGTTTGACGTGGAATACCCCATATATATATATATATATATATTTTTTTTTTTTTTTTTCCCCCGCTCTAATGGCGAGCTGACCTAATGAATATTTTACGGACTTAATATCTATTATAAATTCTGTGAACTTTTTTTTTTTTTTTTTTAAATTATTTGTAGTAAGCCTACGGAACTCTTCTGATGAAAACTAGCCTAACATTAGATTTGCTGCCTTAATCTATGATGAGCTTATTCTGGATGGGCGGCTGTTTTCTACGCGTCTACAACCTGTTATATTTTGATTTTGTTCTGGACAAAAAAGGAGACGACCCTCAATCTTAGGTCTCCATCCCCCTGAATCATTAATTTATCAAGAGGCGAGTCGAATGGAATCCCCTTTTCTTCTAGGGCCCCTTGGATTGCCCGTCTGGCTTGTGAAAGTCTGGGACACCACCAGAACAGGTGGTCTGGTGATTCAATACCCTCTCCACATTCGCAGGAGTCATCATCTACGATTCGCATTCTTTTGAGATGACCTCCTGTCAAGGTGTGACCCGACTTTATTCTATTTATGAGGCCTATTCTTTTTCTGTCAATTTTGAGCCCTTTGAACCAGGGTCTGAACTCGAATTTTTTAGAGAATTTGACGAACCTGTAGCCTTTGGGAACCGGGGCTCGAGAGTACTGCCTAATAAATTCTTCTGTTTTTTGTCGGGATTGAGCTTTAAAGGTTTTGTTTAGGTCCCCGTGTTGAATTTTTTTCAGATCTATATTAACCTTCTGGCTAGCCTGCTTGGCCAAGGAGTCCGCTTCTTCATTACCTCTTATTCCGCAGTGAGCGGGAATCCACATGATAGCAATGTTTCTCCCACGGCAACCCTCCGCCTTTATCATTTGTCTTACCTGGGCTGCATGACTTGTCATTTTTGAGTTTAACCCGTCCTGCGAGAGACTTTTCACGGCGCTTAGAGAATCCGTGCAGATCAAAAGGTCTCCGGGAGCTTCCTCTGTCAGCGCGATTTTGATGGCTATCCTGATGGCTTGTATTTCTGCGCTGAAGATGGAGTTTTCCGGATGCAAAGATATGCACTGGGAACGGAGAGGATGATCCTCAAAGAAAATGCCCAGACCACATTTGTTTGAATCCGGGTCTAGAGATCCATCCGTATATATAATTTGATGATGTGGAAATTCCCTGTTGACTAAACTTCTGAAGTCCGACGGATTTCCCTTCGGCGGCTTAAGTTTCCTCCCAAAGTCTTCATAAACGTTGTTTTTTATGTACAGCGCCTCGTAATCTATCAGATACGTAGCTATCTTGGATCTCTTTTCCACTGACGCGAAACTGGCTCTGTTTTCCGACCACAGATGAAATATTTCTGAGTCTAGTTTTTCTCTTGCTAGAGTCGAAAATTGGCTCTTGAGAGTATCTTCTTCAATTTTTTTTCTATCGAATTATCATGAAGGCTCAGTTTTTTGGCCAGGAACCTGTTGGTTAACTCTGAAAACCGGTCTCTTAGCGTCGATAGACCGCTGAGCTGTAATAGGACATTTATCGGAGTGGTTCTAATGCATCCCAGGGTTTTTCTCATTGCCACGTTTTGGGCCACGTTGAGTTTCTGTATTTTTTCGTAAGAACAGGAGTTGAACAAAAATCCGGCCCACTCTAAACCGGGTCTGACTAAACCCTTATAGATCGTCAGCACCGTTTCCGGATGGGCTCCTCGTCCTATCCTGGTTATGGCAGATAGGATGTTTAGGAGTTTCCCCGCTTTTTTCCTTACTTGGGTGATGTGGGCTTCCCAGTTTAGTTTTGTGTCCCACAAAACGCCTAAATATCTGGCATGGTTGGAGTTCAAGAGCACGTTCTGACCGATCGGAATAGAGATTGTGTTAGGTCTGATGGGCGATCTCTTGAAGTTAAAGATCAAGTACTTCGTTTTCTCGAAGGAGATATGTAGAGATTTCTTATTTAGTTTACCTTCTAGAGCCGACAAATAGGATTTCAACGTTTTGTTGATTGAGCTCACGCTTGAACTTGAGGTGCTGATTCTAAAATCATCTGCGAACGAGGATAAAGTGACGTTTCCTGGGAGTTGCGACTCGATGTCTGACATGTAGATGTTGAAGAGCAATGGACTCAGGATAGACCCTTGGGGGAGTCCTTTATTTGTCCCTTTAGTGCCCAGTATTCTCCCCTCAGAGTAACCTGTGAGGATTCTTTCTGAAAACGTACCTTCAACCCATTTTAAGATCTTTGGAGGGATCCTTTTTGCTTTCATCGTTTCAATCAAGGTTGGTATGTTTACGTTGTCGTAAGCTCCTTGTATGTCTATGAAGATTACTCCCACCTTAAGCCCTTGGATTCTAGCTATATCAAGATCCAACCTTAATTCAGAAAGGTTATCGTAGCACGACTTCCCTCGTCTGAAGCCGCAAAAGTTTTTAGGGATGAGTTGGTTAACTTCGATCCACCAGGTAATTCTGTCGTTAATAATCCGCTCGAATATTTTTAGGACACAGCTGGACATGGCAATAGGACGGAAGCCTTTGTTGCCGGGCTTGGGAATGAAGCAAACTTTATACTTCCTCCAGGCTACCGGAGAGCTTCCACCGCAGAGGATCAGGTTAAATATTGTTCGTAATCTTTCCAAGGCTTTCGCCGGAAGATTTTTTAGAATTTCATAACTAATGTGATCTAGTCCCGGGGCTGAATTTTTCTTTGCCTTGCTGATGGCGTTGTCTAATTCGGCCTCAGAAATATCCTGATCCAAGACAGAGTCTTGAATATAAGGATAATTTAGATTGGTGGGATGGGTTGGAGGGGGCTGTCTGGCTGTTAACTTGTTAAATGTTGCTTTAAGGATAGGGTCCTTGGCAGAGTTGTTAGATTCTCTGGATACGATGGGGTCCTGAAGAGCTCTGTTCTTAAAACTTCGTATGGCTTTCCATATTTGCCCAATAGGGAAGTCCGGTTTGAGAGTGGCACAGAAGTTTTTAAAACTGTTGTCTTTTTTGTCATCTATAATTCTTTTTGCGTTCTTACAGGCGACAATGTGTAGTTCCCAATTTTCGTCCGAGGCGTCCGCTTTATAATTCCTAAAGGCTTGTCGACGTGTTTCCACCGCCTCTTTACAATCTTCGTCCCACCAAATTGCCGAACTAGGCGCTCTGGGAAGGCTCCTGTGGCCTTCTTCGTCTAACATGAGAGCGCCAGCTTCCTTCAGAGCCTGTTTGACGTCGTCTATTAGTTTCTCGTATTCGTCTATGAAATTATCTCTATCTATCTGGACAGAATTCGATATGTGGATTTCAAGTTGAGTTCTAAATAGTTGCCAATCTACCCTCTTGGTACCGATTCTGTTGCATATATCATTCTTGTGTAATGATCACTCTCCTGCTACCGTGATTTTCATAGGCAGGTGGTCGCTCCTCATTAGATCATCTATAAGTTCCCAACTAGAAATAGTTCCGATGTCGGTGCTGGCTAACGAAATGTCTGGAACGCTTTTCCTGCCCGGGATTGGGTGATCTCTTGTTGCCTCTCCCGAGTTTAGTATTTGGAAGTTGAGGTCTAAAACTATATCGGCCATCCACTCCCCTCTGGCGTTTTTCAGGTCGCTTCCCCAGTTAACATGGTGCGCGTTCAGGTCTCCTGATATAATGACGTTTTTAAATTGGGAGATTTCCTGTATAAGATTAAGTAATGATTCCTTATCAACTACATTCTGGGGGGGAATATATATGTTAAATAGATGAACCTCCTTGTTGCCATATAGGATCTGAGTTCCGATGATTTCTACCCTTGGGGGAACTTTGTTCAGTGCGATGGAAGAGTACGTTAAACTTTTGTGGATAAGGGTAATGAGCCCTCCGCCTTCGTCCAAGCCTCTGTCCTTTCTAACACAGTTGAAGTTTTTGAAGTCTGGTTTGTATCTTGCCTGGGGGGTCATTTTTGTTTCAGATAGGCAGAGTATGTCGCAGTCCTTCAGAATGTTTTTGACCTCGTTTATCTTGGATCTGAGACCATTAACATTCCAAGAGATGATCTCCATGATGAAATTTTTTTTTTTTTTTTTTTTTTTTTAAATATAATGACAATTTGTGTTGCTGATGTGCTGTTTATGTATATTATCAGTTTTATCCTATCTTACTAGACTTAATTTTATTTGAACCGTATTTTGTTTTATTTTTGTTTTTATTTTCGATTTTTTTTATTTTTTTTATTTTTAGTTTATTTATTTGTTTTTGTTTTTGTTCAGTCCTGTTTTCTTTTTGCTCCGAGCTATGGCTAAACCTCTTTGTCAGAGGCAGCCAAGCCCCGCTTGTATCTGGTCCCGTCTCCTAGCTCCTATAGGTATTTTTATAGAAGGAGGAACCCCCGGACCACCCGAAGGGGAATGTCACTTTCTGGAAGGAGGATCCTCCTGTCTAGGAGAACCCTGAGATGAGCTCTCTTCGCTTAGGTTTTCTTCAATCAGCTCGTGAAGAGTGTTAGCCTCAATATTTTTAATGCTGCCTAGCAGCTCCGAATCTTCTCCCAGCTGGCCTTGAACTTTGTCCTTGACTTTGTTAAGGACTTCTTGGACAATTTTTATTCTCTCTCTTCTTTTCTCTGCGGATTTGATTTTGGACTCTAACTCCTGCAGAACTGGGGCTTTCGGACTGTCTTGGGTAAGCGGACCCTGTATTGGATGTCCTACTGAGACAGATTGGGCTGTCGGTTCCCTAGGAGGGGGGTTTGTAGATTCCTGTACTACTGAATTGCTGAAGTGGGCTACCGGGTGGTCGATTACCGATGAATCGTCGATGGAGAGATTGTGAGAGAGCTGGAAATTAGCCTGAGTAATGTATTCCGATTCCTTGAAATTGTTCCCCAGCGCAGCTCTCAGCGTGACTAACTCAATATTGAACTTGTAGACTATACATCTATTGTCCGAGGCATAGTGTGAGTCTCCGCAGTTAGCGCATTTACTTTCTTCGCTGCAAGTCTCCGGTTCGTGGTCCCGTCCGCAACGCTCGCACCTTCTAGTATGGCTGCAATTGTCTGTTATGTGGCCGAATCTTTGGCAATAATAACACCTCTTTACCTTGGGGACAAATTTGGAGACTAAGCATAAGTTTTCAAATATCCATATAGCTTTTGGGATAGTCGATGTAAAAAATATCTTTACCATTCCAGTATTTTCATAATAGTTAAACACTTCTCCGTTCTCTGTTCCTGTGATTTTTTTCTTCATACACTCTATCTGTGAGATGATCCCTTTCGATTTTTCATCGATTCCCTTCCATAAACGCTCCTCGTGATATTCTTTAGGCATACGATGGATCAAACCCACCCTGAACAGACATGAATTCGGAATAAGACCTATCCAATTTTGGTTAAGTTTCCCGATATCTTCCTCTACAAATTTGTTGGCCAGAAGACCGGACTCAAAGAGAATCACTATCTTCTCCGCCCCAGCCTTGTTGATGCTTCTGATCTTAATGCCGTGTTCTCGCAGGGCTTCGCCGACAATGATGGTATGGTAGTTTCCTATATTTTTGTTAGGGTTCCTGTCGTAGATGTGTACCACATATGGAGGAGGAGAAGAGACGTCGAAACGATTCGTTGTTTGTTTGAAGAGGTCTAGCCTATAGCTGTGCCGATCTCGTTCCGGGACGCCCGGCCTAGGCGATTGGACCCCTAGGATTGAAGCTGTGAATCGATCTGAGATAACCGTCTCCGCACTATCGTTGGTTAGTATGTTCGCCGGGCTAGGGATATCCCTATTTGACCTTACGCTGGATGGTGACAGACTACCGGAAGCCCCGGCTCCTATGACTCGATCGATTTCTGATAAGGACATGCCATTATTATCGGGAGAGTTAAATCTAAGTGTTTTTTTGGAATCAGGGCTAGAGTCGCTAGTATTGAGAGCCCTCTTCTTATTACTGTCTCCCTCTTGCATTTTCTCCTTCTAATGAGAGAGTGATATCTATGTCTACTTATTATGATACCCTGATGTTTTCTGGCTCTAGCCTAATACCCTCCTCTTGTTATGAACTAGTCGATTTCTACTGAGACATTTGGTTAGTTTCAATACTTGGAAAGTTAGTATAGTTATGGATAGAGAAAAGGAATGATCTTCTGACCTTGGCCCTTGGTTTGTGTACTCGTCTCTGCTTGACTGCCCTTTGATGTTGACGAAGAGTATTCTGCCGAAATTCAAGATGGCATCCGATTTATTCTGAGGCGATTCCCCTTGTAGAATCCGGCGTGAAAGTAGTATCCTTGAATTTTGCCTTCTCTGCGTATGATAATCTGCCTCCCGATTTCCTGATGAACGGTCGCTCTCACTCCCTATCCCTGCCCCTCTGGATTTGACGACGCTTGAGTATTAACCAGCGGATGGGGTTATGTCTACCACTTGAATCCCTATGACTCGTGGCTCAATCTTGTAATCTGACCGGCACTTGATCGCTGTCGAACTATCTTGAGTCTTTCCTCTGCTTTACTCCACAAATAGAAATCTCCGATGTTTTATTTATTACATGGTAACTGAATTTTATCAATTATAGTGTTTATGAATTGTTTTTGAAACTTTTACTGTGGACTGATAAATTTGCGACCAACTGGACTGACAGCCATGTTGGATTCCTCGGTGACACTGGATGTCGAACAAAACACGATAATTCGAGGTACAGATTGACCGAGGCGCGATCGGTTCGAACGCCAATTGATAACTGAGTTCCGTGGGCCCCAGAGCTCAGGTTGCGAGCCTGTCGTTCCCCCACTCCTCGCCTGCTCGCCGAGCGCAGCGTGTCCACACCGATCGCCTCTTGAGGGCGATTATCACCAAAACATCCCGCCCGCCTTCGTTCAAGAGAACGAAAGATGAAGAAAGGGGAGAAGATCATGGATGTCCGGTGTAAATCGAATTTCATCCGCCCGCCATGCCGAAATAGAGTTCCTTCTCTATTGGTCAGTCAGGTTGGTTGGAGTTGCAGGCTCATGGACCACTGGTAATTTGCAGATCTTCACGATCGGTCGTACATAGGTTCCAGTGTGGGTCTTGACCGTGACCACACGGACCAATCCATCCCGGCCGGGATGAGTATTGATTATGCGTCCCAGGGGCCAGCGTTTTTGTTCGAGGAGGGATGGATCTAAGAGAACAACTATGTCGTTCACCTGAAGGTTCTCACGCGCGTTCGTCCACTTGTTTCTTTGTTGCAGTGTGTGCAGGTATTCCCTTGCCCAGCGCCTCCAGAAATGGTCTCTCATGGCTTGAACAAGTCGCCAATGAGTTTCATGAGTCAACCCTTCCTCTGGTTACGCTGGTTCAGGTATTTGGTTCAGAGTTGCTCCGACCAAAAAGTGTCCTGGAGTTAACACGTGCAAATCGTCCACCTCTCCTGTGATAGGCGTTAACGGCCTTGAGTTCATACACATTTCGATCTGGACGAGAAATGTGTACAACTCCTCGTAGCTTAAGATCTGAGTCCCTATGACCCGCTTCATGTGAGATTTCGCTGATTTCACGGCCGCTTCCCAGAGACCACCAAAGTGGGGAGCACCGGGAGGGATGAAGTGCCATTGTATTCCCTCATTTGCCAGGGAATCCGCCACACGACCCCAGTCGATTTCGGCCTCGCGCAGCAAGGCGTGGAGTGCCGTGTTAGCGCCGTGAAATGTCGTGGCGTTATCGCTCCAAATTTCGCGAGGTTGTCCCCGCCTTCCCGCGAATCGTCTCAGAGCTGCGAGGAACGTATTGGTGGTAAGGTCACCGACGAGCTCCAGGTGCACAGCTTTTGTTGAGAGGCACACGAAGAAGGCTACGTAGCCTTTCACAAACCTGTGCCCACGACCCTTGGTTGTTTTGACGGACAGCGGGCCCGCGTAGTCGAGACCGACTCTCGAAAATGGCCGTGATGCAGTGATCCGTTCGGCTGGAAGATTCCCCATTCGTTGGTCTGATCTGCGCGGTCGCGTGCGGTTGCATGTCACACAGTTTCGTATGTATGACTTGACGCGTGACGCACCACGGAGAATCCAGGCCCTCCGAAGCACGTTCGCGTGCGTCAACTGTGATCCCCCATGGAGAATGTTTTTGTGGGCCCAGTCGATGATGAGTGCTGATAGCTGACAGCGACTCGGCAGGATGACTGGATGTCGTTGATCGTACGGTAGAGTTGCATACTCTAGCCTTCCACCGACTCTCATGACGCCTGTCTGATCCAAAAAAGGTTGCAAGCTAGAGATGGGGTGTTTCCGAGTCAAGCTTCGGTCCTTTGAGAGTATTGCCAGCTCCTGTTGAAAACCAACACTCTGAGTCCACGTTACACAACCCAGAAAGGCACGATCCAGTTCCTTCGCACTCAGGGGGGCCCGGAATCGGTCTCGTCGCTCCCGCAATGACACAAGGCAGAGACGAAAACGCAGGCATCTGGCCATCACACGGAGTAGCCGGGTGAGTCCTGAGAATTCGTGGAATACGTCACGGGGTACGCGTATCTGATGACATAAAACGTGTCTGAGCTCTGGCATGGGTAGCGCCCCGTCACTGTCGTTGTCGCGGGGCAGGTCAGTTGGCCAATTGGACTGTGGCTTTTCTAGCCATTGTGGTCCCCGCCACCAGAGTTTGTGCTTCTTTAAAGTTCCAGGATCGGTTCCACGAGAAGCAACATCAGCAGGGTTGTCCTGGGTGGGTACGTGGCCCCACTGTGCCTCCGGAAGAGTGGTTTGAACCTCCGACACCCGGTTAGCCACAAAGACTGACCATCGGGACGGATCTGAACGCAACCACGCCAACACAGTCTTGCTGTCTGACCATGCGTGGACAGGTATTCCTTGACAGTCGAGCTCCGTGATAACCTTATGCAGCAGCTTTGTTACCAAAACCGCTGCGCACAACTCGAGTCTCGGGATGGTTATCGTTTTGGTTGGTGCCACCCGTGTCTTAGCGGTTATAATCCGCGAAACGCCCGTGCCATCAGGGCGGCACATCCTCAGGTAGATTACTGCGGCGTATGCGAGCTTACTGGCGTCTGCGAAGCCGTGAATCTCTAGCCTGCTAGACTTGTTGAAGCCCAACCACCGTGGAATCGTCAAGTCTGCAACAGTAGCTAAGCCTGACCAAAACGTTGTCCATCGTGAGTTTAGATGGCTCGGTACCAAGTCGTCCCAATCCAAGCCTTCTCGCCATATGTCTTGTAGGAGAATCTTCGCTACGATTGTGATCGGGCTTAGCCAGCCGATTGGATCGAACAATCGAGCAATTGCGGAAAGAATTTTCCGTTTCGTAGGCACGGAGGTGACCTGGAACGGTGGAGCTTTAAACCGAAATTCGTCCTCCACTGGATCCCATGAAATCCCCAATGCCTTGGTGGGACCGTCGTCGCGAAAATCCTTCCAACTTGGACGAAGGCGATCGTCCTTAGACACGGACTCAGTGATAGACTGACGGTTTGCGACCCACTTTTTCAGATGAAAGCGTCCGGCTTCTGTTAGGCCAATCAACTCTTTGCACAGTTTCTTCGCCGAGTTCTCATCCTCGGCGCCTGTCAGAATGTCGTCGACATACCGTGACATTTCGTGGAAGGCGTACGCTTCGGGGGTGCCACCTGAAACTCGCTCGGCAAAAGTCCCTAGCCCTAAGTTGGTATCTCTAGCGTTCGGTGTTCGACGTGGTTCGACCATACCCTGTTCAAGCTAACTTGATTCGGTTCGAACTCGAGAATAGCGCGCGTAAAATTTGAAGGTTAAACGCATTTTGTTCAACGGAGCGGAACGGAAGAATAAGAACAACGAATTCTGCTCGTGCAGGAATTATTCTGCGAATATTAACCAACAATGTAATTTTTATTATTAGGCGCTCTATTCAAGAAAATTAGTGAATCGTGTAATATTTGATGCCTCAACGTGCTCGACGATACAATCAAGCCGCAGCGAAGCAGGTTTCTGGAGTCAAGTTCCTCAATAAGCCTCGACGATACAATCAGCCGCGGCGAAGCAGGTCTCCAGAGTCAAGTTCCTCAATAAGCCTGGACGATACAATCAAGGCGCAGCGGAGCAGGCTTCCGGAGTCAAGTTCCTCAATAAGCCTCGACGATACAATCAAGGCGCAGCGGAGCAGGCTTCCGGAGTCAAGTTCCTCAATAAGCCTCGACGATACAATCAAGGCGCAGCGGAGCAGGCTTCCGGAGTCAAGTTCCTCAATAAGCCTCGACGATACAATCAAGGCGCAGCGGAGCAGGTCTCCGGAGTCAAGTTCCTCAATAAGCCTCAACGATACAATCAGCCGCAGCGGACAGGCTTCCGGAGTCAAGTTCCTCAATAAGCCTCGACGATACAATCAAGGCGCAGCGGAGCAGGTCTCCGGAGTCAAGTTCCTCAATAAGCCTCGACGATACAATCAAGTCGCAGCGAACACGGAGTAAGAACCTCGACGATACAATCAAGGCGCAGCGGAGCAGCTTCCGGAGTTGAGTCCCTCGATGAGCCTCGACGATACAAAAACATCTGGAAAATTGCTTGATTCATAATAAATTGATTACTAGTCGAACCTGACATTACTTAATAAAATTTGTTGATCAATTGACTAAATCAACTTTCTTACCTGATCCAATTTTCCCGCACTCCATTTATTAAGACGATTCACTAATTTTCTTGAATAGAGCGCCTAATATCAAAATTACATTGTTGGTTAATATTCGCAGAATAATTCCTGCACGAGCAGAATTCGTTGTTCTTGTTCTTCCGTTCCGCTTCCTTTAACAAAATGCGTTTAACCTTCAAATTTCACGCGCGCTATTCTCGAGTTCGCACCGAATCAAGTTAGCTTGAACAGGGTATGGTCGAACCACGTCGAACACCGAACGCTAGGGATGCCAACTTAGGGCTAGGGACTTTTGCCGAGCGAGTTTCAGGTGGCACCCCCGAAGCGTACGCCTTCCACGAAATGTCACACCTCCGTGAAGTTAGCCGGAAAATTTCGATTTTCGAAAAAAAAAACTTCACGAATGGTTTGTTGGCCGTTTGTTGGTGATTGTTAGATAGATAAAATCGTTTGTTGGATTGTAGTTTTTCAATTAAATCGAAAATAAATTTTGGCAAAAAGTTAGCCGGTTGATTTTTAATATTCAATTTTTTTCACTCATTACGGTGTCTTATCGTTTGTTGGTCACGAAAATAGCAATTGGAACGTTTGTTGGATTACGGTTCGCTCAAAAAAGCAAAAAAAACCTTTCAGCCGATCAGCCGGGGGATCAGCGCCTGTCGGTTATAATCCGCCGTGACTTTAGCCATTTGACATGTGCGGTTGACATTTGCATTTTTCAGCCGCCGCTCCGTAGTTTCATCGTTTGGATTATGTTTGGATCTATACTTTTTCAAATTGACAAGCAATCATTTATGGGTACGTTAGAATTAGGGGCGATTGAAACGTTTATTGTCAATGGAGCGATAAACCCTAACCCCCTACAACTATGCAGGTTGGTCTTCTTCGCTTATAGGTTAAGTTATATTTTCATCGTATTTAATTTCCTTTTATTCCTTTTGACGACTTGCAAAAGTGCTCTACACATTTGGAGTCCTTAGCGGATCTAAATTTTAATATTCAACGCATAACTTTTTTGTATATTTCTCTACTCGTTTTTCAGATTGCAGAGGCCACCTCCGAAGCTATTAATTGAAGGGATACCTATCGCTACCTGTTTAAAAACGCAGCAGCGATGTCTGTATAAGTGTAGGTAAGCAAAAAACTTAATACACAAAGTTGATGAAAGTTCATTTGCTTTTGGTTTGACTGAACCAAGTTATTCCCACAAGCAAGTGCACCCTGTCTATTTGGTTTACACCCTCGTAGCGTTTGTAGCCTATCGTTAAATATAATGCCGAAGTAACCAATTGAGAATAGTTTCAACTTTTGACTTGTTTTCCCTTTTTTTCAGACCGCAGGTGCTAACAGAGATTGAATTTCGACTATAGGAAAACTTCTATAGTGTACTACAAAGTTTTTCTTGCACTTATCCTGCCTCAACACGCCAATTTTGGGGCAAATGGACAAGCACGTATATGAAAACTCAGACGTGTGTACAGAAATATCACTGATGAAATTGGTATACGTATGCCCAATACGTTGTCGTATGAAAATGATCAATGGACTACTGCTACAGTGGAAATTGCAACGTAGATCATTTCATATAAGAAGGTGAGAATCTTGAAAGTCAGTTATAATTTCTCATTTTTATGAACAAACATAGGTTATTTCGGTTTGAAGTGAAATTATCCCTCGACATATTTAGGTTGAAAGGAAAGACTCCATCGATCAAGTCAAGGCAAGTCAAGGCAACTTTGCCTTGACTTGATCGATGGAGTCTTTCCTTTCAATAGGTTATTTCGGTTTTTCAGAGCCATTGTTCTTAGGGATACTTTTGTTCGATTATATTATTATTCAATTAAACCCGGCATATTGCTGATAAGTGTCGCGAAGAATTCTCAATACGTAGTATTTCCGTGGTATATAGTAAATGAAAATTGTGCACTAACGCCACTAACCTATGATTTCTACACAAATGCGTCGTTTGTTTACATTATTATTGCGGTTCGTATTTATTCATCGTTCACGTAATATTGGTGTACTCGACACTTGTTTATGAGAAATAATTATTATTAGGTCTAGGTTTGTGAAAAATGCTAGCCCGTATTGTACAAAGATCTACCACATAGTCAAAGCATCCAAATACATAAGCTAAGATATTTCTTCTTCGAAAATATCACGTGGGAATACGTTCTGACAGGGCTGTAAGTCGGTCATTTTTTGTCGGATTGGTAATATTTTTCGATGCAAGTCATATTTTGTCATATTTTCATCCCTTTTGTCATATTTGTCATATTTTCGGATGCTTCCTCCTATTATTTCACGATCGGCGACGCGAAAATGTCATCATCGACGTTACTATTGAAGTACAAGCAATTTATGGGTCCATGATGTTTAACATATTAGCTTGACTATGTCATGCGGCTGGCGCTTTGTGTAAGCACAATACACATTGTATACAATGTATATGTGGGGCATTTCACGTCAAACCGACCCCTCATGAGCGTGACCCTCTGGGATTTCGATGCCCAATGGATTTTTTGGTTCGTTTTGGTCAAAAATGATGCCTCTAATTTTTGAAAAATTTTCCGACATTTTTGAAGGTCGTATAGTGACCTCAAATATCATCATCAAGATGGACATTTTTAAAATCGCTGATTTTTTTTTGTAGAATCAGGGACTCGAAAACACATCGTTTGGTCATAGACCGATCATGGGATGAAAATGCTAACATTTTTTTTTTCAATTTTTGATTTTGCACTAAAATATCAAAAAAATTCTAATCATGGTTTTTTGTAGTAAAAAATAAAACGAAAAGAAACTTTATCTTGGTGAAATTTGATTTTCTTGTTGGTTGAAGAGTAAAACGCCAAAAACGATCGTTGATTGCGGTTTTTTTTCGAATCAAGCATCGTTTTTGGCGTTTTACTCTTGAACCAACAAGAAAATCAAATTTCACCAAGACAAAGTTTCTTTTTGTTTTATTTTTTACTACAAAAAACCATGATTAGAATTTTTTGATATTTTTGTGAAAAATCAAAAATTGAAAAAAAAATGTTACCATTTTCATCCCATGATCGGACTATGACCAAACGATGTGTTTTCGAGTCCCTGATTCTACAAAAAAAATCAGCGATTTTAAAAATGTCCATCTTGATGATGATATTTGAGGTCACCATACGACCTTCAAAAATGTCGGAAAAATAAAAACAAGCGGGTTTGGGCTGACTATGAGCCAGCCTTCGAACTTCCCGTTATTTATTTTATTC
Source organism: Euura lappo (assembly GCA_018257835.1). NCBI lineage: Eukaryota > Metazoa > Arthropoda > Insecta > Hymenoptera > Tenthredinidae > Euura > Euura lappo. The sequence continues at coordinate 121,240 of JAEUYN010000059.1, read as the reverse complement.
TCAGCTATTTTGAAATTTGTAAATCTGACCTCAGATTCTTGATCAGCGGTTCAAAAAACCTTCGAGTACAAATTTCCGTAAGATTTCGAATGTTTTTAGTATTTTTCCCAGCAAATCGGACTCGCCATTTTGAATTTCGCTAATCTGACTTCAGATTCGTGATCAGTGACCCAAAAAACCTACGAGTACCAAGTTTCATCCAAATCCAAATGTTTTTAGTTTTTTTGCAGCACATCGAATACGCCAAATGAAAATTTTGCAAAACTGACTTCAGATTCGTGATCAGCGATCAAAAAAACCATATGGTACCAAATTTCACTGAAATCCGTTGATTCGTTCTCAAGATATCGTCATTTTTGTTGCGTTTTTTAGAATTTTGTTATTTGAATACTTCAAAAAGTACTAATCCGATCAAAGCCAAAATCTAATCAGTTCTAAGTTGAGAAAAGCCCCGTCGATTGAGCCCTATCTGATCAAAATCCGCGAACTCGTTCTCGAGATATCGCGCGGACAAAAATGTGGTCACATACACACACACATACACACACACACCCAGACGTCAAACTGAAAATAGTCGGAGGTGATTCTTTGGACCTCGAAATGTGGAGATTTAGTAAAAACTCGACTTTTCATTTTCGGGGTGATCACAATAACTTCCTTTTTCTCTGAAAACAGAGAAACGGGAAGTTAAAAATTGGAGGCATCATTTTTGACCAAAACGAACCAAAAATCCATTGGGCATCGAAATCCCAGAGTCACGCTCATGAGGGGTCGGTTTGACGTGGAATGCCCCATGTACAGTCATATCGAACGTGATTCATTTTTTTTTTTTTTTATGTCATATGGGGCCGGTTCCATGCACATTTTCCAACTTTCGCATCGACGATTCGATTTCCCTATCAATCGTGAATTCTTTCAGAGTAATTACATGAACGAAGATGGGCAAGTGTCAGTTCAATCCGGTCTGGTTAGCTAAAAAATACGACAACGGTCATTTCGTTAAACACAAAAGTGTCTTGCTTAATATGCCCGGCGGTCATAACAATAACGGGCGGGTTCCAGGCGATCACACATCCTGCATCAACCGTGAAGCATAGGGAGCAATGTGCACTGAAATTGCATAATACCTGTTGGACTTTCAGTATTCACTCTTTTTTCATCATCAAATAATTATTTTCCAGTCATATTATGGGCATATTTTGGTCATTTTTTTGTCATATTTTTGCATCTCTGTCAGTCATATTGTCATATTTTTTTAGGAGCTCGACTGCTTACAGCCCTGAAACGGGGGTATGGGCCGGGAAAAACACCCCAGAGCCACCGCACCAGCGGCTGCAGTGAGGGGCACCTATAGACCAATGGCGCGCGCCACCCAACCACGACCTCCCAACCCCTCAGCCGCGGGCAACGGAACGAGACAAAGTCAACCACCCGTGTCGAACGAAATAAAATGCTACAACTGCGGCGACCTCGGTCATATCGGGCGAGACTGTCTGCAGCGCCGAGGGAACCGAGTGTGCTACCGCTGCAAGCAGCCGGGACACTTACAGCACCGAGGTCCACAGCGAACCGCGGAGTCGATGCAAGCAGAGTTGGGAGGTGAGCCGGACCACGCTCCCACAAGTACATAAAGCGGCGGGTAGTCATCGGCGACGGACAGCCAATCACTGGTCTTGTGGAAGCGGGGAGCTCCGATTGCCTAATCCAAGCCAGCATGGCCATAGCGGGCAAATGGGTGATCGAGACCGAAGCGGGAAACGACGACCGGAGAATCTGCAGACTGGGCGGCAGCGTGGACCCCTTAGGAATAATCCGAACCACCATAACGGTCGATGAGGGGACGGCGGGACCCGTTGACATCCTGGTCGTACCGGATGGCGTTCAACCATACCCAATCCTCATTGGACGAACCTGGACGGAACAACCAGAGATCGCATACGCCAAGGTTCGGGAATCAGTTGCGCTTTGGGTACCACGACGAACTCCCTTTCAAAGACTGGAACTGGACTCCTCCGGAAGCCGACGAGATCCGTTCGACCAACGGCGTCACCATCCTCCCCTGAAGCGCCTTGTTCGCGGAGACGCGTCAGGGAAGCCCAACACCGCTGACCGACTTGTCCCTTACCGACGAGGGACACAAGGAAAAACACGTGCCAGCCCGCACGATGGTAGAGCGGGAAAACAAAACTGTCGCCCCCGTCATACAAGCCGCGACGGAGACTGACCACACCCCGTTCGAGCGGCTCTTTGGACACCAGCCCCGGGAGAAACTTCTTCGCGAGCCGGAGAAGCCGCGGGGCCAGGTCTTGGCAAAGAACCGACCCTACGTCACCTACGAAGTAGGCGGGGTGGTGTCCCCCCGACGGGCCCCCCAACCTACCGAAATCCCGACGAAGAGCCACGTAAAGGACCGAGGACCTCTTGTTGTCACTGAGGTACTACCTGGGAACACCTACCGAGTCCTCCAGTTAAAAAACGGGCCCGGGCGAACCTACGTGTCAACGGCGCACGTCAGTCAGTTGAAGCCGTGGAAAGCACCAATCCTGCGCAACAAAGAGAACGAGTCGGAGCCTCGCTGTGATCCGGAGCCCAGACCCAAGGCGGACGGCAGGCCGGAGCCTAGCTGTGATTCCACAGGCAGCTGGAGCTGGTTTCGACTGCCCCGTTGACTCGAGATTGGCGTGGCTGTGATCCGGATCTCCTGGGGACCGCGCTATCAACTGGCAGCTGGAGCTGGTTTCGACTGCCCCGTTGACTCGAGATTGGCGTAGCTGTGATCCGGATCTCCTGGGAACCGCGCTATCAACTGGCAGTTGGAGCTGGTTTCGACTGCCCCGTTGACTCGAGATTGGCGTGGCTGTGATCCGGATCTCCTGGGGACCGCGCTATCAACTGGCAGCTGGAGCTGGTTTCGACTGCCCGTTGACTCGAGATTGGCGTGGCTGTGATCCGGATCTCCTGGGAACCGCTATCAACTGGCAGCTGGAGCTGGTTTCGACTGCCCCGTTGACTCGAGATTGGCGTGGCTGTGATCCGGATCTCCTGGGGACCGCGCTATCAACTGGCAGCTGGAGCTGGTTTCGACTGCCCGTTGACTCGAGATTGGCGTGGCTGTGATCCGGATCTCCTGGGAACCGCGCTATCAACTGGCAGCTGGAGCTGGTTTCGACTGCCCCGTTGACTCGAGATTGGCGTAGCTGTGATCCGGATCTCCCCACACACACACGCTCTTAGACTTGGTTAACTAGATCTTACAATACCTGCACCCCGCTATCTTACTCTTTTCTCATAAGCCTGACGGCGCATCACTCGATACTTCGCGTACCGTGGGATAGCTTGGTCAGTCTTATGCATTTCCCTCACCCTTCCCCCTGGCTTCTTCAGTCTTGACTGAATTAGCTGGACCCACTTCTATAATAACTCTCTTGAGGATAACATCCCCCTTCGCTAGTAGTAGTTAATATTGTACACTCTGACTCTTACTTGAATACTTGAATAAACGCTGATATGTAATTACTTTGGGGCGTCCATTAATCACGTGATGCATTTTGGGCTGTTTCTGACCTCTCCCCCCCTCGTCGTGATCTTAAGTGAGACTGTATCCAACCCCACCCCCCCTCCCTGCTATCACGTGATTATTTATAAAAAAAATACATTCTATACACACAAATCAGAGAAACATGAAATGAAATGACTCATTTGCGTAGTAGAGTCAATTGTCAATCGCGGGACATTTGAAAGTCTTCAATAAGTAGAGGAGATTTTTTCGCACTGTTGAACGAAAAATATACGTGATTCGTTCAAATGACCCCCCCTCCCCCCATGTGATCGGCCGTGATTTTTCTAGCGATGCCTGATTCACGTGATAATGGACGCCCCCTTTGTTCTACGCGGAAACTCTCACTTACTTTATTTATATCTTAGACCTTCGGTATACTTCTGTATTTTTATTCGGGGTGAACCCTTATAAATATACTTGACGAGTATATCCATAGGCTTGTTACAATGGAAAATTAATAAGAGTTTGTAAGATCTGAAAAATCAATCACAAAAATGCTATGGGCAACATAGAACAGCCCGCAAATGAAAAAGAAATGTGGATAAAATTTTTCAAAGTAGGAAAAAGTTCTTTGGCATTTTTTTACTTACTGTTCAGACACTCCCTAAGTACAGGTACAGAGTATACTAGAAAAAAGCCTTATATGCTTGCCATCCTATAAAGTGTCTGCCCTGAGCAATGTCTGACGAACGGTGGGGACTACTGTTGGGAAGTCAAATCGAGACACTTGGCTTAGACTTATTTTATCAGAGTGCAAAAACATGGTAGAGCAGTTGGACCCAAAGCAATGTCGAGCTTGTTAGAAATGTTGATCAAAAGAAGCTTGAACATTTTTTGCGTCCGAATACTTTACCATTTGTATTCACTGAGATACAGAACGTCAAAGCCAGGTATCTCCATTTTACATCTCGATAATAGGACAGTCCGCAGATGGTTTCCCAATAGCTTATAGTTAACACTCTCTACCAAGTGGATAAAAAAAACTTTGGTTATATATATAGTTATGGCAATAATGTGCTTCTCCAGAATTCATGTCTGTCTTCGCTAATATTCCTTGAAGTACTATCTCAGAAGACTTTATTGAGTGTTAGTCGATAGTTATTAACTGATTTTGATATATTTGAATATTTCTATACTATTATTATTTTTGTGGGAGATCATAAGAACATTATAGTAAAGGCATAAAAAGATTGAATCCCCCACGATCGGCTGGGTTTCAAAAATTACGTTTTTGGATGTAGAATACCCGTGTTTTGTTTGGAGATATCGACCTACGTCGTATAAAATTATTTAACGAAATAAAACTGTCTATTTAAATCTTGGGCGATAATTGCTAGAATACCCCATATACAATCGAAAGAGTTCGTCGAAAGGCTAGTTCTATGAGGTGCGTGTTTCAGGAATCTACGTTAAATATTTTATACTTCGTATGCTCAAACACCTGTATCAATGAGGCTGAGGTATATTTCGAATAGATATTTCACGGCATATGTATAGGACGTAGCGAGGAGACAAATATGAAATATAAACTTCTCGAGGTGAAAAGATACTTGAAGTCCTACAAGGGCTGCATCGCGAATCCAACCGGGACTTTCGATGCCTGGCATGCACGTTGAATGTGAGCTTGTATTCGAATATAACGTCTAGATGTTTAGGGGAATCGTCCAGAGTTCCGCTCTCACCACGTTAAAACGATTTTATAATAGTTATATATACTATATATATATGTATATATATGATCATTAAAAAGTTATGACTCTGTAGGACGCAGAATGCCAAGGATGCAAGTTATCAAGTTTTATTATGCGAGTAACGATACAACTTGTCTCCAATTTCTCTACCAGGTTTGAAGACGTCGTATGCATGGATTTATGCAGGCAAGGGCGCGCGTCCGTTGGACTCGTGTGCTTTTGCTTGCACAAATGCAGGTTCCACGATTTTCGAAGTACGACTTCATAGTCATAGTCCAATACACATATGTGCTGGAGCACGAATATGGTATTTCACGGTAAAGGTTTTCATTTTAACAATAATTGATGAATGCGCGGGAAATTCAAGTCATGCAACCTGACAATGCTAGCAGGGGCCAGGCTTACAAAATAAATATTAAAGTCTTGTGAAGTATGAAGAGGGGCGATATTTTAGTTAACACATATTTCGGAAATATATTTATGACGTACGCTGATCAAATTTTTTTATTTTACAGAACCAAAATGAACGTCTTGTCTTTTTGCGGTCATAAATGCGCCCGTCGACCGCGCTTGGAGAAATTTGAGGAGGCCAGGAGCGTCCAACAACGAAACGTTATACACAGATTAAAACTGCAGTATTGTGAAATTCTGTCTCTGTGTTGTTATTTCTGAAATTACCTGATTGCCCCAGAAAAAATGGTCTCTGTTTACGATGATATACAGGGTGAATTCCTAGTCTAAAGTTCGTTAGCATCAAGAAACAAGCTGTCGGACAGTTATGAGCCAATCGGACTGTCCGAAAGCTCATTTTTCGATTCTAGCTAACTTCAGACTGTATCATCGTTATAGGAATTTACCCTGTATAAAATTGTCCAAAATTTTAAGAAATTGAATGCACTCATAAATTACTAGAATTCAATATGGATACAAAGTCGAGACACGATTTCGGAGAAAATTTTATCGGATCATACAAGATTGTTTTTTTGCGGGGCTTCTCTTTCTTGACTGCAGGAAATTTTTTCGATCTGACGAGCTGCAGGAACAACGCTCGGCCGGATCATAATAGCGAACGGGACATCATATGGGGAAAGAGAGGAAAAATTTCAACTAGTCACGCCATTTGAAATTAGTGTGTTAAAATTGAAAATTGAAAATGAGTACGCGAGAGAATCGAAATTTCTAGATTGAACTCTAGATTTAGGTTGATTAGTAATTCTAGATTCTAAAGAGTCGATAATAGATTTTACTTAGGTACGTGATTATAATTCTTGAGAAGAGCGTGCACCCCAACACCTCTTGGGCGAAATAAAGAAAACAAAAATCATAGAAAGTAAAACATGAGATCGTATATGTATATTGTATATGTATATATTGTATATGTATATATTGCGTCAAGTTGATACTTGTTAGGACCTATTACGAGCCCGATATCAAATTTGATGCGAAATTAGGCTGGACGCAGCGGTATTTGCTCCAAAGGAGGCTCCGGACTGTCGTCGTGACAATTTAAGGTAAAGATTGTATCTGCACGGTCAGAAGTATAAATGTATTCGGTTGTTCTTACCAGACTACATAGTTTAACCCGAAATAGGAGTATACCTATTGGTCATTGTTATCATGCGTCGTTGTACAGATAATGAATCGATAGTCCACGTACCTGCGGTCGGCTATCAAATAAAAATTTAGTATCTAGAACGACGGGAACTTAGGATTCCGTTAACGATCTTCGGAGTAAAATCTTTGGGTCTGTTTTGATCGAGTGAAATTTTTTGTTCTTTGCAAATAGAATACGTATACGTACAAGATTCTGTTATAAAGATTCCTGAATATCTCTGTCATGTAATAACTTCGTGTTGTATTTGCTATATTGACTATAATATAACGTAATCGAAGCTGCGGCGTGTGAGAAGTTGATATACCACACATATTGACTGGTTGTATTCTAACATTAGCAGTAAGGTAAAAAAGGGAATCTATATCTAAATCATTCCTATGTCCATAATGCGTGATTGCAAAGTATTTTATTTATTACATAAAAAGAGATTAGAAAAAAATAATAATAAACAGAACAATTATGTACTATCAGTGATAATGAAAAAAAAAGAAGTTATATTTTCGTTAGTTATCAAGAAAAAAGAAATGCTGAATTTTTCTTAGAAAATTTCAATAAGCCTAAAACAATATATGCTATAAATGCCTAACATTATAAAAATCAAACAATCGCTAAATCCGAATCCAAATATTTAATCCTGATTCAATACCGTTTTTTTTTTAACGGTACTGAAATTACTAATCTTTTTCGCCGTCTTCTTCGTCTTCTAAAAGACGAGCGTGTATAGATCCGTGTGCTGAAAGAGTTTCGTAGTATTGATCAAAGAATAATGTGGCCGATTCTTCGAAATGGGCTGTCCTGAGTGACAGAGCCTTGACCTTTTCTCTTGCCTCTGCTAATTCCCTTTCGTCCGATTCGGTATCCAGCGTCTGCTCTTGAATCTCCTTCATATCAATTTCAAGCTCCTCAATTAAATCCCTAATCTTATTTTCCTTGACTATAGCTGCAGCTCGGACAGCCTTAAGCTTGTTCCTTGTCTCGTTGATCTTGGAGACCCTCTCCATTTTCTGAGCCTCGAGAGCTTCGAGGTCCTTCGTAACACACGATTCCACGAGCCAGGAAAGCCAGCCCAAGACCTGGGGCCAACAATGCATGGCGCTGGGAATTATCAGCCAGGATTTGTTGACCTGGCCGGGATACTCTAGCTTTTTGGCTACCTTCGGAATTTCCTCTACGTAATTCCGGAGAGTAAGCGAATGCTCCTTGACGTCAAGGAGCTTTATCAGCAGATCCGAAACCTGAACGAACATTTTCAACGTTATCGGCTTCAGGCTGCCGCTGCTGTTGACCATGCTCGCCTGATTTAAACTCCTCAGGTAGGCGTCTATCTTACGGAGCATCTTTGCTTGAAAAGATTTATCCCCTAGTGGACGATTATCCTTGGGCGTAGGCTTCGGGGCTATTTCCCTCGCCCTTTCCGCAGACGGCGATCTCTTGGGGACGGCGCAGTCCAGTGGCACCTGGAGTCGGTTTTGACTGCCCCATTGACTTTCGACTCGCACTGTGGTAATAAGACAAGATTTATTATGAATGGACCGGGAATTATTGTGTACATAGAGAATTGAAAAAATTCCAGCAATTATGACTAATATCTGATAATCATTGAACAATGCTGTGGTTATAATGACATTAGCTTTTAGATCTCGATTGTTAGATAATTTTTTTTTCTTTCTTTCTTTTCCAATTTTTTATTACAATTTTTTATTACTTTTGAAATTATTTTTTCATCCAATTAGGATGAATATCGTGAATATAGAAGGAAATAATTGAAGAAGTTGATTCGAAATAATTTTTAAACGAGTCAAAACTACAGTAAAACCTCAGTCCCTGTCCGCTCTCGGGACTGAACGCTTCAGTCCCTGTCCACGGAACAGCTGACTGTGGAGGGGAGCGCTCGGCCAATCACGATACAGATACAGTTAGACGGGGCGTGACAACTGTGAGCAGCACCAATACGGCGCCGAACGGCGGACAGGGACTGAAGCTAGGGATCGGACAGGGACTGAAGTTGGACAGGGACCGAGGGGACAGGGACTGAGGTTTCACTGTACTAGGGGTCCAGGGGCCGTATTCTGGGAAAATTTTCTCACGTTGTCACTGTGAGACTAGGTGAAAAATGGCCAAAAACCGCGGAGTGCGCATGCGCAGGGTCGATGTTTTTAGGTCGACTTGTGCATCGGCGTTCTAACTGAGCGTGAAATGTGCCGATGAGAGGAGTGAATTGCGTGAATCAACGATGAAACCGCCTTTTCCTGAGTCCAAAGAAGAATCGTGCACAGGAAAAACCTTGTGAGATAATACGTGAGAATGTAGTGAAAACATTATCTATGAATAAGTGCGAGAGTAGTGTATTTAAAGCCTTGTTAAAGGCATATATGTATATATTAGGAATTTTCAAGCTATCCTCGATAATGACTGATCAGTAAACTACAAATACTGTCTATTATTATTATTATTATTCTTGTTTTGATCATTATTATCATTGTTGTTGTTGTTTTCATTATTATTATTATTATTGTTATTTTTATTATTATTATCATTGTTGTTGTTGCTTTCATTATTATTATTGTTGTTTTGATTATTATTATTATTGTTAAGTGATAACATAATATGACCCAAAATAAATCATTGCGGGGTGAAGTTTGATGATACCAGTTTTGTGCTGATATGTGGTTTTATATTTGAATACAACAGTATAATATACACGTAATAATCAACGGAACCTCGCTAAATATAAAATGATGTTAAGCAGCGTTGAACAAAGAAAAAATTACCGCTTCATTTGTTGTTTTATCAAAATAGCAAACATTACGTCTAGTAGATCAAGAGAGGATAATCACTCGTGTAATCTGGTGTACACCAGTTCGAAAATCTCTTATAATTTTTTTAAATCCTTTGTAGTCTTTGTAGTCCTGTAATCTGATGAACACCTGAGTGGCCATTCATTAATTACAAGGATGATTTTGGCGATTCATGCCCCCCGTACCCCATGTAGGGGTACATAAGATTCCCACGTATGATTCTATCTCGTTTTGCAGAATAATATTGTTGCTTGAAAATAAAACAATCCTTTTTGATCTGTGGGCGAAGAAGGTGGTCTAGTGGAGTAAGTCTCCGGCTAAGCATCCGTGGATCCCGGGTTCGATTCCCGGATCGTCCGTTAATTTTTCTCATCAGTTTTTTCAAAAATTGGTATACACTTTCAATTGATTTACATTAATAATTTTCCATCTTGGGCGACACACCCGTCGTTATTATTAATATAAATACAACTAAAAGGCCGCGGTGTACATATGAATGAATAGTCCTACTGGTGACACACCCGTCATAGTTCAAAGGCAAACATATGATGTACACGACTTTGCCTTGTGTTTATAAACAGTGCTACACGCAAGAAAATACACATTCAATTAAAATTTGAGCACTAAGAACCAATACAAGACCTACAAGAAGAAGCTAGTATATGATGAGAAGAATTGACGTGATCTGTGGGCGAAGAAGGTGGTCTAGTGGAGTAAGTCTCCGGCTAAGCATCCGTGGATCCCGGGTTCGATTCCCGGATCGTCCGTTAATTTTTCTCATCAGTTTTTTCAAAAATTGGTATACACTTTCAATCCTTTTTGATTTTCCAATTTATTTAAATGAGATTAATACGCGGGAAGAATGTACTATAATTATTATTTATTGAGTAAAGCTCCTTTTTTGACCATATCCTCAGGAGTTGTATGAATCTTTCTTAGGTATCGTAGGTCAGTGACAGCAGTTTTTTTTTATTTTTCATGTTTCGACCCCGAAGAGGTCGATTATTATTCACAACATTTGAAATGGATAGAAATGAATACCTACATTTAAAAATTTCTAACTTTATTGTACAATAAAGAAACATGTAAATCGCAGTGTACATTATAGAATGAAGAAAACCATAAGGCATCCGAGATGGAACTAGATTTCTATTAAATTTTGACTTACAAAATATTGCGCAAGAATGGGTTTTACCCCTTCCCCCCAAATAAGGGCATCTAAAGACTTCTTTAACCCCCCCTCCCCATCGGGACCCTTACGTAATTAATGAATGGCCCCTAATTGACGAGTGATCGACCACCCTCGTAGATACATAAAAATATTTCACAGGATTGTTGTTCAATGTTAGATAGGATTCTTTCTTTCGAATAAAAGAGAACGACATGTTCAGGATCGTTTATCAACATTTAATTACAACCACGTCTATAATCCCTAAACCTTTCTCCAACCACCCCTACATCATCAATCCTTCGTAGATAGAACACAATATATCTACTTCACGTACGATCTTATTACTGTTCAATAAACTGGCATTGTATATGAAATACTCAGGGCTAATAATCCATGATTTTCGATTCGAACCACGAATTTATCATCAAACTATGATGCTTTGTATTAGCTTCAACTAGGCGATAATGGCGTGCACCGATTACAACTGCAGTGATTACATAGATTTCAAGTGATTACAAATCCCTTGTACACCGGATTACAACAGCGATTAACCCCTCGGAAAAATTATATAAGTCTTAATGCCATATCTACTAATATTAAATGTAAGCCACAATTATCAGTGGCAATGAATTGATAAATAAAGCTAGTGAAATAATATTAATTTAGGATTCCACTTTCAATTTTTTATAGGTATATGATAATTTTGAAATGCGGAACCGAACTTTTGTGGAAAAGGTAGTATTCACTATGGTTTCACACGTTTCACGACTTTCGCCATCTATCGGGTTTCACGGTGAAAACGTGAGAAAATTTTCCCAGAATACGGCCCCAGAATAACCCCGACTTCAACTTCTCCTCAATATTTCGCATAGAAGATGTTTTTTTGTTTTTTTTTTATTGAAGAAAAATAAAGATTACAAAGGCTGGGAGCTAGCCCATATAGCCTGAAATTTATACAGAAGATGGTAATTTAGTCCTTATCGTTGGCGATATGGATTGTGGGATCAGGAAGGAATCGAGGAGCACAGACTTCTTCTTCTTCGTTTTTTTTTGTGGCCCTTGGTTTTCACCATCTAGCCAAGGGACAGACTTAGGACTAGCATAGAAGATGCTCGAATCTGAACCTGTAGCGTCATCTGTTAGGAGTATGAAGTGTTGACTATAAAGCGTTAGTCTGGCCACGAAGACTGTGGTCTGGCCGCGATGTAAGAAAGACAGGTGGGTCGACTGCGAGCCTTTTCCCATATAACGCACTGTGATTTTTACGTGGAATTTACTCACGAATTCCACCAGGTGTCGCGTCGACGGAGGACGATAGAATGGAGGGAAATTTAAATGTCGACTTGGTTAATAACGAGAAATGAGATGTTCTAGAAGCCAATATAATATACATTTCAATTTTTATAGTATATTATGCACCTAGGGGCGACAAAGTTGTTTTTGACGAGTGCGAGGTTGGATCGAATACAATCGCACGAGTCTAAAACAACGTTTGCCCTGTGGTGCATACGATACTTTATACACCGAAGGGAAATAAAGCGGTTTTTCCTGCTGGAGCAAGGCAATAAACGGCCGTTTATATCCCTGAGGTATATAATAGTATATTATGCACCTAGGGGCGACAAAGTTGTTTTTGACGAGTGCGAGGTTGGATCGAATACAATCGCACGAGTCTAAAACAACGTTTGCCCTGTGGTGCATACGATACTTTATACACCGAAGGGAAATAAAGCGGTTTTTCCTGCTGGAGCAAGGCAATAAACGGCCGTTTATATCCCTGAGGTATATAAAATCACATAAGTATCACATTTACGTATATTAATGCTCTTGTAAAGTGTATATCACAGATTGCGTAAGGTTAAAAAATAGATGAAACGCAAGCTGATCATTTACACTTGGAATTTTCAAAACCTGTTTCAGCAGCCAAAACACATTCGATTGATGTGAAATTGATATCAGTGACGTAGAAAAACCGAATGAAGGGCGTGAGACTCTTGGATTTGCGAAAATCGAAACTACATTTTTTTCAACAATATTGTTCCGTAATCCAAGGAAGTGCTGCCCCTCTCCACGAGGGGCAGCACTTCCTTGGGTCACAGAACAATATTGTTACACGAAATTCTAATTATGTCTTTCGATTTTCGCAAATCCAAGAGTCTTACGCCCTTCATTAAGTTTTTCTACGTCACTGATATCAATTTCACATCAATCGAATGTGTTTCGGCTGCTCAAACAGGTTTTGAAAATTCCAAGTGTAGAATCAGATCAGGTTTTAAACCACGATGTTCGTTGACAGGTAAGGTTGGGGTTCAGGTTAGGTGCCAATCGTCGAGACCTGATTGGTCGCCCCGCGCACCAGCGCACTCTGGATGTAGCAATCGGAAATTCCACTTAAAAATCACAGGATTTGGGGCTAGTCGACCCACCTGTCTTTCTTACATCGTGGGTCTGGCGGCCTGAATTGGAAGTGTGCGCACTCGTATCGTAACACTTGCGCACTTATGCGAGTGCACGAGTGTACGAGAGTGTACGAGTGTCGAGTATGCACGCACACTTACCAATTGGAACACGGTCTTTGGCAGCCGAGAAACAAAGTAAACATGAAGAAAACCCTCACTTACGATCTTCAAAACAATGAACTTTTTGGAAGGTCATGAACTGTAGTATTTTTTTTTTTTTTCTCAAAGTACGGTATCTCGAGAATACCCAGCTAAATTTTTAGCCAAAAATATAAAAAATTGCGGAAGTTGATTTTTTCAGTAAAACAAGTTACTTTTTTTTAGTTCTTTGCTTTGCGAATTTTTAACGAGACTCGAATCTAATTTTATATCAAATATCCAAATCAGGCCCATTCTGGAGATCCTAAAGTACTTCCAGGAATTTTCCCGTAGTCAAATTGTCAACAGAATCAATGTGACGAGGTTAGCTGGGGTCAGGGTGACCCCGTATAAGTAATGTGGACTAGAGATGGCCGATTACGATTCGATTATCGCGCTAATCGATTAGTTGCATTCGATTAATCGATTATTTGAATCGATTAGTCAGGCGTTCGATTAGTACTACAATCGATTATTTTCAACCGATTACCGATTCGATTATCATATCATAGGCGTATTCGCGTTGGGATCAAAATGATTTTCATCATAATGATGTGCCAATCAGATGTCGAATAGCACCGCTCTGAAGTTAGGCGCTATGATCTTATTGGCTGATAATATGACTCATTATGATAAAAATCACTTCTAGCCCCAACGCGAATGCGCCTATACTAAAAAATTGTATAACGCGACAGAAAGAATGTTTAATATAAAAAAATGCTGATTTTAAAAAAGAAAATGTGATATAGAATATGAAAAAAATTATTCTCAATTGAAAAAGGAGATTGGTATGATGTAGAATGAGTTTAATATGTATTAGATTTTGTTCACACGCTTCATCGCGTACCCTACAATAAACGCATTTTGAAATATATATTTTTTCACAATTTTTTCATAATCGATTAATCGATTATTGAGGAAATCGATAAATTTTTCGCAATTAATCGATTATTATAATCGTGACGTTTCCGATTAGCCGATACATACATAGTAATCGATTATCTACCTCTCGATTTCCATCTCTAATGTGGACGTTTCAAGAGGTGTAAGTGACTTTAGAGTGGGTTAAGGATATAACGCGTGTCTAATGGTATAAGGTCGTATGCGCCAATATACGACTTTTTACCACGCATAAAGGTAAAAAGGCATGTCAAATTTTTTTTTCCGTATTTACGCGAAATATGTTAAAATACCGTCAGAAAAGTAGAAATTGCAAATTTGATCAACTAACAGTGAAAGGTCGTAAGTACTGGCGGTTATGCCCTTTCATCTCTAACCCAAAAATAAAAAACTGTGTTCACTAAAGGTAAAAGGTCGCATACGCCATTATTTTATTTTTTTACTCTTTTTTTCGAAATACTCCAAAATGACGTGAAACGTAGAGAAAAGTGAAAATTCCGAGGTTTTTTCAAAATTTTCAAAATTCAAAAAAAATTATTAAAACGCTAAAGGTAAAAGGTCATATCGCCATTTTTTTTACTCATTTTTTCGAAATACTCTAAAATCATGCGAAACGCGAAGAAAAATGAAAATTCTGGGATTTTTTCAAAATTTTCGAGATTCAACAAAAATTATTGACACGGTAAAGGTACAAGGTCGCATTCGCCATTATTAGTATTATTCTTTCTCATCTTGAGAATCGGAATTTTCATTTTTCTATGCATTTCACATGATTTTAGAGTATTTTGGAAAAATGAGTAAAAAAAAATATCGGTGCGACCTTATACCTTTAGCTTGACAAATTTTTTGGTTGTAAAATAAAAATTTTGGAATTTTATCCGAAATTCGATCTATCTATGCGTTTCAGAGGTTTTTAAACGTTTTATAAAAAAAAGTATAACAAGTAAAAAAATATCGATGCGACTTTATACCTTTAGTTTGTTAATTTTTTTTGTTGAGAATTAAAAATTTTGGAATTTCGTCCGAAACTTGATTTATCTATACGTTTCAGAGGTTTTCAAAGGATTTGTAAAAAAATTATACAATATAAATGAAAATGGTGGATACGACCATACATCATTAGTGAACACGATTTTTTTTTCCAATCTAGAAATGAAAGGATGTAACCGCCAGTACTTACGACCTTTCACCTTTATTTTTTCTTTCGGCTAATTTTCATAGATGTATGCGTTTCGGACACTATAAGAGCGAATGGCAAAGGACAAAAAAAATATACGACCTTTTACCACCAAAATCAACTTTTTGGCGCATACGACCTTATACCATTAGACACGCGATAGTAGATTTTCGAGCAGTACACCTTTCTTTCGTAAACAAATTTTTTTCTTCTTCTGTTTCAAGAGGTGTAAGTGACTTTAGAGTGGGTTAAGGATATAATAGATTTTCGAGCAGTACACCTTTCTTTCGTAAACAAATTTTTTTCTTCTTCTGTTTCAAGAGGTGTAAGTGACTTTAGAGTGGGTTAAGGATATAATAGATTTTCGAGCAGTACACCTTTCTTTCGTAAAAAAATTTTTTGCGCCCTTTTGGTAAACATTCGAGCAAATTGAAAGATTGTTAGATCGATTACCTAGTGGTTTGAGGCCGTAGTTTTCGTTACTAGGATCGGCAGATGAAGACCGTATCCTGGGTCGTGTCTCCGTCTCATCTGCCGTCCTCGATGCCGATCTGCCCCTCAATGTTTGTGCACGTCCCCGTTCCTCTTTTTCGATCAGAGATATTCTAACGGGGTTAACCGAGGGCTTGCCTTCCGCGGACCTTTTCTGCATTCTGACGCGTAGCGTTAATACCGTGTCTTGTTATACTACAAAATCTTCAACTTCTGCTAGATAGACACACGATGCGTGCCGCATGCACGCGCGGTGTTCACTGAGTTCAGAGAGGCCGACTTGAACGTTTCTAGTTTGAATCGAAGCTCGACGCAGATGCACAGTGATCGGAGTGAAACAGCCAATCGGAAGGCTCGACCGGAGCGAATCAAGATTACGATTGGTTCACTCACCGCAGAGCAAGCGGAGACCATGGAGTAGAAGGAGCTGTGTCCAATCATGTCGCTGTGTGTCTGACGGTGTCTGTTTTCTTGCTTTGTTGGAAAGCACATTGTATATACCACACATAAAACTCGCGAATCAATTAACTAACGCGCTAACGCGCCTTTTAAATTGGGCACACCGATCTCACTGTTATCGTCAAATCGATGGCCATGCAAACATTATGTCTCCGAATTCTAACTCACGACTTATTGAATTAATGACAAACAATCCAAGTATTCTGGATTTATTGTGATATCTCCTATTTTAAGAAGGTCGTTAATACTTGGACTTGTCCAATATAGTGGATTCGTTATATTTAGTAGACATTAACACCGCTGTAGCAGCGTCTAGCTGTGCATTGTCTTCTCCGACTGTAGTCAGAAAATATCTTGTTTCCTTGATTGATCGACCCTCGTATTGTTTTGATAAAAAAATGATTTTCATTCTCTCTTCGTAAAATATATTTCGCAAGCTCCGGATTCATGTGTTTTTCCTGATTTGTATTTTCCCCCATTTTTTTTTACTTCAACCAGTTGTCTTTACGTGGTAATACGGACTAAGATGTGTACTATGTTCTCTTTTTGTCATATTCAAAAATTACCTGATATACAACTTTTTCACCAGAAAATTTTCCTGAAAATACAGCTACAAGCCTACAACCCTCGAGCAACAGCTTGTATGACGTTAAATTTCATCTATTCGCGACGGATTCTAAGAGTTTCTGAAAACGATGACGATTGTCCTGACGAGCCAGTCGGTAAAAAATATTACAGTATCGATCTTATCTGCGGTCGGTAAAGAAGCCGTAATAAAAAATTTCGAGAGCCCCGCAGGTTGATCTGCGTGTTTTCAAATTTGAGCAAATTATGCGATAAATCGGTAAGAGGAACCAAGTCAAAGTATAAAAGCCAGTCAGGCCTGAATGATTCGTATTTAAGTCGAGATTAAGAATCACTGTGAGGCCAGATTAATAGAATTGTAGACAATTTGAAAATTAAGGATTGCTAAATTACAGCGAAAACGGATAAGTCAAATCGCAACACGGTTTTCAATGGATTAAAATTGTATTATAATACAGGTGTAACTTTACACAACAATTACAGACTAAAGAGATACTCTGAAACTACCAAACCGTCACAAAATAACAATCATATTTCAAATAAACCGCCATAGACCGACCGACAATTAGATTTCATTACACTTTCACTATGCTTGTCGATTTCACACATCCTATATTCGATAAAAATTATCCTCTCACATTACATTACATTACAAGCATTTAGAGTTTTACTCGGTTCCAGTGAATGTAGATAATATAAGTCAATTATAAATTTGCGCGAAAATTCATCGATATAATCTATCAATCTTGACACCCATAAGCATTCAGGCACTTTATTCGTCCGATGCATACAAAGCTTAGTGTCTAACGCGTTAGACCGGTTCGTATAGGCGTGAAAAAAATCATTCGTATGATAAAGAAGATCAGAATACAAGCATTTGCTCCAAGAAAGAATAGAAAAGATAAATTTACCAATCAGACTCTCTTTTTCAATCATTATTCATCCTCAATACACGCAGGCTTGGAATATAGACTTTATATAACAACGTAAACGAGGAAATTATTTAACAGAAATCCGTACGTTTATCGTTTTTCTTTTTATGAAAAATTGGACCGTTTTTCACGGACAGAATGAAAAAAGTATATCAAAAGCGAAATAATTAACAAGCATTAGTCGAAAGCATGAGAAAAAAAATATATATCTGGTAAACAAAGCTTCAACGATCCGTTCGACCCTGGTTTGGTGTATAGACACGATATGTAATATAGTTGCAGAGCCGTACACCTAAGACTGATGAAAAAGAAAATCAATTACAAAGTCTTGGCAAGTGAAACGAAAAAGTTGGACGAGTTTCCGAGACTGTATCATCTATTGCTTGTGTTTCTACGACGTAATATCAGTGACTTTATCAATGACTTCGCCGCGTTGTAGTGGCTGAATATCAGTCTTTAAAAAAAACTGCTGAAAAATCCCTTCTTCTTTTCCGCAGGTGCGGTATTCTTGCGGAATATCGTGTCTATGTCCTTGAAGACGTCCGCGCTGGCCTTGGCTGCGTTTACGTAATAATGAATCCCCCTGAGGGCGTAGTAGTCCACCAACGGCGCAGTCTGCGTGTGATAAGTTACCAGCCGCTTCTTCAACGCCTCTGCATTGTCGTCGGACCTTTTGATCAAAGGCTCCCCGGTAACCTGCCAAGAAATCAGAGGGATTGCGATTGAAGCCCAGAATCTTATCTCCAAACAATCTTGAGATATTTTCTCTGTTTAATCGGGATAAGAAGATCAGGGATTGAAATCTTTCTATCCGTCATCTTAATAATTGGGCAGAGTACAAGAGATCGTTACGCAGTTTCTTACATCGTCCTTCATTGAGACCTTGGGTGGTGAAAATTCTTCGTGATACGATCGTCCGCTGCCAGGGTGAATGAGACGTCCAGTTATCCTGCGTACTAGCAGATTATCGTCGATCCCGAATTCAATGACTGCGTCGAGCTTCGTTTTTCTCTTTTCGAGCAATTGGTCGAGCTAAAAACCGAGAAAAACCGTGTGATTAACGAATGGAAATGAATAAACTGAAGAAGATTGAACGAAAGCGAGAGAAGCCGGTAGTTTCATCACCTTCTCTGCCTGCGGTACCGTCCTGGGAAATCCATCGAGCAAAAATCCTCTTTTGCATTCCGGCTTGTCAAGATTATTGTCTATCATATTGACGACGAGTTCGTCGCTGACCAGTTTCCCCTGGTCCATAACAGCCTTGAGCCGACTGCCCAACGGAGAACCAGCCGCTATTTCAGCCCGCAACATATCACCGGTCGATAAATGACACAGGCAGAATTTCTCCTTCAACGATAACGCCTGAAATATCCACAAAAAAATTAAGTTTGCGATCTCTTGTCCCTCGTATTGTTAAAAAAATTTGATTCAAGTGACAAATGACTCGCAGAAAAATATTAATCCGGTAGATTTTCGGTTCTAAGTTTCGTATTGTTTGAAAATGTCGCTTTTTCGCGCCATGCTATGACGACACTGTTCGCTATAACGAGCCCGCCCGCTGGTGTCGTCTGTGGGAACCCCCGCCTCACTTGACACTCCGAATCCCCTCGTCCTCGCTCTCCATTGGCGGATACGTTGGGTATTTGGTCAAGGCCAATCAAAAATCGTTTTTACCCAGTTGAGTGCATGAGAACGATTTTAAGGTTATATCAGGCTATAAAATAACAAAAACTATCGAAGCCCGTGCAGATTGTGCAGAGAAAAATATTAGTTTAGATAAAAAACGAATCCATTGCGAGGCCTTAAACTAGAATTGGAGTAGATTGAAAGATAAATTGATACAATCGAGTCGTTCTGATGATGTTTGTTTGATGATATAACAACAATCATAATAACAATGACGATAATGATGGCTGATAGATGGATAAAAAAAAGACGATCGTGCGACTTTTTGTGTTTTTTATATTCAAAAATGTACCTGCGTTCCCTTCCCGCTACCGGGTGGCCCCAATAGGACGGCATTAACCCCCTTAGCCGGGGCATCGATGTTTTCTTTCGGTGCTGGTGCTGTTGCTGGTGGCATATCTGCACGGTATTTATTATCGCGCGATAAATCGTTTTGATGATTAGTCAAAATGAGACTCGATGAAGAGATCGTACTTATCACGGATAGAGACACGCTCTGACTGACTAGTGTGACGAATTACAAGGTCACGAATACACTACACAGATGCGAATTTATTACGCGACCTCAGCGCCATTTTCGTCCACTGGCGACCCTGGCGACCAATCACAAGCTATCAACTTCTAACGTGGCATTCGACCGCGAATTCGCTGTGCGATAGAGAGGCTCGAACGGTGTGGCGGGATTTTTGAAACGCTTGAATAAAAAATTTCCTCAAATATCGTGAAATATCCTTGGACATAATTTGATATACCTGAATCTCGTTGTGTATCGAATGATACATACAACGATCCATCTTGTTTCATAATGATAACTGATATGCAAATATTGAAGAAACAAAAGATTTCTGTGTACCGTTATGACCCTCAAGATTTCTGCATCTGCATTTTTGGAACTTTGGCTAGCTGCAGCTCCTAACTAGTTGATCCTAGAGAAAATTTTGAACGGAGTTTTTTGTTGCCCTTTCAATTATCTAGATACGCATTTTTTTAGTTTTTTTTTTATCGAATCATTTGAAGCCAATTTCAGATGAATTCAAGCTTTGGCGTAGTTCCGAGACGGTTAATCCTAGCGGAAAATTTGTACGACGTTTTTTGTTGCCTTTTCGATCATCTAGATACGCATTTTTTTAGTTTTTTTTTATCAAGTCATTTGAAGCTACTTTCTGCCAGATTTATCTGATTGGTCCCGGAGTAAGCTGTCTATAGCCCAATCAAGAATCTAGATAGGGGAGACCGGGGCTAGTTGTCACACGGGTTAGTTGTCACAGTGTCCATATCTCCACCGCTAGATAACAGATCGATCGGTGCTATAGATCAAAGTTGTAGTTCGATGTTTGAAACAAACTAATGTCATTAAATTGAATATCGCATCATATTCGGCCTCGCAGTGATCGATAAACTGAAATCGGACCTGAAAAGTAATTATTTTCCATCTTCTAATATGTTTTTTCTTATTTTCTAGACTGCCTTGAGAAATTTCGCTGCACGATATTCGGAAAGGTTATTCTTAACGCTTTCATTTGATGTACATATTGTTGATATTTGAATGGCGGGTCAGCGAGATTTGTGCAAATTTTTAAACAAAATAGCGGGTTGGGGCAGGTTGTCACAAAATTATTGGGGCAAGTTGTCACGTGTAAAAACTCACCCCATTTCGACTTGACCATGGTTTTTTGAGTTGAGGTCAATTTCTTAAGATTCTCGGAGTCTGGGTGGGATTTCGCATGGTTTGTGGGGTGTTCGGAGTCTAGGTTGACTGTTTCGTGGTTTCCGGGAGACAATACAATGAAACCCGTTTTCGCCATTTAAAATACTCGGGACAACTTACCCCGGGCTCTGTGACAACTTACCCCGCCTCGGGGCAAGTTGTCACACTCCGCGAATTTTTTTTGAAAATTCGAAAAAACCTACTCAGACTTGCTTTAGAATAACCAAAAATTTTCTGTACGTGCGCAAAGGATGCATCTACAATACCCCATCTCAAGATTTGCGAAAAAAAAATTTGGAAAAATTCTAAAAATCAGAGAGTAAAAAGTGTGACAACTAGCCCCGGTCTCCCGTACTAATGATTTTATTCCAATTTTTTTAATCTATTTTGAGCCACTTTTCGCTGAATTCGGGCTTTGGCGACCCGTATCTACACGACGGTCCATCCTAGAGAAAAATGTGTACATACGACGTTGTTTGTTGCCCTTCCGATTATCTAGATACCCATTTTTTCAGGTTTTTCTTCTGTCAACTATTCTTATCTGTTTTTTTTTTAGCATTATTTGATATTAGAAGCCCGTGAGGTACCTACATAAGAATACATTTTTCAGTATCCGTACAACTATTTGTAACTTTGAGCAATGTGTACAAGCGCATAAAAACAACATAAAATTTTCTTTTCTTTTTTATCCATGGCGAAGAACTGAACGGTAAGAACGGTTGGATAAAAAATAATAAATATATACTGCGTCTGAATAATTGATTTGTGAACGAAAATAATGTGGTGGGCATCACTTTAAGATTGATAAAATTAATTCAACGAAAAGGAGCTCTAAATGACTTGATGAAAAAAAAAACTAAAAAAGTGCGTATCTGGATACTCGAACGAGCAACAATAAACGTCGTACAAATTTTTCTCTAGGTGGACCGTGATCGTCTAGATACGGGTCGCCAAAGCCCGAATTCAGCGAAAAGTAGCTCGAAATTTATTGAAAAAATTAAAATAGAAACTTTGGTGTGTAGATTCGTGGTTGCGCTATAGACAAAGAGATTTTGAGCTTACTTCGGGACCAATCAGATAAATATGGCAGAAAGTAGCGCATATGGCTTGACAAAAAAAAATCTAGAAAATGCGTATCCGGACAATCAAGAGGGAAACAAAAAACGTCATACAAAGTTTTCGCTATAGGATCGACCCTCGCGGAGCTACGGGTTGCCAAAGCCTGATTCCATCGAAAAGTACCTTCTAATGATTCGATTAAAAAATCTAGAAAAATGCGTATCTAGATAATCGAAAGGGCAACAAAAAACTCGATACAAAGTTTCCTCTAAGATCAACTGGTTAGGAGCTACGGCCAGCCAAATTTCCAAAAATGCAGATGCAGAAATCTTGAGGGTCATTGTACCGTTATGTCTATTATTATGTCTGTTGAATGTTTGATCAATACGAGCAAAAAGTTCAATTGTTGTATCATGTATACTGCCTTGTTTCTATTATTACTGTAATCGGCTGTCGATACCCTTCAATAAAATTATCATTTTAATCCCATTTCCCTTTTTCATCATATTTCCTTTTTCTTTTCTCTTCTTAGTCTGGTATGAAACGGAATCGTTCTGTTTAGGAAGGGTTTCATGGATGAATACCGTATTGGAGAAAAGGAAATAAACAATTACCACAATTACTTATGGGAGACACAAGAATATCGAAGTATAAACTAATAAAGTTTGAATTGGGCGGGATTTTCAAATTACAAACAAATCGAATTCTAATCTGGCGGGATTCTAGGAACGCTTTTTATACTTGTTTGAATAAAAATATCAATGATTATAAAAAGGAATAAATATAGAAAAGTAATTAGTAGCAAATGATTCTCCATATTATTCTGAATAATCCGATTGTATCGAACTTTGACTATGCCTATTGGCCGCCTGTGATGATTCCCGGAACTGTATACCGGTCATTTATTCGCACTCGACGTCTCTCTCGATCGCGAACTGTCTATGGACCGGTAGATTGAAAACAGTGTGCAAATTAGGCGAAAAATAAATATTCACCGTGAATCCTACGCAACAACGAGTCTAGTAAAATTTGATAATTATTAATGTAATCGCCTCGTCATAATACACAGATTTTAAAAACGATGGCGAGTGATCAAAGCAATAATTTCGGTTACGAATTGCTCTACAAAGTCGTAGAGAATCAAATAAACAAAAAAGAAGACGTTCTTATAACCCTGGTGCATTGGTTCTTCGTAAAAACTGGATTCAGATGCATCGGAACTGGCGACTCGGTTAGTCAATCGTTATCATCAATCTCGTTATAATGAATTGTCTCCGCTAATAAACGGACGGTTAAAAGTCACGGCGCACACGCAGCGAATTCAAATCGAAACATAACCTAAAAAAAATCCAAAAACCGTCTACATGATTCCAGAAAAATTTAGACCCGAATGAAACGGGTTCAGAACTTCTCCCCGAGGGATGGAACCAGAGGCCGAACTACGCCCTGCGTTACGTCAAGGAGGGAAAACTGTACATTTTAATAGGAACGAGATCAGATGCGGATTTGCTATTGAATCTCATGGTAAAACGATTCTAAAATATCTCGTGTCTCATATCTTCGTTATTATTGTTATTATTCATTTTTCAGAGAGTCGAAGACCACGGGGTGTCAAACGTACAGTTTGGCATCGACGCTACGGTCACTGGTGTCAAGGGAGAGCTGAAGACGCTGATACCGACGTTCCAGACTGTGATAAACACAGTGAGAACGGATCTGGTCGATCCGGTTTATACCGGAAACGCGAGAGAAACGTCGACCCAAACTTCGGCAGGGAATGTAAACAGCGAAAGAGACATTTCCAGACGACCTAACAGGCCTGACTACGATCCTCTCAGGGTAGGACCGCCGCGGGGACCAGATCCTGGTCTTCCTCAGTGGTAATTTTACATGTCAATTTTCTTGAAAGCCATTCTTTATAATTGACCTGAAAAGTTTTCTTTTTCGCAGAACACTAGAAATTTCTTCTGACTCAAAATGCAGAAGGCTGGGTTTCAGTCCTGGGTCTTGAGCTATGACTCTGCTGGCTAGGTAGCAAACAAATGCACCAGAATCCTAGTCTCGATACAAATTTGATCGTATCTTATGATTCTTTGATAATTTATCGATCGATTTGTCCCTGGACAGGGATTTAGAAAGAAAAATAAGCCTCTGCTTTGATTAGGATTGCAAAACTGAGCATAATTAGTAGAGAAAAACTATTAAGGAGGAATTTGATGCAGACTAGTTGAAGTTAATCAATGAGGGCATCAAGAAACGAAGAATCATGTATAGTTTCGGTTTGGGTGAGAGTTTGCGTTTCAAAATTTGTTCATTTGTTGATAAAAGTAAACTAGAACAATGGATAACAAGAAAAACACAACAAAAAGAACAAAAACTGAGATTTAACACGATTCTTCACTTTCTGATGACCTAATCTGTGACCTAAATAAGAATCCCACAGCCTGCACAGTCTGAGTTCTGAAATAAGCGCTAAGAATGTCGAATTATTGATGTCATTGACTGGCTCGCAAGAAAATCAACATGTCGTTTGATAAATAGGTCGATGAAATTAACAAGCTTCGATCTTTTTTCAGATATCTCACGAAATTGACGATACAGATCCAGATGATATTTGGCCCCCAATGAACCTTTGAAATATCTTACCCACCCAATATCCGGACTAAACATGACGAAAAAAAACCTTAACTATGATCATCATCCAAAATCCTTGTCACCCAGTTACCCTCGATCCAATTTATACATGAATAAAAACCCTCATACCATCTGGAATTTATTCGTTTCTTTCCAACGCATTTATCTCATCTGTAATGTACGAATTTTGAACTATAGTCAAAACTGAACCTGAACTGCTTGCAAAGAGACGCCTCACGGCCTACAGAAATATACGTCGTGACACCTGGTGGCTGAATTTGAACTACTACGAGCAGGCTGATTCTAATGTACAGGACGAGTTCCTACCGGCCGCAAACGAGGAGCCGGGTGAAGGTGGCTGTCAAATCAAATGCAATCACTCAAAAAGCTCATGTTCACTGAAACATCTCCCTGAGTGATTGCAGTGGATTCACAGCCACCTTCACCCGGCTCCTCGTTTGCGGTCGTTAGGAACTCGTCCTGTACATTAGAATCATCCTGCTCGCAGTAGTTCAAATTCAGCCACCAGGTGTAACGACGTCCCCACTGATGTGAGACTTCCACTGAAAAATCAGTTCATTCCTCTCAGACCGATTCTAAGCTCTATGCAATTAATCAATTAGCGGAAGGCTTCGATTAATCGAAAAAACAATTAATTGAAGCTCTTGATGAACCGGATGTCCCTTCTAGTGTCCAAGGGATTTCTTTCTCATTGAGCAAGACTCGAGATCGATATAATTTAAATTCTTCATTTTTTATGTTTTTTTTTTTCATATCATTTAAGTAACGGATAACTGTAAATTTTTTAGGAACCCGTTGGCTGATCCCAGAGGAGTTGGGAGATCAGATTTGGATCCGTTTGCAGGTCCGCCGGGTGCTGGAGGGATGCTGTTTGACCCGTTCAGTCCGAACCCGTTTGGGCCTGATCCTCTTGGTCCGAGAGGTTCCGGGGGTCTAGGAGTTCCCGGACGATTGCCACGGTAATAGGATTCGAGGAATCAGATCGGTTGATTCGAGTGTAGAAATCTTTACAGTTTTGATACTTGTTTGAAATTTGTTCAGAGGCGCGGTACCACCCGGAGCTCGTTTCGATCCCTTCGGACCACCGGAAGTAAATCAACCTCCTCGATCGCTCAGAGGACCGGATAACGACCATCTACCGCCTCCTGGATACGACGACATGTTCATGTAAAGGAGGACAGAGAACTGTGACAACTATTACCATAACTTTGATAACTTACAATTCAATGTTTGATTATTACTTTTTTTCATTTCAATAAATTACTTTTCACTCATTTCTAACGTTTGTTATCGATTATTTACCTATATTTCATGAAAAAACAATTTTCATTCATATTTTATTGATTTTTTTTTTCAATTACGACATTTTACAATTTTTTTTTCTTTCTTCACTTTTTCGTTTTCATTTTTCTATATTTTCATTCTTTTATCGTCATTTGAATATCTGTGTAAGAAAAATGTTTTTATTTCATTTTTTAGTTTATTATTTCATCTGAAATATTTAACTTAATAATTATATTCAACACTGTATTGATCAATTATCAGTTACATTATTCAAAAATACCATTCTCTGAAAGCGGATGTGTGTATTTTTTGTGTGACACAAATTTGACTGTATTATGAAACTAAATTTCAATCAAATTAAATTAATTGTCAATAATAATCATTATTCTTGCTCAAATTGTTTTAGCTATGTTAACAATCTTCAATTCGTAATCAATTCTTCTGTTTTGTTTGTCTCTCCTTCAATATTTACTATCGATTAATTCAATATTGATAATAATCATTCGAATCGTAGGGATCTAAAATCGGTGGTTCTGCAGTACGTAGTGATTTAATTGATGAAAAAAAAAAACGATTATTCATATACTTCAATTTTTTCCGAAGTTATCATGTAAATAGACTAAAGTTTTGCAATTTCTGATGTCCTTTGGATTGAGATTAATAATACAATTACATTTATATTACTGGATAATAAAAGATTATCAATAAAGTTTACATTGTGAAAATTCGACTATTCAATTTTTCAAAAAATATTATATCATTTTAAAATATAAACCTTGGCGATAAAAAAATACTGCTTAGTGCACATTAGGTATTTTGAGACACGAATTCATCTTAGGAGCTAAATTATTTTTTATCATTATTTCTTTAATTCTCTTTAATTTTTTGTTTCGATGAATTTTCTTTTTTAAAATAATTTTTCAAGATATTGATCATAATTGTTATAATTACAAGAAAAAAAAATCACGAAACGATCGGGAAGCGTTGACTAAAACTTGCAATAAAAAAATCGCCTTATTTTTCGTATTGGAAAACATAGCTGAAGCATTTTTTAATTCATATTCTATGCAATTATCGATCAATGCGATTACCTTCAAGCGTTGAATCGACTTTATTTTTCATCATATAAATTAAATACTCATCGAATAGAGAGTTGAAAAAAAATTCGTTCCACGCGCTATAATTTGAATTCAAAATTCTACTAATCATTTAGTACAGCTAGGCAAATAAGCAACAAGCATTCGTTGAAATTGAAAATTGTTGCTTTCTTTTCAATCCTGTTCTTTTTGTTTTCACCATTACTACATGCAATTAATTGATTAACTATTAACAACGTAACTGAACTAAAATGATTCTTAATACTTAATAAAAGTTAATATTTGTTTCATTCCGATAACTAATGGAGATGAGAGAGGAGTACTCTCCCATCGTATGGTAAAAAATATTGCATCTTTATTCGTATGTGGTTAAAATTGAATTTGAGAACAAGAATAAGAGATCAAATATAAATAATGAAGAGATCAGAAAAAAAGTTACAGATAGAGAGAGAAAAAAGTTTGTAGGATTTATTATGTATTATTTTCTTGTAAATTTTGTTAACGAAATTGAATCGACCAAACCGAAGAAGTTTCAATGGTAGATTGATCACTTTATCATTATTATCACGTTGTAAAAAATTGGGGTAGGTGAATATATGGTCCGTCGAAGAAAGATTTTAAATTTTAGAATGAACTTTGATATTATTAGTTTATAAAAAATTATGAAACAAGTAGAAAAACGATTTTTAAAAAAATATTCATCATACATTAATTAACTCCGGTTCGATCGATTCCATGAAGTGGTTTTGAACAGTTAGTCATTTTTTACATACACATACTTTGGGGTATTGAAAAATTCAACTATTTCTGAACACAGTTTAGTGTGGCGAACAGCATTAGAACAGTGGCAATTTCAAACTAAATTGACAAAAAAAAACAAACATATAATAAGAATTGTTCGCAAGCCTAAATTCGAATATCAAATTCGACAGTGACGTTCCGTTATAAATATCAATAAAACCAATCAAATTGCCACCGATCGTTACGCGTGTAGTTAAGACTGACACATGTATAAACGTATCTATAAATAAATAAATACGAATTTACACAGTTTGGTTTTTATTTTCTTTGTTCTTCTTTGAAGTTAATTGCGTTGCCCTTCCTCCTCCTCCTTCTTCTTTATTTATAAACTATTCCTTTCTTATCAAAGTATCATCGTACAGTTTTCAATAAATTTATTGGAATATTTCTTTACTTTTCTTTTTTTCTAATTCATTTCCATTTGGAAACACAACTCCGAGCGTCTTTATTGATATCACAATAATGAAATAGGAGAAAAAAAAAACAAAAAAAAAAACAGAAATGGAGTAAATTAATCTTTAAATAATCAAATGTAATTAATTTTACAATTTCGAGAAGATACTCTTATCCTCGTTGAAGGGGTAATTAAAAAAAAACCTACATCCAAGCAAATAATGAATTTGATAATGCCAAGTACATCTCGATAAGATAAGAGACTGAAATAACATCACCGTGTCGCTTAGACTCACGAATCACCTCCAAAAATAATAACTGCCTATTTATAATCTCCATAGTGATTCGAGGTTTTAAAAATCCTCTGGGTATTCGAGTCGAATAATTCGGTTCTGAAGAATTCCGAATTATCAAAGATAGGGAACGAAATAAAGAAAAATGAAGATGACAATGATTGAACAAAAAAATAAATAAAATTCTTTGTCAAAAAGATGCATTTATTCAATTTCATTTCCTGAAAGATGATCGATCAAAACGAATTTCTCATTCTTTCTATATAATTACTATATTAATTTTTTGTCTGTTTATTATATCTTTTCTGAGACTATCTGAATTGCATTTCCATTGGTGTGTGTTAGTGTGTGTGTGTATGAATAGCGTTTTTAGTTCATAAAAAAAAAATCCAATCATAGTTTTATGTGACATTTGATTCCGGATGTCGTTATTTAATATTCTATTTTTTTTTCTTGTACTCAGGCTTGTTATTCAACAAAATCCCAAAAGTGTAATTAGATATACAAATTATCAATATTAATCAGTTATTTTTTTTTCACCTTCTTCATCTTCTTTAAATTCAAATTAATTTTTATGTAGTTTTTTTTTTTCTTTGTTTCTTTTGTTTTTGCTTTATCTACTGGACGCAGCAGGCATTGTGCCCATTCTTGAGCTTCAGTCGTGACTTCGGGCGATACTTCTCAAGGAACGCTAGCTGCTTTGCGTTTATAGCTCCGCGCCTCTTCCTGCAAATTAAAATAATACAATTCAATTAAAATCAATCAATCAATTAAGAAGAAAAACAAGAATAATATAGATTCTCCAATGAAAAATCTCCTATGCGTCATTGATTACGAGAGAATTTATAATTGAATCCGATAAAGAATTTATCTCTAGATTAGAAGCTTCGTCATGGACTGTTATAAAATTTTTTTTTAAATTCACGCCGATGACTCACTCTCTTATAAGAGCGACAGCGTCTTCGTATTTCAATCCAAGTTCAATGAGGGCTAGTGCGACTAGTACGGGTGCTCGCCCAAGACCAGCGACGCAGTGAACAGCGACGCAGGCATCCGGTGTCTCTCCAAATCGTCTTTTCAACAGTTCGAACCACTCGTCGACAACCTGATAATAGAAAATGAAAAAAAAAAAAAAGAAAACGATTAAATAAAGAGAATAAATAATTCTATCTTTCATCAAACAAACATTGATCGAGTTCGTTACCTCCCTGGGTGGAAACGTTCCGTCGTCAAATACCAAATCCAGTACACTGATGCCCTCGGATTTCAACTCCTCGACTTTGTAAGTTGGCTCGCATACCCTCACGACTTCCTTGACGTTGTGCTTCTTCAGCTCCTGTTGAATAATCGACGATTCGTTAGACGTGAGATAGATAATGGAGAATATTTTTGGTGAATTGAAGTTAAAATCACCTGAATAAAAGTATGGATGTTCTGATCGTTGGGTCGATCGGTGATCAGGAATTTCATGTTCTTGTATTCAATTTCGGCGGGAGCCGGCCTGATGTCCTTGACCCTCATGTTGCTCATTTCCCGATGTTCGACTCGTATGGGTGAAAATATTTACCTCCCGGACTTTGAATGAAATAAAGATCACGCTCTGCGCTAGCCGATGCAAGAAAGGAAATAGAGTTTCTGTACTCGATTTATTTAGCGGCCCATAGAGTAGAGACGGATAGATAGATAAGTCAGTCTTATATCGTTATCTTTTCCCTCTTCCAACAATGATTATTATTATTATTATCTCTTTCTTCTCTGGTGTTTTTTTTTTTTTTTAGTAAAAGTTTGTCAAAATCAAAGATCTATGTATGAAACTTGGCTGGAAGTTACATTTAAGATGTTTTATTTATTTATTGTTTGATGATATGCGATTCTCCTCAATTTCTTTTCTTCTTCCTTTTTCTCGTTGCGCAACGACGACGATTGATTTTTACTTCACTATTCGGAAGATTATCTGAAATAACAAATTAAAAAAATAATTTATGATCGTTGTCTCAATGTTTGTTTTGCTAGAATAAAAAAATAGTCAAATAATTAACGACTCCAATAATTACTCAACGATTAATAAATAAGATAAAAAAAAAAGTATGACGTCTTTACTACAGTTATTTACGATATTTAGGTATAACATATATTGCAGAAGAGATAAGTCTAGATTCTTTCGTCGAGTGTTTAAATAAGAATTAATAAATTGACGTAGCAGCAAAGATTAGAAGAAAAAAAATTACGTACTTGGCACAGGATGTTCCAACGGCTTGTCTCCTGTGACCGAAGTTCCGCGTCCAAAGAGGTAATAATTAAATTGGTATCTAATAAAAATTTCCCTACTTCTTTCGTGCGTGACTAGCTGACGTTTGCTGAATATTATTTCGTCTCGTTTTTTGTAAACTTCTTTATAAGAATTTCCTTCTATTGTCTCTTTATTTTCTTTGTTTTTATCAGAGTTGTGGTGTTATTATTGGCGATTGCGATGTCGAATTGTCGTTGTCGGCGACGTTGTTGGTAATTTAATAAACGTTTTTTTCTCTCCCTCCTCAACGTTTTTTTTACCTTATCACGTCCCTCGCTAATCAATTTCTTTTTTCCCTTTCGTTTCTTCTTCAATTTTTTTTTTTTTTTTATTATTATTATTATAACTTTTTGTTTGTTTCTTACTTCTCTTCTTTGTTTATTGTAACCTTTTTTTTGTTTTTTGTTTTCCTCGTCTCTCAACTTTTATAACGCTGGATCGTCTCTATTTTTTTTCACTCTATTTGTGTTGAGCCTGGCAGTATTCTGCGCTGTCCAGCTGAAACTCCATGTATGTGAGGATGCACTCACCAGAAAACTGTAACAAAACAATAAATAAATAAATAAATGAATAAATAAATATTATCATTATTATTAATACAATAACTATTTTTAATTCAATTTTTTTTTCCTCCTCTATCGACTGTCTTGTTGTTTATTTCCATCATTATAGGATTTGTTATTTAGAATATCGTAAATCTGACTTCAGATCTGTGATCAGTGACCAAAAAAACATTCTAGAATCAATTTTCACGCAAATCCGTTCATCTGTTACCGAGATATAATCGTTTTTATATTAAAATTAGTAAAAACATAGATTTTTTGAGGTTATGTGTAACATCAAGTACGAAACACGTGTCATTGGCATCGATGTCGCGTTGACTGAGTGACAATTTTCAAGAGTATAATTAAAACAAGTATTCTACATACATCTGATAATTTATATCGTCTTCATTGTGAAGTAGTCTTCAATTCGTCTCGCATTATTAATTATAATCGTCTATCTACGTGTATATGTATGTGACCGATTCATGGGGGAGGTAACTGCACAGGGTGAATTCCTGACGGCGATACAGTCTGAAGTTGGTTAGAACCGAGAAACAAGCTTTTAGACTGTTTTGCGAGCCAATCGAACTGTCTGGAAGCTAGTTTTTCGATTCTCGGCAACTTCAGACTGTATCACGGTTACGAATTCACCCTGTACGACGCCATCTTTGATTAATCGTAAAACTGCGTGAATGCGTGAAACTGTGGGAGTTAGTTTAGAATCGAGGAATAACGATATTCGATTAATCGAAAGTGTTGCATGAGAGTATTCACGTACCTACTTCACGACGAGTTGAGACACGTTCAAAACGGAGGGAGAAAGAAAATAATTGAACGACGCGAGGTTTATATTAAAAAAAAAAATTGTATACTGTATATACACACACAGAGAGAACGGAGATAAAGAATTCCACTCTAACAGCGTAGGCGGGTGAAAATAGACGGTGAGTTTTAAGTGTCTTGGCCCAGTATCAGACCTCAGACAGTCGGAACAGTCGAGCAACGAGGAACGATGCCAGGTTAAAATTTTATACTCTCGACTAGCCAAAGGCTGCAGAGGAATGTCTAGGTCATAAGGTAGGTAACGCATTTTAATTCTTGCAACGCATAATCAACAAAAAAAAAAAAAAAAAATGATAAATATAGAAAACAAATGAAGAAGAAAGAAAAACATCGACGTATGTAAGTAACGGATTTAATCTCATATACAGTGTTTTTAGAAATTAAAAAACAACGGAATATCGTTTCAGGTGAGTCAATTATATATAATGCATTGAATAGTTGGTGTCAAAAAAAAAAAAAAAAAAAATGCATAGTATGGACACGTGTTTACGTTTACGATAAATTATAACGTGTCGAGTGTGTGTAACGCGGGTACAATTAGTCGTACGTAACACACGTAGGGTGCGAGAAGGGGATCCAACGTTGGCGAGTGGGATTAACCACCGCACACAACACGGAACTTGACTCTCTTCTCTGGTGAATTTGTAACTTTGCCAAGGGCAGGTTAGCAGAGGGCAGAACCAGATTGATTAATTACCCAATTGTCACGAGTTGAATAAAATTAAACAACATATACGATTCAAGATCTAACAATAAATTGAATACAAATGTTACACAGTTCGATCAAATAATGTAGACTGAATTGTAGTAAAACGTATGACAATAAAAGAAATGATAAAAAAAAAGCCTTGTGTTATTTAAACACGATAAGAATCAGTTGGTATGTTCTTTAAGTCCAAACTTTTGGTTTTAAATACATATTTTGTATCCTGTTGCCGATGTTTGTAAGTGCAGTTTTACGCTATATAGAAGAAAATATATATATATACTGTATATAAATATATTACAGCATATCTAAATTTGTACAACGAACAAACTACGCGTTAAGATAGTCTAAAAATGACAGTTGAAGAGTTATAGGAACTGAAAATTTGTTTTGACTCTATGAATATCATATATTCAGAGAGAGAGAGAGAGAGAAGTGAATTGACTAAAAAAAAAAAAAAAACCAATTACTACTCGTATAAGATTTGAATAATTATAGTCTGTACAAGTAGCTAAATTGAGTAGTGAAAAGTACCTAATTATTGTTTTTCTTCACAACAATACCTACTCTTAACATAATCAACACCGCTTTAGGTCAAAATTACCAATAAGGTGGATAAACACGCAGTTTACTGTTCAGAGGAACATAATGATTGAAAAATTGTTATACAAGACTTTAATAATTGTATGAACAATTTTTTCGCTCTAGGTATAATTTTCTTAATCCACAATCTTTGTCTTTCTTCCACTTTGAATCGTTATCAAGTATTCTAGAAAAATCTTACATGGAATTTAACTTGAATTCAGATTCCCTAGAGTTTTTTTAACAAATTGTAAGACATTATTCTTTCTTCTTGTTCCGTGTTACAATTAGCGCAAGTTTACTAAACCAACCTTGAATTCTATTCGTTTATAATTTGATAGCGAGCTTATAAAAGAAGAAAAAAGAGTCACCGGTAGTCGACGATCTCCGTCAAAGATCATAGAAAATAAACTAGCGATAAAAAGTACGGTAAACCCCAGCCCTACTAATCCTGCTAACTAGCTCTTGCTTACATTATAAGCCACACCGGAGCTATGAGAACGTCATATTTACAACAATTAGTAGCGAATGTATAATCCTCTGTGTCAGGCACACCATGATCACGTCATTCGTAAATCTTTTTTTTTTCTCTTTTTGTCAGACTAATCAAATTTTAATCTCAATATCGTGTGTCTCCGCTAAAAGATCGTGCTAACAATAAGTGTCGCTTCTCGCTACCGAATTACTTCCAACCTAGATACCCTGAAACCTCCGAATAGGGCCGCTTCTCCCTCACTAATATAAAAAAATTATCATTTTTCCCTGACTGAAATTCGGACGAATGAGTCGTTATTCAAGCACGTAATGAATAATGCTCCTAATCACCGGAGAATACTTTTTTATTTATAATTGACACACGCTAGGGATCTTTTATTCTGTCTTGTTTCGTTTCCGACCATTTTTCGGATTCCCTGACTTACTCACCTCCGAATAGGGCCGCTGTTGGCAAACACTTGAACGTTCAATAAATCACAGAGACACGGGGGGTCCTATTCGGAGGTTTGTTTGTATCCGGTATAGGTAGAAACGCAGAGAGAGAGACGACGGAATCCCGCGTGCGATGTTATCTGAACATGTTATGTGCATTAGCAGGAAGGAAAAACAGACTAAGTTTTGTTTGACTTTTATTCATTTTTTTTTTCGTTCGTTTGTCTGTTCAAACATTCTCATCATTTTATTTGAAAATCGTACAGTCCCATTTATTTACTTATTCATATATATTTTTATGATGCGTATATTACAACTTTACTCCGGGTTATAAGCCTCTATTTCTCTCTCTCTCGCAAATAAAAATATTATCCTCGATCTTTTCAGCAAAAAATAAAAATCACGAATATCTTATAATCGTCTCTCTATTTTCTCAATTCATACGCGTCAATATTTCTGCTTATTCTCATACATATAATCTACTCACATGTGTGTGTAAGAAATTTACCGAGAAACTTGTTGAATGGTAGACGGCTTACGTACCTTGATCTCATTTGCGAGATGAGAAAATGAGAAATTGTTCTTGAAGGAATGTTTTTAGAACCGAACTTCAAAGAGGACAAACCTATAATCCAATATGATATGGAGGTAGAAATACATGTGCCGTGTGTATTCGAGCTGAGTCACATATTCGCACCGAGCTGCGATACACAAACAAACCACCCACGTCACAAAGTAGGTAGTTATTATTATTCTTGTAAACTGATCAATTATCCCTGTTTTCTTCAAACTCGTTCGTTTGTATGTTCACCACAGTTCCGAATCTGAACTATCCAGTTTTTTCTTTAATATCCGTTACAGGCGAGAAAAAGTTTGAACTTTTCCTCCAAATTTATTTATCGGGTGGTAAATTACCACGGGATTTAGAATCAGAATAAAACATCAAACTACTTCGCACACCGTCCGAACTACAACTGAAAGGAACCAGAATAGTTTGATAAATTCACGCATAGATCGACAAAGGTCAAACTTTGACCGCGAAAAATAATAATTGGCAAGAGCATAAGATGCGGATACTGAAAAATTTCCGCACTACAATAAAAAAGAAAGTGAAACTTTATAATTTGTTACGGTATTCACCAATTCTATAAACGATTGATCAACAATCACAGACTATAACGATAAATAAATTCAACAAAAAAAAAAAAAGGCAAAGACTGTGTAATATCGTGATAAATGGAAGTCGAATACTCGCGGCATCAACGGTCGCGCAGAATCTGGGCCAGCAGTCGAACAACGATGGAAATAGAACACGCCGAGACTACCAACGCCCCCACCCATCGCCGGTATTCTATCCCCACTCCGAACAGGCGCCGCGACGCCCCGTGACGTCACGGTCATACCCCCCCCTCACATCTGTACGTGGTTTTTACCTACGTGAAAGAATAATATTTGTTTTATTATCTCGCACAGGATCGACATTGTTTTTTAGGTAATTAAAATTCTAGTAATCTGCATTTTTCATTCCCTTGGTTTTAATCCTGTAATTTTCCTCCCGTGTTATAAGTAAATAAATAAACAAACGAGTGAATCTAGTGGCAAATATTATTGCGGTTATCGATCGATCGAACGTGAGGGGGTTGTTTTTTTTTTAGCTTCTTTTTTTCTTTACTCGATATTAAAGCGTATATGCAAGGGATTGCAACATTTCTACAGGGATTACATCACCACGGAATTTTCATAGTACAATATAATAATTAAAAAAAAATTACTCTGACACGATTTTCTCTATCCCATACCTACGTTGATAACAATTTCTTTTTTTTTTTTATTGACTTGAAAAGTCCTCCTCGTAAAACGATCTATCGCCAGAATATAAACGTGTTTTCCAAATAGTCGGTCTCTTGAAACTATTTTAATTACACTATTTCACGTTTCGAAAATAAGAGGATAACATGAAACTTTCCATGACGAGAGTCGATATATATTTTCCTGTATTCCTTTTTCGAAGAATCCGTAATAATATCTATAAAAATTCCTCTGATTCTATAAATAATTGACGAAACTGTGGATCAATCCGATTATACAAATTGAAAATAGATGATATTTGAACTTGACGAAGAATGACGCCTTCTTATTCTTCTTTATATCACAAACGCGCAGTAAGTAAGGATCTAGTGTGTAATAATATCACATGACGGTGCAAGAGAAGAAGAAGAAGAAGAAGGAAAAACAAAAGAACTAAAAGAAGAAACCCAGAGGAGTAAACACATTTCTGCATTACCCACAGCTGTACGAGAAAACCGCAATAATATATACCCAGTCGGGGCCACCGTATCTTCTACCTCGATGTAACAGGATAGACGTAGATGAATATTGTATTACCAATTTCTACGATTCTGAGATAGCAATAAAAGAAGACCCGCGGTATTATGATGGACCAGCGAAACTAGACTCTCTACTGTAGTAGGTACCAATAAATAAGATTAAAAATACATTCTAAAGAGGGAAATTGATGAGTCTGTGGACAGTGAATTGCGAAACAATGAAAATTTAAAAAAAAATGACTCTCGAAGAAAACTTCTCCATATACATATTAAGAGAACGCAAAAGAAACTACGTCACTAGTGCAAGCAAGAGCAGGCCTCTCCTCTAGGCCGGCTGACCTCATTCCGGAATGATCGACGTTGCGCCTATTCGGTACTGGGGAGCGCTGGCTAATTGACTTTTCAATAAAACTGTTTACACTCGAACGTGTGGCAGGGCG
The DNA here is from genome assembly GCA_018257835.1 of Euura lappo. NCBI lineage: Eukaryota > Metazoa > Arthropoda > Insecta > Hymenoptera > Tenthredinidae > Euura > Euura lappo. Next base: position 83,628 of record JAEUYN010000059.1, on the reverse strand, counting down.
TCGCGCAGAGGAAAGGCTTCCGCTCCTTGACGAAAAATCAACAGAGTCTACTTGCTGCATTCGACGAATGAAACGTGAGACAAAAACAAAACAAAAAAAAAATAATAATAATCATGAGCGTAAATCAACAGGTAAATCTGTTGCCGCCGCTGCTTTAACGTGTTATTTTCATCATCTGAAGAAAGTTCAGATATAATCGTGGCTATAAATAGTCTGCAAATTATTGCTCGTAATTTATATACCCTGTATACATAACGATACATGAATATACGAAACAATGACGATAATAGCAGGAATTGATCACGACAATTAGTAATAACTGTTAAACCGTTGACGTAATGTCAAGGTCGATAATATCAAGTTACACGAACAGAGCGTATAATAATTTCGCGAATAGAAATAATGGGCCGTACATGCAGCCGCGTTTGCGAGACCCAAAGGAGAAAAAACATCGGCGACATCTCGGCGAGTTCAGGTTTGATCGCGTGCTCGTGCGATATAATACCTACAACTGCGAACGCTCGCTGCAGCGCGGTACGAAATCGGCGACAGTCGTCGAGACGCCTTACTCGATCGTGAAATCGCGCGCGCGGGTCGTACCTGACCCTGCGCTCTCCCAAGGCTTCAATTTCCATAACCGTGGTGGCCGCTATGAAAATATAATCACTCCGCCCCTCTGGGTATGGGATATGAATCTCAACGACGGACTAGAAATGAAAGAATCGCGAACACCTGCAGGCAGGCGTTATAAATATTGCATTAATGACCGTGAGGCTCGAGATCGAGTCGACAAAGTCAATGTCGCGACGTCGCGTTACAGCGCTGCGTGGTCAGTCCGTAACGATAAAATGGTTCGATCTTCGGTCCGCGTACGACAGCGATAAGGTGGTTCGGACAGAGTGGGCGTAAGAACTCTGGGGTTAGATAAACGAGGCGGATTTTGCACGCGCGTCATTGCCGAGTCTCGATTAGAATAATTATTATTTTTCTTCAATTCTCAACTTGGCTCTCATTCTCGATTTCTATAGTCGATACTTTACCGCATGCATGACGAATAGTCAAGTCGGTATAATTCAATTAATTATTCATAAACTACACTAATTAGCGATGAGTCATCTGAACACGCTACCAATTATGCAGACAGGAATTAAAAACGCCACGCCCAGATGATGATAAAACTTCGCAGGTGTTTATCGTTGTTCTTTTTTTTATTGACTCTCGCATCGAATCGTAACAATTCCAAGTGACGCCATATCGGAATCAAACGTTATGGAACCCGAGCGAAGTCGCATTTCCTGTGCGATCTGCAACGCAGCCAACGACCAAAGATCTAACAATGGATTGTGTACGTACGTATTATAATTATCTAGTGGGCATCGGTGCTCGTTCGAGTCACAACGAAGCCGCTCGATAATTGAATGCTGTACCGAACATCGCAGAGGACGGAGGATTATTCAATTTATTCAAAACGTTGATCAAACGATCGAAGCGAATAATTGGTTCACGTGCCGTACCCACATCCCACTAAATTTACCCAAACATCGTGTGACGTTCGTGGAGCATCTTCCCGATTCGAGTTACGTCACGAAGTTTAACATCATTGATCCGCGACCGGTCGCGAAATGGCGGGAGCGTTGGCGTCAACAATGACGTCATACGTACAATCGGGACCTCGCGACTGATCGGAACCCGGCCGACGTGACGTCAGAACACCGGCTGTCGATGTCTAAGGGCGAATCCGAGATCGACGACCCCAGACCCGAGGGCATCGAGGACCGACGATCTCTGTCAATTTGGAGACGAAATAAAAAAAATAATTCGACAACTTTTGATCCTCGATCACCTTGAGTCTAGACTATGCGCCAGTATCTGAATCGCAGACGTAAATACGCGCTCGCTATAACTGTAAGCAATTAGTAACTCGACCTTATCGCAAAACTTATTTAGAGTCTCAACTCCTGAAGGACAATGTTACATAGGGTACGTACGGCCTCAGTGGGTGGCCGCCGACCGAGTTCCGTCTCATCTTACGAACGTCAACCCCGTGTGTCGGTACATACGACGATTATTATAACACGTGTTTCTTTTTTCTTTTTTCAAACGAAAGGCGGCACGTTGAACCCGTGCATAACGCGAGGTGTTTGGGTATGATGATAACAAATCGACAGGCTTGAACAAGCTTGATATATTTTCTCAAAGTTTCTTTGTGACAAAAGAATGAATATCTTATCGAGAAATGAAATCTTGATGGACAATGTTAGATATAAATTTTCGACGAGCGATAAATGTACGCGTCGTGGTGCAATTGGCTCAGATATAATAATCGTAGAGGAACGTAACAGGTGATGAATGATGACGGTCACGTAGCTAACAGCGGTCTACGTGACTGGAGTTCGACGGGGGCAGGTGTATCGAGGGTTTAAACTTTAAAGGAAGCGTCGTCAGTCGGGAAAAGTGGTTGATTGACGTCCGAGTGCGAAATACCTCCAGCGATTATCAATTTTTCCTGTCAATTCCGTTCAGCGGTCGTTCCCGGAACTATTCCTCATTGTGGAGTTAAAACGTGCGTCACAGCCGTGTGCATGTCGCGGTTATTGTCAATCCTCAATAAACAATAATCGATCCGCGAACAATTGGATAGCCATTGCTTAGTCCCATCGTTTCAATTGTTACACTCTTGATCGATTGACCAACCGACCGCGCAATCTAAGATTGCCAAATTCAATCTCCGTGTCTGGTTTCTCTGACTAGATGACAAAAAAATTTCCTCAAACAAGTGGTTTATGTCACGCTCTTTGCCAATTTCTCTTTATTCTTCCGCGTCGGATTGTCTTCGCAATATCGAATATTCATTCGATTTTCAGATTCTCGAGATCCGTGTTATTGGTATCACGGTATACGCACACGTATAGGTGGCTCCGAGAGCGCGACGGGGAACAAAGTGGAGTCCGACCAAAGGGAGGGCAATGAACGACCGTAGAGCTATAGGACGCATAGTTGGGTCGGTCGGACCGAGTAAATTTGTATTTTAGAAGGGTTGGATGAAAAATCGTGTCGAATAGATCGCGATGTGTGCGTGTGGCGCACAGTGTGGATTGATTTGTGGCTAATATCGCTGCCAGATGCCTATACGTGTATCTGTACCGTCTAGAATTGATTACGTGAGAAAATGACAGGGATGGGTTAAACGGATGCACGTATGTGGCGGTGCGCTGACGAGGATCGTACTCACCTCAATAGCCATACACATTGAATATGGAAGGAACGGTAAGGTGTCCGTTATTAAAAACGAAACTCGAAAAATTGACAACGCGTATGGATTAACTCGCGTACGACCGCACGCCGAAAGAGACCGTGGACAACTGAATAAAATGGCCGCGAGGGGTGCCGTGAGACGGCGAGAACCGAGAAGCTACGATCTCCGCTGGTTTGTTCTGCGCAATACACGATGCGCGGTGGACATCCATGCGCACTGTTTCATGACTGCTACTTTTTGCCGCCTTTAATTTCAAACTGAGGACAAAAAATGAATGACCACATTTATCAAGTCATGATGGCAATAGATGAAATATATGTGAATTTCGACATTTTACTCATTATTTTTTACTGTATGTAGTTTAATTATTGAGGAATTTGTTGGTTTGGAATAAATTATATATACATGTATTTGCAATCTCATAGTTAGTTATATTTTTCTGCTTACAATTATGGTCCCTAAAAAAAATACATTTACATCTATAAGCAGTTTTACGTTATAATAATAATATATTTACATAACATTGTTATTTTTTTCATCAATTTATTTATCTAATCGTATTCCCTTTATTTTCTGCTGTGGATATAGTTTTTTTTTTTTTTGTTATTTCTTTCTCCTACAGATGTTTTTCTTTTGTCAATATTTTTATTTTCTTCATCATGAATTCATCATCTGGGAATGTCGAGATCGGCACAATATTCCACTCATCGACAGAGTATCATCGAAAGCCATTTGGCAAAGAAAAAAAAAAATCACGTTATGTATCGTTCCTATCTTGAACAGTCAAACAATGACTAAAATAGATTAGGCAATAAATTTCTGATAAAACACCTATCAAAATAAAAGACAAGTTATTAAATCTGTATGAAACTCTTCTTAGCACTTTACAGTTCTTAGGCGTATGTACATTCAAGTTCGAGTAGAAATGGGGAAAAAAAAAATTGAGCTCGTTGAAAAATATTTGTCATCAATGATGGAAAGATGAACATGTTTAAAAAGCATCATTTCTCTATATTTCTAAATACATCCTTAACTTTATCAATTTAGTTACTTAGCACGTGCGGTTTTATAAATTTTTGTTTTATAATATTCTCCTCTGATCATTTATACAAATAAAAATAAACAATAATTATTTGAACAGTTATTATTATTAGTATTGATAATAGCTGCAAAGGCGATTCATTTTAATAACAATAATAATAATTATATATGTGTATAATTGACAAAAATAATAGTAACAATTTTATTTATAGTGTATAATATTGTGTAATAAAGAAAAAAAAATGTGATTCAAAATATCGTATTATCAATATATGTATATATATATATATATATATATATGTGTGTGTGTGTGTGTCATTCAACAAAGATTCAGGTTTTTAAATATACCGTACATGTATATATATATATATCTATTATTCACTTACAAGAGTATTTAAGTATCGTTATTTGCATCATCATTGATATTAAATCTAGTGTCCATATGTTCACAATAGATCAAACTCATGTTTTGTTTTCCACAATACTCGGCAATCAATATTTATTCGTACATTCAAACTTATCCATTATTTGTCCAGTCGATATTAGTTTGATTTATTGCATTCTTTTTCTTTCTTTGCTTTCATTACATGTTTTTTTTTATTTATTATTATTTTTTTAATATATATATTTTCACAGCACTTCAATTTTTATCTATTTATTACACATCGAGATGCGACAAGTAATGAATTTCGATTACAAGTTCCCATTCGACGATCAAATTACTCGAAGCATCTTATCGATAAAAAATGCTCGTACAACGATAATAAGTGTTGCGTACACCCGAGTAGCACACGAATAATTGAGAAAATGAAAAATTGACAAACACACAAGAGCATATTTCTATTCATACCACAGATAATTGAGATTCCAAAAAATATAAACTTGCTAATTAGCTGCGATATCAATGAACTGTATTCAGTCATTTATATATCATTTTTTTTTTTTTTTTTACATTTTTGTATCTTCCTATTCGAATCTTATCAAACAATTGAGCACTCCGTTCACTGCGGATATTATTTTAATTTTCCCCCATAATTTTTTGTTATTCTTGTATTCAAAATCATAAAATAAAAATAAAATAAAAAATCAATTTAACTTTTACAAATAACAATTGTCCTGCGATTGAGATTCATCGGATCTGGGCTCGTTATGGGTAAGAAAAGTAATCCAACGAACTAGAAAAACACTTTCGAACTGGAAGCATCTAGGATACGTACATAAAACGATTTTAAAAACCCAGTCCATTTTCAAGGGGGGCCACGAGGCTTCGTTACACATCTGAGACGTTCAAAATTTCATCGTACCTCATTCGACGAAGTCTGACAACCGATAGCTTTAATCTTGGGAATCTGTTTTCTCGCATCGTCGATCATTTCAAGTAGATATCGCATCGAGTATCTATGAGAAGAATTTCAAAAGTTTTTTCATGTTCAATTATAAGATTGTAAAAAATCAACATAAACAATCTTTTATAATTACTGATGAAAATCTAGGCATTTTATTTTAGAATGTTTGTTTCTTTCTTTCCAAGTGGTTAATAATTTCCTTTTTTGAGTATGAGATATTTTTTCTTCCTCTTGTTTTCAACCCAATATTTATATCCGTGGATAATATTTGATAAACGTGTTAGAATAAAAATGATCTTATCAATTAACATGTGTTGTTGCATAACGATATAAGTGATTGTTAAATCTATAAAAAAAAAAAAGATAAAGGAGATTAAACGAAAGTGAAGATTTCGCGACTACGACTATCGTCTTTTTCATTGATTTTGTTTTTCTTCTTCCTACGTATATCTAACAACTATATTGACTGATTAATTTTTTTTCTTCAAATAAATCACCGCAGTTGCATTCATTAAAATTAATGATATTCATTTGTGTGTATTAATATACCTATTATAATAACAATATATTGTATAATAGTTTATTTATATACTTATTATTATTATCGTTATTTTTTTATTTCATTTTTAGATTATTTTGTTTTTTCTTCTTTCTTTCTAGTCTTATATTTTCTTAAGGCAGGAATTTTTATATATGTACAGTTTATAATTTCATTAGTTTAATTTACTTTACATTCATGTCCAATCTCAATCAAGTCTCAGCAACGACAACGATGACAAATTTTAAATTTATACGTTTTGTCGTTTTCGTTTTGAATAACAGCAGAATAGAATATGAACGAACCTTCCCAAAAGCTCAAGCTTTTTTACCACCATCATCGAGGTCAGAACGATTTCTTCCCAATTCAGTCAATTTGCTGAATATGAATATTAAATTCGAGTAAAACGTATCGACGTATCTTCTTGCGTGTCAGTTTAAAATTTATTACTAGTGATATAATTTCCTTAATAATTGATATTTAGGAGGGCCATAACGGTTCGTGACAAATTACTCAGAGGATTAATAGTAGCTGCCCTAATCCATAGTATCAATATTCTTTTATATATTTCTGAAAGCGTTTTAAAGTCCAGCGGACAAAATTCCTCCGCACCCTGCTTTCCTGTGTTTAATAATTTGTCACAAACTTGAAGCGCGATAATTGTGTATATTCAATACCTAATACGAGTCTGTCATTACACGCTCGGATTGCTAGTCTCATTTACCGACACCGGCTTGACCGCAATGTCCAAATCTTCCGCCGCTAGCGGCGCATGCCTCGTGTCCAAAGGAATGTCCATCGGATCTTTACCCTCCTTGTCGTTTGTCTCCATCGATTCCGTCGTGTTGTTAGAAGACTCTGTCTCCTCTAGATTCGTTGATTTCGTCGGTTCCGTAGGAGAAGATATCGCCGACGGCGTCGGCCCCTCGGAACTCGGAGAGGTCGTGTCTCCCTCGCCCAAATTCGGGTGCGATTTCTCTTCGAAGACTAGAAAAAGTACAGTTCTGTTAGTCACAGAATAATAAAAATAATAACAGTTTGATATCAACTCACGTTTGTCCAAACTGATTATCGAGCCAACCAATTCGTTGACCGTTAGCGGCGTCGGGTGATCCTCCATGTTGTTCCGTCTCCTCACGAGCCACCAGTCGACCAAGAAGAGCGCAAGCGCGAGTATCTTGATCCCAGCGCAGAGTCCGACGTACCTGAGAAACGGAATAGCGCCGTAAAACCGGCGATCCGGGACCGAATTCCTCCGAATAATACCTGTATCTAAATTGTTCTATGTCATATAGCAAACATCGTCCCCCTTTCTCGCCGCAGGTACTCTTCCAAAGTATGCACGTCGAGTCGATCAAGTTTCCAAAGAGTATAGGCGCCGGTATGTAGCCGAATAATCTAAATATAACGAACTGCATTCCTAGAGCGAAGGATCGCTCCTCCTCGGACACAGACCTGGAAGTAGAATACGAAGGTTCAAGGCAGGATCTATAATTTCCCCAATTCAAACAGTCGACTCACCGCAAGACAATCATCAGCAAAGGCATCTGCGTAACTGCGACGATGAACGTCATGAAGAATAGAAGAATAAGAAATGGAAATATAGTTCGGCAAGGCGAAGTACACGGACCGGCTGTGGCCACTGGTACAACGGTGACTTCTGCAAACTCGGGAGCTGCCGCTGGCCCCATGCTGAGGTTCCCGTGGATACCTAGATGGAACTCAACAGATTGATTAGAAAAATTCACGCAATGGCTGCAAATTTTATGAAAATCATCTCACAGGCACAATTGGTAAAATTTGACTTCGAGCTGAAAGCGGTACAGCCCGCGTGGCAGGGGCTGAAGTAAGTGAGTCCGTTGTTCCCGCAGACGGGTTCAACGTCGTTGGTTCTGCACTCGCAACCGAAATTGCAAGCAGCTGTGAGATTGACCTGGAACGGTTCAGGCCCCTTGTTGCTGTTGTTGAAATACGGAATAGTGGTCCCGGCCATTTTGACGTTGTCGCAACCGAGGAAGAACAGCAGACCGTAACAAGTTAGGCAAATGATGTTAGATACGAGGACAAATTGCACCGCGCCTTTGGGTCTGAGCTCCAAACGCTTCAGCAAACACCCTCCGAAGAATATACCGATGCAAGCACCAGGGATGGCGATAGATCCGGTGAATATACTCGCCTGGCTTTTACCCAGACTGAATTGAGTCTCTAAATACTTGGGCAGGAACACGACGAACCCGGAGACTATCACCAGCTCCATACAAGCTCCCAGGCACGTTACCACGTAGACAGGGTTGCACACCAGTCTCCACATGCTTCGAGGAATGTCTGCGGAGGTCAATGAGAGGATTAGTAAAATACGAACGCGAGATATCACAGAATTTTAAGCTCTACCCTTAACGTCTCTGCCATAGCCAGTGTCATCGGCGGATGGTTCTTTCTTCGGTTCTTTACTCTGTTCTTTTTCCTTTGCCGTAACAGGCTTGCTTTTCTCGATGATCCGTATCTTCTCTTTCTCTCGTTGCAAAGTTTTCGGAAAACTGAAGAACGGTACCGCGACCAGGATCAGGAGTAGCCCGCAGAGAAGAAAACCACCCCACCACATTCCGACCCATCTGTGATCGCCGGGATCTAAAGAATACGAAAATTAGCTCCGACTCGACCTCGGAAACTCCTCTGACGTGATACCTATGCTGATTATGGTGCCGGCAAACGAGTCCATGTGAAAAGATAGCAAATAGGCACCGAGGAGGAACCCAAGAACGGGTCCAAAGGCCGCCATGCTGTACATGCATCCTGAAACCAAATCCGGTATAATAGTTAATACGTTGCAAGGAGATGATGAGGTTCCAAAATACCCACCGATATACAAAGAAGCGCTCTCAGGCCTGACGTGATCGTCGATATAAGTCGTTCCGAGAGTGAACAGGGGCGAGCCACCGCATCCTAGCAGCAGTTGAGCCAGAACAAAGAGCATTACTGGTCCAGCTGTGGACGGAGATCCTTGGATACAGTTGTCGCCGCGCAGATTATTGTGCGGAGCTAGAGGCGGAGAAGAGAGGCCCGTGGATAGTCGGCCCAAGCCCATGTCCTGTTCTCTGAGTAATACGCCGCGGCATATATTATCTGAACTTGAGTTGTTCGAAGCGGTACCCAAGTTTGGTTCGGCTGTGAAATGAGGCACCATAAATATCATTGAGCCAATGCCCATTATCACTGCGCCTGAAACGAGAATAGAAAAACGATTAGGTCTGTTCGAACGCGTTCGAGTTAGCCGGCAGCTCACCGATCGCTATCCATACTGGAATATGACGCCGGCTTCCTAAGTAACTGACGAAAATAACTGTTATGACGTTGCCGATTTCGTACGAGCTAGCAATAAGGCCGGAGAGGCTCGACGGTATCTCGAATCTCTTTTCTATCGTTGTTATTACGGAATTTATGTAACCAGAGCTCAACGCTTGCTGCAAGGTGACCAGGAATGATAAGAGGAAAACGAAAACCTGGAATAAGATAAAAACGGAAAGTTAATATCCTGTACTGGGTCTGGTTTAATCGATCCTCGCACCTTGATCCCTGCGAATCTTTGTATAAAAGCTGGCCTGCAGGTCAGTATTCCACAGTCCTTTGAGTCGGGATTTATCGGAGGTGTCTGCGCCCTCTCTTTTTCCGTCCTGTGATAATTTGAGGAAAACGTTAGCCGAGGTTTTGTGATTTATGATAGAAAAAGGCAATTTTTTTTTTTTAACGAATCACAAACAATTATAAACAATTATAATCAATACCAAAAGTGTTCAAAAAAATTAATTCTATGAGAATCCTAGTTATAATCAGTGAATGAAATGTTTACCTCTCAACCATGGAAGCACTTGGATTCCTGCTGTGACATTTGATGATAAAATCTCTGAAAAATGTATAAACAAAAGGATAAAAAAGCGTGAATAGAGGTGGAGCTGAACGGTGAATACGATGAATAGATTAGTTTGATTTTAAACATAAACAGTGCCTTATTGCAATGCGATAAAGTAAAACGACCCAGAGATAGATCAATTAATCAATACCACCGATGGATTTCAATTAACTGTTGTGAAAATATATTTTAAAAAATTAATTCTCTCATTTTTTTCACCATTAGAGAAAAACAGTGTCATGGCCGAGTGTTTGTGCATGGAATAGAATAAGGCAAACGGATTTAGCAAGCCCGTATTATCGTGGGAGTGGCCACGCGGCGTGCCTTTCACTTTTATCAAAATATTTTATACGATAGATCAATCAATCCATCTGGGATAATTGATCCGAGGCGACAAATACCAATAAATTACCTATGATCGACGATTCCTGAGCTAGGATTTCTACTGTGACATCTGATCACTGTGTCATGGGTGAGTCTGCTGCTGCTTGGCTGTGACAAATCGGTATCTTCAGTCGCAGTCGCACTCTCAGCGTAGAGACCGGTCATAGCATACATGCTCTCGTTCCTTCTGTGTCCGGCGTGATAATTGCTGCCAGATTCGGACCTGGGATTGAATACAAGGATTAGCATATTGAGTATGACGAGAGTAGCGGAGGCTATCGAAGGCAATGAATCACCTCTTGTGACCGCTCTCCGATCTTTTATGGCCAAAGGCACTGGATATTGATTCGTTTCTTTTGTGGCCGCTCTCTGATCTCTTGTGACCAATGAAGCCGCCGCCAGATTCGGTTCGTTTGTGACCGAACATGCTCGAGCTGCTCCCATTTCTCTTGTGACCGCTGGTGGAAGCCATGTTTGAGAGATGATGCGTTGACTAATAGAAAAAGTCTATCATCACTCTATCGTCATCGTCTGTAATCAGAATGATGAGAATGTGTTAATATCAAACAGAAGGAAGTACGAGATTGGAGTTTGAAACCGAACCGAACGGAGAGTCGATATGACCGACCCTGACCCAATTTATGCTCACGAAACATCAGCGGGACGATTTACAACTGGATAAAACTAGAACAAAACGTCGTCGAACAAAATCTTATCGATTAACATTAATTAGAAAGTGTCAATATTCGAGTTCCGTTTCTGATCGCGTATTCACTGTTACGCAACAGGATTCTCCCCGCTCGAGTCTCGCACAACGAGTTAAGAAATGTAAAAGAAAGCAAAGGGCTTCTTTGCTTCTAAAAACTTTTACCATCGGGTATATCACTCAGTTCTGTAACTTAATCCTCTATGAAACAACGTTTTAATCGCATTTTAGAGATTGTATAATCAGCTGCGTTTCACGCTTACAGCTTATTAACGAGAATTGAATCGTTTCGACAACGATGTGTGCCAGTAATCTTAATTATTTCATAAAACGCGATCAGTGTTTATATCAGACCGAATGAAATCATTCATTTTACCCCTTCCTCGTTTCTTCGATGTTCGCAACGTGCGTGGAAACGATTTTTCAAGATGCGCGCGCATCCTTCTGCGCACAAGATGCGCGCGCACGCTTCTGCGCATCGTCGAATAGCCGAGGTACTGTCTCGAATGTACAAAAACTGTTTTTAGATATTATTTAGTACCCAAGTCTTCAGTGTTTTCTGTACATACACATAGAATCGCTTGTTTCTTTCCTAATTATCATTTTATCGTATCGTTCAAGCGCAGTCTTGGCTTGTTTGCTGAAGATAAGATAAAAGATTTTCTCTATACGGGTACAAAGAAGGCCAGGAGAAGCCAGACTAAATTTAATGCCACGATCGGAGAATAGAAGAGGAATTCTCTGATTACTCATAGATTTAAACGGCGAGATGAAATAACAATCGAGTAAATAACGGAGGCGATGACTTCGTCATCGCGACCTCGCTGGTAGTAAACTATTACACAGATACCTAGACCACAGGCAATAGTACCGAAAAATAGAAAGTAGCTCGACTCATTGTTACGCGTCGTTTCTGTAGTCCGCGATTGCAATAATTCCGTTCGCGTTTCAAACCGCGTACTAAATTTCGCACCGTTAATACAACGTGTTCAAACGAATCTTTACTCCTTCACACATGCATATAGGGTGAAATTGATTAATAACCACTCGTTGATCTGAAGTTGCGGCTAGAATCTTGGAAAAAGCTTTCGGACAGCTCATTTTTCGATTCCAGCCAACTTCGGATCAACGAATCGTCAGGAATCCACCCTGTATAATGTTTTAATAAACAAGATCATCGATCCGTAAGCGTTTCGCCCTTGATTCCATCCGCTAACTGTAACAACGCATGCTGCCGCGATGATGCATGAAAATTTCACCAAGGCTAATTTTCCGTCTGTGTCGATGTCGACCCCGTGAAAGGCGGTAGCGATATCCTTACGCCATGTCATTCCTATACCCGGTGCTCGACTCGTGTCTATATCAACGAAACACGTTCGTACGTATAACGTAGCGCGGGATCGTGTGTGTACTGAATACTTTATAGAGGACATTCCGGGTCTGTGTTAGTGCGCTGTTGTGTAGACGCGGATCGAACCGTTCGATACATACGTACACACACAGTGTCAGCTCTCGATCGAACCAACGCAACAATAAGAAAAGCGGCTTAGCATAAGCGTTTATTGTTAACGGGGTTTTTCTCCCCTCGTAAGCCGATCGGGTACTGTAATAAAGGCACTAATTTGTTTCCTTTTAATTAAAATCTGGGTATACGACGAAAGAAATGAAAAAAAAACTGTGCCTATTTATTTCTTTGACCATGACGTATATAGTGACTGAAAAGAAAGAATGTGTCTATACGTGTGCTTAGTTTGTGAGTTTCAGTACAAGGTAGAAATTCTAGATCAATTCGATCGATATATATCATGAATCCGTGTGTGACAGGTTTTTTTTTTTTTTTTTTGGTCTGTTTAGAATTGAAAAAAAAGGTTACAACTTTATACACTTATTTTTTAAACTTTATGCACGCTTATCTATTTTACTCGTTCAATTTACTCAGTGACATAAAATTGCTTTATAATTGGGTGAAACTTTTTCTGATTGACCGTGCAATGACGCCAGAGTTCAAGATGACGCTAGATGGCGGGGGTCGGTTATACTGGATAGTGACGAGTAACGAGTTTCGAACTTTATAGAACTTTGAATCGACGATATATGTGATATATTGCGCATCTGGGCGATATAGTGATTTTTTATACGTTCACAGTGTCTATAATAATGGTGTCGAGAGCTGTTTCGGAATTATTTTTTCCTATATACATGGTGAGTTTTCTCCAGGTCCGAATGGGGGAGGGGCTTGTCACCGCTGATGCCCCGCCGCTTGCTATATCACACAGTTATCACAATCGAACTTCACATCAAGCCGTCGATATATACTTAGTCTGGTCTGGTAAGCGCATAAAACTGAAGCTAGCAGCCAAAAGTGCTAAATTCAATTAAAATCAGACAATGAGCCAAGGTATTAAAATGTTCTTAAATATTACGCGAAGTGAATCATTTTACAAAAATAAAGCGAGAATCCCTACTATGTCATTCTATTCAGGAGACTTTCGAAATGTTTGGCTGGTAGCTTCAGCTTCAGCTTCATCCGGTAAGCCCCTCCCTTATCCGGACCGGGAGAAAAGTCACCCTCTATATTCGTAACTTCAACAAGTTCACACGACACGATATTATCAATCCACTAAATAATGGCTAAAAATTAGTGTTTAAAACGATAAAAGTAAAAAGCTCTAGCATAACGTTTCTTTTTTTTTTACAAAGGATAATTGAAGATATGCAGACCGTGTCGAGTCTGGTGTGTGAACATAATCATCCGTTATGATAGAGTAACAATAACGAAGGTATAGTAGAGAGATTATCGCGGATAGGCAAAGGTGAGGTGAGGTGAGGTGGGGTGAGGGTCTTGGAAATCCAAACATTTCCTACATCCTGTTTCTACTCAATACTCTCTGCCCAAGAGAATATACGTCCTACCTGTCTCTGTGTGTAACGTATACACAGGTAGGTAGGTAGGTAGGTAGGTACGTAAGTCTATAGACTCATTTTAACAATGAACAAGAGAGTGTTTATAGGAAACGGTAAAAACAGACGATTCTATATTATTGCCACTGACTATCCGAGGCTACGAGGCTCAGGTGTCATTAGCTGATATCGCGTTATTTTTTTACTTCAGCCTCGATGAGTGTTTTTTTTTTGTCATCAATTTTTTTTTCTCTATCATTATTTCATCATTTTAGAAAATACAGACGTTCGTTAAAAATGCGACTGTTCAAATCGTCATAAAAAACACACACAAAAAACTATATGATAATATTGAAACTCTTAGATCGTGATTAATGAAGAAAAATGAATGATAAAGTTTATTTATTTATTTTTTCTTATTTTATTTTTTACTATAGAAAAATATTTGTCATAAGTTTATTGCGACTCTGGCCACACGTGTATCCCGTATGTATATTTCAATCCAAAAAATTGGTGTTCTGTAAATATGGTAGACAACAAAAAAAATATAGAGAAAAAAGAATTACGAAAAAAAATCTTCTATTGATAATTGTTCATATTTTAAAATAAATAAACCGAGAGAGCAGCGAGAGACACGGGTAAATAAATATATTTCGTAAGTAGAATAGCAAACAGTTTTTAGTACGGCAATGCGGAACCTCTGATCTATTCTATGCCGTATACATATAACGTCTGCAGCACCGCGCACACCTACACGCTGTACCGGTCACGTGTGTCTCTCTGTAAACGAATACGTGAAACGTTGAAGGAGAAAAAAAATGTGACGAAATCAAAAACAAAATGAAGGAAAAAATATTCACAAATTCCTACAAGTTTGAAGGACGTATATTTTTATCGTTTTCTGTCTATTCCGCACCCATCCTGCAGATCAATTTAATTCTAAACGATTAATTTCATTATTTGATAACAGAAATATTATTGCAACAATAATACGAACGTGGAAAAATTTATTAAAATTTGAATATATTGAAGTAACATTCTTTTTTTTTTTCAATTTTCTTTTGAATATTTGTATGTTTATTTTCATGGTTGGGAACGAGGTTGAAAAAAAAGGACTTTCCTCACAATTGAAGGCTATTATTATATTTATATTCAAAATTTGTTTCATTTTATCGTCACGTCAATTATGATGAACGTTATATATTCATTAAATGTTGTCACATAATTGAATTTAATGGACTGACATGAAATCGAAAGAAGAAATACAAAAAAAAAAAAATTGATAAGAAGTTTCGAAATACCAAATTAAATTGCGGCGATGAATTATTGAGGATTGATAAAACAATAATAATTGAATTAATTCTTGGAAGTAAAATTGAAATAATTAATCTTCAAATCTTATCTTCCTCTTATTATCTCCTCAATGAATTCTATACAACAGAGAGAATTTAGAGATTCAGTTATTATCATGATTATTAATAATTAATATAATTATTATCATCGTCGACGTTATTCTCTTCGTTCCATTCCCCATAATTATAGCCATACCCTGAATATAGAATGACTAAACTTATTTCGAGAGAAGCCAGAGTGTCTGGAGTAAGAAGAAGAGGCAGCAGCAGCAGCAGCAGCAGCAACGTCTTAGCTTCGGATTTTATTTTTCTTTTTTTTTTCATTTTAATACCATAACACGGGGTCAGTGACATCGAGGCTGCTATGATTCATTCAAATACGCGTACCTATAACGTAGCTACGCACAGACACGAGATAACTAACTGTTCTAATGTTCTAGCAATTATTATTATTATTCCACCTTTTATTCGTCAAGCTTAAAACTGATTTTATTCCCATGTTAGGTGTAACGGGACTTTGAAGAATCTCGTTGAGGCGTGTAGGAAAATACAGAGATAAACATAGGTATAGGTACGGTTTCTATATACGTGCTTTGAGTTTACGTCCATGGAGAAAAAAAAATTGACTCGCTATATGAACGGTATAAGAGATCACGGATATTTTTGCTATGTAAAATTTCATATAAACTCGACGAATATGGCAAAACGTGGATCAGAGCAAGACACGTTTCAATATTTTCTATACACACATTCCGAACTTAAAAATGGTCTGAAACACTATCGAATGGCCTTGAAAATGTTAAAAAACCATATCACAACTCGAATGAATACGTTAAAAGACTTCATTCACATTTTAAGAGTAAAAAATTTTTCGGTTGATCGAATCCAAGGAATTGTAAGTAAACTCGATTTAAATTTTGCGCCTTTCTTGGCTTCTTGGATACAAAAAAATTCTGAAAAAAATTGTGAATACAGATATAAATATGTTACCTATATTATCGAAGAAGAACAATAGCGAAATACAAGTGCAGATATGAAATAAATAAATCAATAAAGAATGTATCGAAAGTAACAAAAAAAAAAAAAAACATATATATATAAGTTATAAAATTGAAATATAAGATTAATAAAATAAAATGAGGTATTATTTATAAAAGGGTGACGTGAAGACGTTGAAAGAATAAAGATAATTATTGTCATTATCACTCTCTGTATTATATGTGTATAATTACGTAATTAGCTCCATCTCTTTCTCTCTTCCTAATTAGGAAAAATAAAACTACAAAACCTACGTTAAAAGCGTGTAAAAAAATTACGTGCTCGAAAAAACGTCGTCGTGCTTCTATCAATTTTGTTTTCATTCATTCGGTTGATTAGATTGATTCAATCTCTTCTTTTTTTCCCCTTCAATACTAATATGTACAGGATTATAATAACGCGCATAATACAATAATAATAATAATCGTAATAATGAGACATTGTGATACCGAGAATTTATTACACGCTTCTATTATTGTCATTTTATTATCGACAGTTGATGTAGAATGTAGCCTTCGATATAGAGAAAAAGAAATGTGTGTCTACCAATTTCGAAATACCATTGAATACATTGAATAGCCATTTGGAGGGACAAAAACTTTCACCGTCAAATTTTAATCTCCACTGTAATATAGAGAGTGAGAAAGAGAGAGGGAGAAAAGAGGAAAAGAAGACAGGAAAATCTCTTAATTGGAAATCTATAGAAACCATCAACGCTTGCATTCGATCATCCGTGTAACTTTTACCTTCAGCTAGAACGACGAAATTCAATGACGGAACTAAATAAATGAAACTGTATCTAAATAACGTCAATACCGTGTATAATCGGAATCTGATAGTGTAAATATCCATCTATCTATCTATGTATGTACGTAGATGTAAATTGAGCAACGAAGAACCTATGAATCGTCAAAACAAATTCTAATATCGTCATCTATCTGTGTTTACTGTTTACGTGTATATACAGGGTGAATTTTCCTAAAAAAAAAAAACGACTCAACCGTTTTTGATCATTTCTCTCCACTAATCGATTAAGATCGTTCATGTTTACTCATTGAATCGATTCAATCAAAAAATAATACTACTTTTTCTTTCAATTGGTACCCAAATTCATCTACGAGTAATCATTTATTTTTCAATAAATGAGTAAACAAATTTTATGATATCTTGGTGTCAAAAGTTTCAATATTTTTATCAGATGTAAACTTAGAAAAACGAGAATCAGAAGAATCAAATCGAATCGATTATATTTGAGCGATTGATTAAAGTATAATCTATTATTATTTTAACGATCGTTTAAAATTGACGCATCGATTATTTTCGTTGGTAGAGCGACTAGCCTTACAAAAACAGTCTGAAGTTGGCTAGAATTGACAAATTAACTGTCTGAAGGGTCGTTCCTCGATTCCAGCCAACTTCAGACTGTTCACTCGTCAAGAATTCACCCTGTATATACGATGTCAACGGACAGCTTCTATCGCAGATAAAATGACTAAACCGAGGCCTCGAGTATGTAGGCTGGACAATCTAGACTCTCTTAAAAACCGAAGTATCTACACAGGAACTGAATCTTTTTTTTCTTCTTCAAGTATAGGAACGGTTCAGAAGTGACAAAAAACATTTTTCGAATGATAAGATAGTTTCTTAGAGCTACAAAAAAAAAAAAAAAAAAACCACTAGAATCAAAGTATATTGATGAAAAAAAATAAAAAATCTACAGCGTGATGATAATGTGGCGAAAGTAAAAAAAAAAAAAGCCAAAAGGTAGCCCAGTAATTTTCAGGCCTGAAGATTCAACAAGAAAATTTGAAGAAAAAAAAAACAACAACTACAGTGAGGCTATAATATAGAAAAAAATAGATGATACTATAGACAGTAAGAAAACATGTAACTGAGTCAATATTACGTAATAAATATATGTGTGCACTATTATTTATGTTTTATGACCGAAAATTGATAACATATTAAAAAACAAGAAAAGGTTTATCAACTCTGATGAATAATCAATCCAATATGATCAAACAGTGTTGTTTTTTTTTTTTTCATTTCTTATAATCCACACAATTTCTTACAACACGATAAGTAGACCGACTACAGTGCGGGGGGTAAAGCAAAGGCTGTTCTACTCCCGAACTGTAGGAGTATGGGATGAGGAGTGAGACAAGAACGCTTAGAGATCGAAGGAATCTCGAAAAGAGACAAAGAGACGGACACACACCGAATAGATCTTCAGCTATCGACAAGACGTCTACTATTATTTGGATAATATAATGAATACGAAGCTGAAACAATGCATGAATCGACTCCAAGGACACGAAGAAAGCGTGAAATTTCCTCTCCACATCCTCAGATTCGCGGTACGAATAATATTATCGATTAGTTGGAGGTTAGGAATTGATTCACGTCGTTAGAGAATTATCGAGCGTCTTTTAAAAACCGTTACAACAGCACGAAAGAATATTTAGCTCTAATTGTGGAAGATGATATACTCACGGAAATTGGGAGTACTCGTGTCTTCGCGTTGCTACCTTGTAGAATCCTTTGTGCGAAGATGAGAGAATCAGAACGGTAGAAAGAAAGACGGAGTTCCTTGACAGCGTTTCAGCAACATATCACGTCCGCCGAGCACTCGCGACACACGGGGAGGTTAAGGGGTTTCACTCACTGTGTGATGGTGACTCTTTTTATCAGCACTGATTATCCCATTGAAATTATTTAATTGTTTGTTTGTAGTATTTGTCCACGATCATTGACGCGTACCGCAATTTATCGATAATGTCGTGAATTGGAGAGAAAAATCAAATAATATTATCATGTCTTTGACTGTTGTGTTACGTTGTTACATTTGTGTACCGTTCGTTAGTTCGTCCGTACGAGCCCAGAGCGACTGCCTAAGATTGTTCGACTCTGCTCTTTGAGCATACAGGCGACACAGAAAATGTCTGAAGGTACGTGTATCTGCCTACGTTCACGGAGTTCGGTTCTCTGACCAGTTGCGCGCATGCGCCGCAGGTGGGGGAGCCTGACTTCAACCGGCGCGAAGATCCGATGAAACCGTCACGATTGGCACATGCCTTGACTTAAGTCAAAAACGGCGATAGCCATGAGGAGAAGAAGAAGAAGAAGAAGAAGAAGAAGAAGAAGAAACCGTCACGGAGGTCTTTGACGGCGTTTCATCAACTTGAACACTGAACACTGATCCACTCACGACACGGAGGAGGTTTAAGGGTCACGCACTGAGCTTTTTATTTGATTGTTTGATTGTTGAAGTGCACTGACCGATTTTCCACACTGTGGTGGATTCAGCGGAGTAGGTTAATATTGTTTAATAATGTCTTTTCACTGTTTTGTGACGTGGTTACATTTGTACCGTTCGGTGGTTCGTTCCACACGAGCCAAGAGCGATTTTGTTAGATTGTTCGAATCTGCCCTTGGAGTGACGACAGAACACAATGTTCGAAGGCACGCATGTCTACGACGTCACGCGTTGAAGTAAGGGTCACGCACTGAGCTTTTTATTTAATTGTTCGATTGTTGAAGTGCATTGACCGATTTTCCACACTGTGGTGGATTCAGTCGAGTAGGTTAATATTGTTTGATAATGTCTTTTCACTGTTTTGTGACGTGGTTACATTTGTACCGTTCAGTGGTTCGTTCCACACGAGCCAAGAGCGATTTTGTTAGATTGTTCGAATCTGCCCTTGGAGTGACGACAGAACACAATGTTTGAAGGCACGCATGTCTACGACGTCACGCGTTGAAGTAAGGGTCACGCACTGAGCTTTTTATTTAATTGTTCGATTGTTGAAGTGCATTGACCGATTTTCCACACTGTGGTGGATTCAGTCGAGTAGGTTAATATTGTTTGATAATGTCTTTTCACTGTTTTGTGACGTGGTTACATTTGTACCGTTCAGTGGTTCGTTCCACACGAGCCAAGAGCGATTTTGTTAGATTGTTCGAATCTGCTCTTGGAGTGACGACAGAACACAATGTTTGAAGGCACGCATGTCTACGACGTCACGCGTTGAAGTAAGGGTCACGCACTGAGCTTTTTATTTAATTGTTCGATTGTTGAAGTGCATTGACCGATTTTCCACACTGTGGTGGATTCAGTCGAGTAGGTTAATATTGTTTAATAATGTCTTTTCACTGTTTTGTGACGTGGTTACATTTGTACCGTTCAGTGGTTCGTTCCACACGAGCCAAGAGCGATTTTGTTAGATTGTTCGAATCTGCCCTTGGAGTGACGACAGAACACAATGTTTGAAGGCACGCATGTCTACGACGTCACGCGTTGAAGTAAGGGTCACGCACTGAGCTTTTTATTTAATTGTTCGATTGTTGAAGTGCATTGACCGATTTTCCACACTGTGGTGGATTCAGTCGAGTAGGTTAATATTGTTTGATAATGTCTTTTCACTGTTTTGTGACGTGGTTACATTTGTACCGTTCAGTGGTTCGTTCCACACGAGCCAAGAGCGATTTTGTTAGATTGTTCGAATCTGCTCTTGGAGTGACGACAGAACACAATGTTTGAAGGCACGCATGTCTACGACGTCACGCGTTGAAGTAAGGGTCACGCACTGAGCTTTTTATTTAATTGTTCGATTGTTGAAGTGCATTGACCGATTTTCCACACTGTGGTGGATTCAGCGGAGTAGGTTAATATTGTTTATTATGTCTTTTCACTGTTTTGTGACGTGGTTACATTTGTACCGTTCGGTGGTTCGTTCCACACGAGCCAAGAGCGATTTTGTTAGATTGTTCGAATCTGCTCTTGGAGTGACGACAGAACACAATGTTCGAAGGCACGCATGTCGACGACGTCACGCGTTGAAGTAAGGGTCACGCACTGAGAGGTTTTTGACGACGTTTCATGAACTTCTTGGCGGGTCACAGCGTTGATCCCCTAACGACACGGGGGAGGTTCAAGGTGTTTTGGTGTACGTAGGGATCTGAAAAACGAAAAAATGTAGAAAGAATCAGTAAAATTGATCGACACCCTTTTTTAATTTTAACTGTAAAAAAAATCAACGTGTCTATGAAAGATAATTGAACCAGATTTTCCCCATTTCAAAATCAAGTAAGCCAATAATTATATGCCCAATCGGAAATAACAAGACAGAACCCGTGCATAAATTCCCCCCTCCCCCCCATAATCATGAAAACAGCAGGAAAACCGTCTCTTTCCAAAATAATTTGAATAATATGTTTCATGTCGGTAGGCATAAAAGTTCAGATCAATATGAATACGATGAAGGTCGTATGTCGTTGAGTTTTTCAGTTACAGCGCTTCGAAACGTGAAAAAAGGGTACTAAATGATGTGTTCATGTCTGCCTCTGGGGCTGCTGTTGGGAATTCTTCTGAAATCGAAGAAAATCGAAGAAGCAGACATGCAGGGATCTGCATTATCGCGGGACATAGTTGTAAAAATGTAAAAAAAAGCTCTACTAGATCATTTGTTTATAGTTCTAGTCGCGTCTATCCGCTTCATAAGGACTTCCCAAACACAATAAAAAAGTGGCGGACATTTTGGTCAGTGATTTTGAGGCGTACAATTTTTTAAAGTTCACGCAGAATCAAGGGAAAGCGGGTATTACGTCTGATTATTGTTATTATTAATGGAATGTGTATTTTTCTTGCGTGTAGCACTGTTTATAAACACAAGGCAAAGTCGTGTACATCATATGTTTGCCTTTGAACTATGACGGGTGTGTCACCAGTAGGACTATTCATTCATATGTACACAGCGGCCTTTTAGTTGTATTTATATTAATAATAACGACGGGTGTGTCGCCCAAGATGGAAAATTATTAATGTAAATCAATTGAAAGTGTATACCAATTTTTGAAAAAACTGATGAGAAAAATTAACGGACGATCCGGGAATCGAACCCGGGATCCACGGATGCTTAGCCGGAGACTTACTCCACTAGACCACTACTTAGTTACCACTAGTTATTATTAATAGTTTGGTGTGAGTATTGCAAAATTGTTCACTTCTTTCTTTATCCAACGAAGCTAACCGTTAATTGATTGAAGTGAAAAGAAGCAAAAAAAAATGTCATTAAATACAAAGTAAAAAGACACAAATAAATTTGAGCAGCCAGTCGTCATCTCGAGTGGTGACGTCTAGGAATGGGCGATGTTCAAAATAAAAATCGATTCACACATGATCGACGTTTAAAAAGCATCGATTTAAATTTTGGAAAAAAAATCAAAATCGAATTCAATCAAAAATCAAAAAATCACTCGGAGTCACTCTAAACCTAAATACCGAACACAGATATAATATAAACCGAAAAATATGAATTACAGTCGATAAAGTAGAATTAAATAAGACAAACAAAGTTCACATAAAAATTCAATTACCAAAATGTTAATATTCCGTGATGGATAAAAAATGATGATTTATGTATGTATGTAGTAATGTAGTTATTATTATAATGTATTAAAATTATAATATATATAAATATGAACTTATGGAATGAAGTAGCTGAAGTACGAAATGAAGTAAACAAACAATCATCAATGAAGCATCTATATTAATATTAGCATTGAAAATGATTCCGTTTTCGGGTCAGTATTGAGGTCTGTGGGATAAAATCTTGAAATGATGCAACGGAAGCGATGCATCGGAAGTGCGTAATGAAAAGTTGAATTAATAAATAAAAGATCGAAAACAATTGAACGAGGGACATTTTGGTACTGTAGATTTCACGGTGCACATAATGATTCGTAGTATATAATCATAGATGGCAATAATAATAGCGCAGCATGTGAATTCAGAGATTCAGATGTAAAAATACACGAAAACAAGATAACGAAGGACATTTTCAATGCATCAGCTGCTTGCGTTACATGCAAGATCTGTAGATTTATTGTAAATATAACCACGGAAGCCCTGAAAATCCGAAAGGAATTAAATAAAGGATATATGAATATATGTATGTAGTGGTGTATGAAAGGGTGTTCAAAAGTGAAGTATTTTTCGGTTTATTTGTTGTTTTTCGCCAATGTTTGATAAAGAACATCGAACATCGATGAATCGGTTCGCAAAAACATAGACGTAAATAATCGATTATTCGAAAAAAATCATCGATAGTTTCGATTAACCGGCAAACATACGAAAAAATAGTGAAAACGATTACATTCAATTACATGTATTATACCTATCGTAACATGGTGAAATTTCATAGCTTATATCTATCTATCTGGGCTTCCTTCGTCTATCTATGGAGGGTAGAGAGGAGGGGTATTTACTCCCCGCTGAGTACATAGGGATGGCCGCGGAAAATCTCAAAGGAACAGTTTCAATTCTTGCCAGAACAGCGCCTATTTGGAGCTTTTTGATGCCCGATTCACTGCGGGCAGTTCAAATTCAGACGTGACCGTTATTTCCAGTACATTCATACGTGCGTAATATGTTTGATTTGTGACGAAAAAAGTCCAAGTACTTTTAGTAAGAGGGCTTGTCACAGGTGATTCAATGAATATAAATCGTTAACACACGTATAGTAAAGGTATAAAGTATCGAGTTTGAGGTTGGGAATACTGAATTAATCCTTCACAGTCATAATACTGGGTGTACCGACAATCGAGTGTTGCCCTGAGAATCGAATAAGCAACAACGTGCGCGCGGCCTGGTCCACTTTACCCGTGCGCACTATGCTACTTTTTTTCTACTGGAAGCAGCACATTTTAGGAGTATAAGGTCCAAATTTTGGTTCAAAATATGAAAAATCAACAAAGTTATGATTCTCTGAGTTCAGTCTTGAATCCAATGCATATAGAGGTCTCAGTTCTGGGTTGGGAGTGCAAGCTGCTTCCATCAAACAACAAATTTATAAAAAAGTGATTAAGGGGTAGGAGGAGCATCGCGGTTATTTGGGTACCGACCCATGTGGGTATCAGAGGTAATCAAGTAGCAGATACGACTGCCAAATCGGCTAGTAGAAGGGTTACAGTGGATGATTCAAGTTTTTATAGCAGTGATTTAAATCCCATCCTCAAGGTCCAACCTGAAACGCGCACGATTTACTTCAACCAGGAATATGATAGTCCACCCAATCCTAAGGGTCGGTGTTTTGTTCTTTTTTCTTCTGAGTTTAACGGAGTGGAATGGCTCAAAGGTATGGGATGAGACAGGAAAAGAATAGGTATTGCCAACCGCGTACGAAAATTCATCTGTTTAGAATGGATATCGTAGTAGATGCAATGTGTGAGTGTGGGGAGAACGTGGTATCTACTCTCTAAATTTTTTGGAGTGAAAAATTTCACTCTAATGGAGTGGAAAAGTCACTCCACACACTGGAGTTGCGCTGTTTTCACTCCAAAATATTTAGAGAGTAGAGAGTAAGTTCCTTAAAAGCGCATCGTTGTCTGAGAACCCCAGGGCCTTCTTATTAAGCGATCATGAACCTGGTCTGACCAAGCCTGAGCATAATAAGAAGATCAGCTGTCCTTTCATAGATGTCAAAATAAATAACGTAGACGCACAAGCGTTGATCCACACAGGAAGCGAAATATCCTGTATAATCGAGTACTGGTTCAATCAGCATGTCAAATGGCTAGGAAAGGTTGAGACATTGCCTGTCTCAAACACAAAACTACAAGTAGCAACAGGCACAAAGCCAATTCGCATCACCAAACAAATAATATTCTTACAGTTAGCGCCAAACAATCACAGGGTTGATGTAGTATTCTTAATAATACCAAAGTTAATTCACACTTGTACTATAGGAACAGACGTTCCTGATAAGCTGGAATCAAATATCGATTACCAGTCGAAACAAATCTCGGTGAAAATTAACGATAAAACGACGTGTATCGAATTCACAAACCCCAACGAGGAGGGTATCGAAGAAGAGCTACTCGAATCATTCAGCATTGCGGAACACGAGGAATTACTCCGAGTTGCATCAATCCAGCAAACAAGCCCTGATGACGAACGCTATCAATTAAAATGCGATGATTCAGAGGCCAAGGTCGAGGGAATCACTACGCTTAACCCCGAACAAAAGAAAAGATTCAAGAACCTATTATGGAAATACCGGATGGTATTTAGAGATATGCCAGGGCGCGTTAGTGTTTACCAACACAAATTAAAAATTAATCACGACAACCATACCTCTGACGATCGTACGATCGCACCCAATCCCCATGGCTTATCGCGAGGCGGCCGGAAATGAAATTCATAAAGAATGCTAGAATCAGGGATTATACAACGCTCTAATAGTCCGTACGTTAACCCACGTCTAGTCGTAATACCGAAGAAAAATAAAATGGTCAGAATGCAGTGCTTAGACGCGAGACAAATTAATAGCATCGTGAAACCAGATTACGAATGCGCGCAGCAGTGTTGAAATCTTCATCCAAAGGTGTCAACACGTGAAATACATGTCGAGTTTAGGTCTTACGGCCAGCTTTTGGCAAATCCCGCTATCACCAGAGAGTTGTCGTTACACGGCATTTCTGTACAACTCGATTTGTTATGAATTCACTGTAACCCCATTCGGATTACAGACCAGCCTAGTCAGCCTTGTCCGCGGCCTTGACTTAGTATTGGGAGAGACGACAGAGTTTACAATTACGTTTGTGGACGACCTATTGTGTATTTCACCTACATTTGAAGACCATACGCCAGACATCGAACGGGTGTTACAGAAATTCGAAGAACACAATGTCACACTTAACTTCGATAAATCTAAATTCTTTCAAGAAGAGATCGACTTCTTGGGGTATATACATTGACCACAGAAGGCATCAAGCCTCAAAAAGATAAACTTCAGGCTATCCAAGATTATCCCACACCGAAAGATGCTACCGCAGTTAGGAAATTCTTAGGATTCGTAAACTTCTACTCACGGTTTTCTAGCAAATACGCACATACGACAGTTGAGCTACTAAGCTGATTCAGAAGGACGCAAAATGGGAATGAGGAAAGTCACAAGCGGAAGCCTTCCAGCGAGTAAAGGACCTGTTTTGCGAGACAGTCATATTGCGATACCCAAAACCCGGAGAACCGTTCTTTATGCAAACAGATGCAAGCGATTATGCGATCGGCACTGTCCTGTTCCAAATCAATAAACAAGATGAACACGAAGTCATTGCGTTTGCGAGCCGAACACTTATGACTTAAGGGAAAAAAAACTCCAGGCAGTAGTGTGGGCATTGAATAAGTACAGGACACAAAGATACTGGGCGCAAAGATAACAATTATCACGGATCACAAAGCCCTGTCATTCTTGAAAACCTGTCGACTGATAAACGCGCGGCTTACCCGCTGGGTAATCCTGATCCAGGAGTACGGATTAGAAGTCGAGTATTGTAAAGGTAGCGAAAATGTGGGGCGGGGTCGGAATCCCGAATATTGAAAGCACCGAAAGCGTAAAATACTGAATTTTTGTGTTACGATTGCTCAGTTTACCGGAATTTGAAAATCCCAACATTTAGTATAACAGAACTGTGGAATACCGCACAGCATGAGACCGAATAGATAAATGTCCGAAAGAAGACTAAACCGACTGACATAATACCGACAGAAATAAAGACGACTTTTCAACGAATCGAATTCAAATAATCCGAAAGCTCAAAGTTCCGAACGTGTCAAACTCCGAAATTTAATGATCTCGAACACTAATAATCGTGGAGTACCAACATTTCTATTAATTTTTTCGTTGTTTCGACGACACTCCGCAGTACATGAATCTGGATTTTCGGAATTTTGGTCGTTCGTAACTAAAATTTTCGGGGTCTTGCGGTTCGTAAAATTGACTATTCGGTATATTTATCTGTCGTTTGCGTAGGTACTCTTTCGGTGGAATACCATGTCCTGTGAATGTTGCATCGAGAGGAAGAAGAAGGCGACGAGACCGCCAACCACCGAGGGAAAACAAGAAGAGTGAATTTAGTTCATAGGCAGGGACCTATTATCACTGAATTCAAGGGCGGACTGACAGACTGACAGGTATACACAAACATACATATATACATGTAATAGTTTAGTATTAAGTGAAATAATTCCTATTATTAGGCTTTTGTTTATTTTTTTTTATTTCTAGTTCCGTTAAGGGAATCGAATATTACTATTATTTTTGTTGTTTTCTTTTATTGTTTATTTTTCTTTTTGGTTTGATCGTGAGATGAAATTAGTTATTTTTCTTTATTTTTATTATATTCTGTCTCTATTGTCAAGTAAAACTCACAAGTAACGTGATGAACATAATATGTACACACACATGTATCACTGCATTCACTGATTACCTCTACAATAAACGGGGATTAGCCAAATAAGCTGAATGTAGAAAAACAGTGACCAATGATGCCAAATACCGTGGGAAACCCCTCCCGCAAGAAAGGTATATATATGTATATAAGGAAGGGACTATAGTTTGTTAGGAAGGGATTATAGTTTTTTTAACAATATTGTTCTGTAATCCATAAGGAGGTGCTGCCTCTCTCCACGAGGGGCATAACCAACCATGTAACCGACCAGTTGAATTCATTTTTTTTTCTTTTTTCAGTTCAAAAATATTATTGATACATTTTCTTATAGCTTGAAGTTTTAGCTTCAATTTGCGACCAAGATGATATGAAAATTCCAAAAAATGACAGAGTTATGACAATCTTAGTGGAGCAGGTCGGAACGTCGCGGTACTGAAAAATTGAATGGTTTATAACAAAAAACAAAAACCAAAAAAAAATCAGAACGAAATAAATGTCATATTTGTCTTCCCTGTACCCAAAAACATCAGACAACACCAAATATTATCGGAAAACTCCAAAATTTATACGAAAAATGTATAAGGAACATGTGAATTTCGTACGTTTTCTTCTTTTGCGTTTATCTCGAAACTATATTTTTCGATCTGGCGTACGTCATATCTCAAAATCTATTGCTCCGATTCACTTCAAATTTTAACTGGACACAGTTGATAACATATTCCACCGAACCATCGGATGATTTTTTGATACGATCCTCCGTTTGTTAATTAACAAAAGTTTAAGGTCGTTTTTTGGGTCAAAAATTGACTTTTTTTTTTCAAAACATTGCCATTTTCGTAAATTTCAAAAATTCAAAAAAGTATCCGATGGTTCGATAGCTTTATTATTTAGCTTATAAGTACGTATTTTTTTCCGATGAATCTAGTTGCTGGAATCACGTACGAAACAAGGCGTGTATTTTTTTCACAGTAAAGGGTATATCTTTGAGTATGTTTCATAATTTGTTTTATTTAAACAAAACTCATGATAATGTGAACGATATAGTGTATCACCCGAACCGGTATTCGGAGAATCGGTGATCACGATGTCTCAAAAACGCGTGGACCGATTGGTTTAAAATTTTGCATAGGTTTTTTTTATATTAAAAGGCAATCCTTAATCGAAGGATTTCTCTTTTGACGAATACTTTTTTTTATATCAAGGGAAATGGCGCGATTTTTTCACCGAAATTTAGACTTTCACTTTCGATTGGCGACCATTTTTTCAAAAATCAATATTTGATCAAATCCTTCGATTAGGGACTAGATAATGCGATACAAAAATGATGAATTTATTCGTTTTTTTAATTCAGATGATTGGTTGGGAAATTACAGTGCAGGTCATCGCGGAAGGTGTTTCTTTCAACAGTGGTCCGAGCGATACACTATATCGATTACATTTATGAATTTTTCCTAACAGAAAAATCATGAAACATACTGAAAGATATACCCTTTACCGTAAATAAAAAAAATTTTAAACCTGCGACCATTTTCCTCCCAAAAATTCCCAAAAACACAGCTTTCTTTCGGCCGCTAACTAGATGTAATCCCTTTTTAAAAAAAAATTTTTATCAGGTAAAAGTTGAATAACTTTGCGAAAAAAAATCCGAGCCTGGATATCAAAAATGCATTTTGCAAAGAAAACCTGCGCCTACAAGATGGCCGATTTCGAATTTCGGTCACAAAATTCCTCCTCCCCGTACATGACCTCAAACTTTACACTTTCACTTGACAAAGTGACACAAGTGTCTTTACGAGGCCAAAACTCAAAAACAAAATGGCGCTGGCCAAATTTGAAAAAATGTTTTCGAAAGCTAAGGCTCCAAGCTTCAAAATGCGTTTTTGACCCCTCCTCTGCGAACATTTCACACGAAGTTATGGCACTTTGAATATTCTTTTGAGGAGTGTATTTTGACTTGAAAATTTTCGAATCTTTTCCGTTTTTTCAAAATTGTGGACTCGCATCGCAATAAAATCAAAAACTATAGGTGCGACCTGAAAGGTGAGGAAATTCTGAACATTTTGAAAAAAAAATCGTCAAAATCAGTCCATTTGGCTCAATTTTACAGCAGTTTTTCTGAAATTCGTTTTAAAAAGACTGATTTTCTCGCCAAATTTAAAATTAATAAATACGGTCCTTAAAAAAATTTGCGGGCAAAACCCTCGGACACGGGTCTCTTAAAATACGCCAAAGAACCCCTAAAAAAAGTTTCGGTCTCCACAAAAAACATGGCTGGAAAATCTGGGTGAATCCACGCGGATTCGGCCATGCATTGAAACATGGCAAAATTCTAGTATATCACGAGAGCAACGTCTTCAGCCGTTATTTCATTGATTTTCTCTCTTCATCGCCGTGTATGGAAAAAAGCAGGTCGAGGAATCGCGCGACCAGTGTACAGTCAGCCTATCACTTTCTATACAGATAAAGCCAAGGCTATATCTATCTAGGCTTCCATCGTCTATCTATGGAGGGTAGAGAGAAGGGGTATTCACTCCCCGCTGAATTCATAGGGATGGCCGCGGACAATCTCAAAATAACACTTGCAATTCTTGCCGCTCGTGGCGTTCGTTTGTTTTTTTAACAGTCTTTTTGAGTCGAGGTGGGGGATTAGTAACGGTGATTTACATGGCGCTGCGATTATTCGATATTGTTGTTACGGCTATCATCAGTGCGACTATCTATATCTGCGCTAGATTCGCCGACCGGAACGTCGCCAAGCGGAGGCTCAGTTAGTTACTATTTTCCGCGTAGTGAATACTCCTCCTCGGTTCTCTCTCACTGAATTCTATAATCTGCGACTGTCACGACTGTCACCGGGCATCCCGCCTTTCGCTGCAATCAGCTAGGCTCGCTTCCACTCGCGATCTCTAATTATAAAGTTTCATTTATCAAGTTGATTTCAAAGTGTTTAGTGCCGAAACCGAGTTCGTTCGAGGCCTCGTCGGTTCGCTAACCTCGAGGCAAGCTTCTGTTCGACACGCCTCGTTCAGGTGGGCTTAATTTGTCATTGCCTTGATTCTAATTCTAGAGATTACGGCGTAATTGCGTAGTTAGACTGTTTGGAAGGAAAACTCGAGAGAGAACTGTACTACGAAGCTGCAAGGGGTAGCTGCCCCGCGTCGCGTCGACAGGAAGCAAATTTGTTGCTGTTAATCGATGTGAGTAAGATTATATATCAAATACACAATAATTTTCAAACGTGGATGCGTGTGAATGAGTTGACTGATGGTAATGAAATTTTTTTTTTTTTTTCATGTGGAGGCGGTCGGTCGAGTCAAAGGGTTGGGTAATGAAAGGGTAATGAAATTTATTTCCACTGGTAAGAATAGACGAATGCAGTTTCAATATCATTTGCGAGAGGCCAATCTCTGTTGATTCGCCGTCAAGATAATCAACACGCGTTATGTCGGCTGTACATATTGTGAAAAACGCCGGCAGCAATCGGTCGGAGGCTGATACTAAAAAATCTGGGAAAGCTACTCACCGAACAGCGTATCCTCGCAAACCTCCTAGAGGGCGAGCCGCGGGACGAGGTTGAGATCTGAGGCCATCCTCCTCAAGATGTTTAACTCCGTTACATCCCGGCGTCGCTCGAGATCTCCTATGGAAAATACAACACATTCATTACTGATACTGCCATGATGCTCGATATTTACCGACAAAAATCAGGAAAAATCAGATATCTGAATCTAGAAACCGTACATCAAATTCATACTGTATTCCTATCACGTACTGCACGATGAAAGATAGATCACTCACTTATTTCCACCTCCGGATGAACCGCGGTCACGTGGCGTCTGTGGAGACCCCGGTCCGCGCTACTGTATTCACAGAGGTGGCATTGGTATTGGAACTCGTCTCGCCTGCCCTCAAAGTGTTGTGATAACACATGGAGGAAGAAGTTTTTATGCTCCTGCGGCCTGGCGTCGCAGTCGGCATATGGACACGGCTTGATAGTCCTGTTAAGCCCTGTATAAACATTTGCATTACAAAGTGGCATTATTATTTTTGTCAATTCTGGGTGTCTATATACATCATATAACAAGATTGCAGGGATTGCGAGATTCCAAAAAAAGATTTCAAAAGATTTAAGATCGTCTAAACAAAACAAAAGTTCATACATGACAAGAAATTTGAAAAAAATTCAAAGATCACAAGAGGTTTTGGTGATTCGAATAGGGTCGCACACAAGATTTCACAACATCATTAAGACCCTCGCTTGCAGTGCTTGCCATAACAATAATTAAAACGATAATAATATCATAAGAAGCTCGAAGCAAATCCAAAGATCTGAGCATTAAAAAAATTACATACCAACACAAGCCAAATTAAGGAAAGTCATGAGTGTAAAAGCCTTCTATGATCTTTGGGAATGACTTATTAAGGGTTAAAAAGGAGGCTATCTCCGATCATCTCAAAAACGAGACCCCAATAGAGAAATTAGATTACGTAGTAGTGAAAATAAGTAATGGAACGAGTAGGAAAAAAGCGGGCAATGTTGAATGTGGACGGGATCGCAACGACCGTGATCATTCAATGTATTGATAGTTTGTAAAAAAAATAATCGGGTCATATTTTTTCTCTTCTCAATTGAACCAAAATTGGAGAATATACAACGGATCGAAAATTACTCAGGAATTTAATTACCTGTAACATTTGTGATTATTATTTTTCATGATGAAGAAAAAACAGGACCTAATTATTTCGAGATACTCTACATTATAAGCATATGGAAATCGAAAAAAAATCGATGCGAAATCCCAAACCTTACGATAAAGAAAGGAATTTGCCCAACGCATTTAAAAAATGTACGTATCTATGATCTACATTATATAAAACAAGGTGACCGATAAGCATACGAAGCTGAAGCGAGCAGTCATACTTAGCAGCCAAAAGTGCTGAATTCAATTAAAATCAGACAATCAGGCCATAGAATTTGAATTTTGCGAAATATTATGTAAAGGAATACTTCCATAAGAGACTTCCATATACATGAATCTGTACTGCGTGATTTTATTCAGGAGAACTTTGAAATGTTTGGCTGCTAGCTTCAGCTTCATGATAAGCATGAGGCATCAAACTAGAGACTATATCGCGTATACCTAATCTAGCAAAGATGTTTTGAAAATATTGCCTCAAATCGAGGATGACTACTTTTGAATACTCTCGGATACACAGTGTGATGGAAAAGCTATGAAGAGCTAGATGTCACGATCTACTACATAATGCAAAAAATTTCACCGCGTAGAAATCAGGAGGAAGTTACTTTGCCTTGTTTCCTGCGTAGAGGTTGAAAATTGTGCAAACGAAGAGCTCGAACTCTGTGGTAAGATGATCGCGCCGTAATAAACTATTCCTGAATGCTTTCGGGACAGCGTACCTAACTTTTTCAGGGAATTACACCGATATAGTTTACGCACTGATTGTCAGTTCAGGATAAGCGTAGACGAGCCAACACATGCAGCGACACGAACAAAAACACCTGCATTTGCCAGAAAATTGAAAAAGAGCTTTTCTATAAGCAGAACAATAGAAGAAGAAGAAAAATAGAGATGAGACAAGCGTGTAATTCATAGCAATTGATACTTGAGCTCACCCTAGACTCGTGTCAGAGCCACTGCTGGCTGTCGGCTAGTACCTATGGTACCGTCGCATGAGGTCGAGCTTTTACGAACGTGTTAAGACACCTACAGATTTATCAAGATAATATAGTCAGAATAATCATGTTCTTCAGGGATATACAATTCGAGTCAGCCAACATCGCCAGAGCCAGTGAGGTTCTGCTCAATATTAATTTTATAGATTACTGACACATGTGTTCGAATTTCTTTAGCGTGAACTTATATGGTTGGAAAACTCGACAAGACGAAATCTGATCAGACTTTTTCGCCCAGAGGGAAAGCTGTAGGACTGCAGAAGTGCTTAGATCGTATTGCAAGAGCTTTTAAACTCTGCGGGGGATATTTTTCTGCGGTAAAACCTCAGAAATTATACAAATAAACCGTAAAACTATTGGAAACTCTCCCGAAAAGCTGTATTTTATAAAAATGTATATTTTCGAAACATAATTTAATTGAAAAAGTTTGCGGAATATTTTCTGTATTTCTTGTGTGTGTGTGTGTTTTTTCATTTGTTGGATATGAAGTGTAGATCCAAATTAGTGATTAAAATCTGAATAAAATTGCTATAATACTTATAACCTCTATAATACTATAACCTCTATAATACTGCTATAATACTTATAGACTTGAGTATATAAATGATACAGTTTTTCAGAGAAATTTTCCAAACCGCAGTGAATTTCTGAGATTTGTTCTTGAGACCTGTCGGACTGTTCGATAAAATTTTTTCGAAAAGATATAAGAAAGTTATCGAATATTGTTTACTCACCAAGTGCAGTTCTCAGTTGAACGAGGTCTTTCTGAAACAAGCAAAAAAAATGCCATCCGACAAGTAAATAATAATTCCAACATGCGAAATACAATAGTGGAGTTCTACTAAAAAAATTTCCAACACGTTACGAAAAGTAGACCTGAACTCCAAAACCACCTCAAATTTCGTCGAACCCCGATCAGTCTAGGAATAGACTTAGGAATAACACTTTTCGATTATTCTTTTGTTGAAAAATCATGTGAAATAAGATTTTCTGTTTTTATTTCACCGCTTTTATTGTATTTTGATTTTGAAATTGATAAAACGAAGTGAAAATTTTTGTGGCACCCAAAACCCGAATTTTGTCCACTGACTGAATGTTCGTCAATAATTGCAGTTATTAGGATAAGCCGGTATACGGACAATATAATATATATTGAATCTTCAGCAAAGAATCGGTTCTACCGAAACCAGGAATTCACGTTAATCAAATATTTTCATCGATACACGTTCTGGTCTAGAAAAAATGCCGTTACAGTATACTTACTTTCACATTCGGAACCTCTGCCATGTTGCGATGATCGATAAATCGCACAGGTCGAGGTTCATCCTGAAATGACACGATAAAAATAAAGTTAGATATCATTACTGTCATTCTCAGTCTCTGTGGAGGAGACACAGATGTAATGGTATCGCCCCGTCATCACCACGGCGCTGACAGTTAAATTAAATTGTGCATTGATATCGACGTTATCTGAATTCTTACTTCGACAGGCGGCACCTCGTCATCGGAAGAGTCCGACGACGACGACGGCGGTCTGCGGACAAAACGTCCAGGCAATTGCTGATCGACCTCACCCCCTGCTGGCCCAGGCAATGGTTGATCACCTTCACGCTCTGGTAGCCGTAGGATGAAGGGGTTTGCCTGAAAACACATTGAGAACAAGCGTGATATACAAATGAGTGGTAAGTAATATCGAGTTGGCACTGCTGTGATTCCATAGGTTAGCATAGACCATGAACTGAACTGAACTAAACCAAACAACCCTTCTGTCGTTGTAATTCGCACCCCCGGAACAATGATGTGACCTCTAAAAAAATGTCAATCAGAAAAAATAGCGTTTGAGGTGAAATCACTTCACAGACTACATATTTTCATTGATGAAAAAATCAACTAAATATTCCTGTTAAACGTACTAGATAAAAAAAAAACGTAATAATATACAGCTGTCTGGCTGTTGCAATTAAATTCAAGTCATTTTCATAATTCTACTGGTGCAATACCGTAACAATTGAAGAGAAAAGTTCAAACCGCGGAGCAACATTGTAATAAGTCGCGATATATTTTTTTACGTCAATTTCGAGATGTTACGATAATGAACCGAGTTGGCTGATACAATTTAGAGTTGTTACGTACTATTGCACTGACTGAAACACATACCTTTTCGTTTATCACGGTATTGCATCAAAAAAATTAATTTTTTCAGTTTTCAGTTGTCAGTTTTGAGTCATCATATGTAGTATTATTTCCATATTTTTTTTCGCACAATACTATAACTTATTATTTCCGATTTAATGGTCTCAAAATATTATCTAACGATTACAATTAATCGATCAATCGATACTACGTCATTTTCTGGGTATTATTCCGCAACACAACGTAATGTCGACTATTCAACATATTACGCTATTGTTCTAGGGGTGCGATTTATAGGGTAAAAAACTGCAGATGCCTCACCTCCGGTACTCTGGCCAAGAAGAACTTCATGTCCAATCTCGACCTCAGAGAATCGATGGCCTTCAAATCCCACCATCTACCGGCAAGGTGTTGGCCGGCAGGAACCTAATCAAATTATCAAAAAATTATAGTCGATCAGATCAGATAATAATAACAGTAAAGCCCACAATTATGGCACTTTTTCGTTATCGGTTTTTCCCAAACATGCTTACCTTGAAGAAGTCCCGCATGATTATCAATACGAAGAGGCCGGAGTCGTTCTCCTCGATAATCTGCGGGCATTCCATAATCTGTGGAGATAAACAAAACAGTAAATATAGATGGACAAATCATTTTCTCGACATGCTTTGAGCGCTAATGCTTTTCTAATGAACATTAATCACACTTGACTTACGATGGCATCTTCTACGGGCCGGTACGCAGCCTCGATCGCGTTGCGGATGGTCCCGAAGACTTCCCGCACTGCTGCGGCGCGCACCGGGTCTCGCTGGTCGGGATTGAAGACCAGGATCCTGTTGCTAATAAAGGAGTACGATCGATGTTAGAACTTCAGTCCGACAGGCAAGAACAATCCATACAATATATAGCTGCGGACTACGTAAAAAGAATTTCGAACGTGATTTTCAGGTGTGATTTTTTTTAAATCGAATTTGAGTCTTCTGTATACTAAAATTCTGGGTTACTAAGAAAAAAAAAGGACTCGTTAGAAATTCTTGCAACATCCTCATCCTCTGTGATGGATAGTGTACTTACTCTCCCGTGTCTCTGCCGGCATTGTAGACGACGTACAAAATCCAGCGACCCCTGCATTAACAGACACAGAATGGTATAACAATTTATATTGTTATAATATCAGGATCGCGGAATTTGAATACCGAACATATTTAGGGGGAACTCTCAACTTTGGGGTGCTTTCAGGGGAGTAAAAATATTAGGGTATTGCAGGGGGAGGAGGACCCACTGTGTAGCCTGTAATATTCATATACTTACTCATTACAGACCGGGAGGAACGTCCACTTTCTGCTAATCTTCAGACCGTTTTCGGCCAGTCCCTGAAACTCCGTGGACGTCACCACGGTACACTGCTGGCTGTAATGGGGAAGCCAGCAACCGTGCAGCAGGAACCTCGTGAAGGCTTCCACGCACTCCGTGGCGATGGCGCAGCCAGGATCAAGCGTGTCTAGCAGCACCTGGTTCGCGATGGTCCATTCGAAGCCGGACCTCCGTTGTTCTAAGATTCTTGCCGCTGTCGCCTCCTCCCTCATAACAGGTCTAAGCATATTTATCTGCAAGAAATGGAGGGTTGACATTTAGCGCTCAGAGAAGATAGTTGACTGCCTGAATGCCGTCAGGCATTGTTTACTGCTTATTGATTAATTCGTTAAACCCCAACGGCGTTCAACTCTGATGAAATTGAAGTGGCGTTAATCGCTTACCAAGTGTTGCATATTCGCCTGCGTATCTTCGTCGCGAAAGTTCAATGGCGGCGAACCGTCATTGCGCGGCGGTGTTCTTTCCTCCTAGAAAAAAAAAAAGAAATTTTCATGTCAAACCCCATACATTTGATAATCGAACTCGACAACATGGTCTATTGTAACAAAAATTTCTTACCAGCAGCAGTTCGTTGTCGTCCTACGAAAAAAAAGAACTTTTTGTGTCAAACCGCATAAATCTGATAATCGAACTTTAAAACATGGTGTATTGTAACAAAAATTTCTTACCGCTGTTGAGGTCCCGGCAGTGGGCTGCTGCCTCGCTGGTGAAGGCGTGGCAGGTGCGATAGGCATGTGCCGAGCCTCCTGGCCAAACACGAGAGACGTCTAAACAGACAAGAGTAATTTTTATATTTTCTCACGTACATATTATATTATACAGATCTTGCATGTAACACAACTCGCAAGCAGCC
The DNA here is from genome assembly GCA_018257835.1 of Euura lappo. Taxonomy (NCBI): domain Eukaryota; kingdom Metazoa; phylum Arthropoda; class Insecta; order Hymenoptera; family Tenthredinidae; genus Euura; species Euura lappo. The sequence goes on along the minus strand of JAEUYN010000059.1, from coordinate 45,875 downwards.
GGTGCATTGAAAATGTCCTTCGGTATATTGTTTTCGTGAATTTTTTTTTTCAATTCGATTGAATCTCCCCAATATATTTTAATTTTTCTTAATAATGCACTATTATTATTGCCATCTATGATTACACTAAGAATCATTATGTGCACAGTGAAATCTACATCACCTAAATGTCCCTCGTTCTATTGTTTTTGTTCTTTTATTATTTATTCAACTTTTCATTACGCACTTCCGTTGCATCGCATCCGTCCCGGATTTCAAGATTTGATCCCACAGACCTCACTACTGACCCGAAAACGGAAGCATTTTCAATGCTAATATTCCACTCTTGTTAGTTATTTTTTGTTGTAATGGCCCATGTATAAGGGCGATTCCACGTCAACTGTGACACTCCTGTCCCTCATAGTCAGCGATTTCGATGAAATTTGGTGAACACGTAGGTTTTGGAGAGAAACAACTTTTGGCCGAAGGATTTTCGGAAATTCGGAAAACTATAGGAATTGCGGAGCCTGAGAATTTTCGGACGTCGATTTCTTGATAAAACATATCCCTGACACGAGTTATCGTAATCCAAATCCGTTTTAACGACTTGGCGTGGAAAACTATAAAGTTTCAAGGAAAAAATACGTCACTCATGACAAACAAATAAATTAATGTTTATTATGCAGAAAAACATTAAAAATCGATTTTCAATCGTGTTCTCTCACTTTGTAAATTATGAAAAAAAATCAAGGTATTCCTTTTTGTTTTCTCTTGGATTTCGCCCATCGAAAAGTATGGTGTCTCTTTTCGTTTGCCTATCAATAAAGGTCGAAGTCGGTCAGACGCGCACTCTTGCCGTGCAGTGCTAGCCAGTGTTGGGCGAATTTGTAATTAATTGACTACAAATTACAAATTACAATTCGTAACGATTTCCAATTTGTAATCAAACCAAAATCCATTACTCATTACAATTGCAATTCGTAATCAAACCGAAATAAATTGCCCATTTCGATTGTAATTTGTAATTAAACTCAAATCCATCAACCATCACAATTTGAAAATGTAATCAAACCGAAATGCATCAAGCATTACAAATTAAAAATGAATGGTAATTGTATTTCAGTTCAATCACAAATAAAAATTGTAATGGTTATTTTATTTCGGTTTAATTACAGTTTGCAATTGTAATGGGTAACGTATTTCGGATTGATTACAAATTACAATTGTAATGGGTAATGTATTTCAGATTAAGGGGGCAGGTCAGTGTAGGCGAACCTAAATAAGGACACAAATTATAATTATTTTTTTTCGGTCGAAATTCTTTTTTGTCACCAACGGTTTCCACCATTGTGTGATATACTTGATGCACACTTCATATTTAAGAAAAAATCAGATTATTCAAAACTGGATAAATGGCGGCAGCGTTCCTCTCGAAACGCTGTCTTCAAAGTCTGTGGACACTGTCACTTGCACACTGTTAATGTGATGTAGAAGAAATTTGAACCGGATCATCTGCAATGTCTAAACCAGTGTTCGAAGAGCCGTTTTTTGGATACAATTTTTTTTTTAGGATATTGTTAACATTTGAAGTAAAAAAAAAAACAAATTTTAGTACATTTCTTGACCTTTCAGGTAGCGTAACATGAAGGGAAATCAAAAATGTAAAAAACCGGCTCGTCGAAGACTGGTTAAATTATTGGAGATAATCCTGTGAAAATTTGATTCCAATCAGATCAACAGTGTACAAGTGACAGTGTCCACAGACTTGGAAGACAGCGTTTCGAGAACAATGCAGCCATTCTTCCAGTTTTCAATAATCAGACTTCAAAAAAATACGAATTGTACATCAAATGTTGTACTGAACCATAGTTCTAACCGTTTGTGAGAAAAAAAAAATCGACCAGAGAAAAAAATTCATGAATTTTGAATTTTGACCTTATTTAGGTGCGCCTACAACGACCTGCTTCCTTAATTACGAATTACAATTGTAATGAGTAATGGATTTTGGTTTGATTACAAATAAGAAATCGTTACGAATTGTAATTTGTAATTTGTAGTGTATTAATTCAAATTCGCCCAACACTGGCTTCAGTGCCGGATTAGCTACGTAGCAAGAGTAGCAAATGCTACGGGCCCCGCGCCTTGGGGGCCCCGCGCACCGACGCCTGTCTGAGCGTAAAAAAAAATGTTTAAGGGAATTATAAGTCACTGATGTTGAATTTGAACAGAAAAGTTTATCTGTAATAGTTATGTTTAATAAACACCTTGAATTTGAAAACCTTAAGTAAACCAAGGGCCCCTTGATAAAGTTTGCTACGGGCCCCGCGCGGCCTTAATCCGGCGCTGACTGGCTTGCACTGCACGGCAAGAGCGCGCGTCTGACCGACTTCGACCTTTATTGATAGGCAAACGAAAAGAGACACCATACTTTTCGATGGGCGAAATCCAAGAGAAAACCAAAAGGAATACCTTGATTTTTTTCATAATTTACAAAGTGAGAGAACACGATTAAAAAACGATTTTCAATGTTTTTCTGCATAATAAACATTAATTTATTTGTTTGTCATGAGTGACGTATTTTTTCCTTGGAACTTCATAGTTTTCCACGCCAAGTCGTTAAAACGGATTTGGATTACGATAACTCGTGTCAGGGATATGTTTTATCAAGAAATCGACGTCCGAAAATTTTCAGGCTCCGCAACTCCTATAGTTTTCCGAATTTCCGAAAATCCTTTGGCCAAAAGTTGTTTCCCTCCAAAACCTACGTGTTCACCAAATTTCATCGAAATCGCTGACTATGAGGGACAGGAGTGTCACAGTTGACGTGGAATCGCCCATAATGAATAGACAAGTGCAGTATTAGCATTGAAAATGCTTCTATTTTCGGGGTATTAGTGATAAAATGTTAAAATGCAGCAAAATTCGACGGGAATGCGTGCAGAACGGAAGTAAAAACAATGCGGATGAAAAAAGATTGAAAAAGACAAAAGATGGAAGAAACGAAAGATGGAAAATGATTATGGATAGCCGATGTGTCATATTCCGTGCTCAGGCACCCAGGGGATATAGCCATTAAGGAAAGAAGAAGAAGAAGATGTGTCATATTGTGACCGATACAAATGTGTGGTCGATTTGTCAGATTCTGACAGATCAGTAGTTCAGTAAAATCGGTAGTTCGGTAAATATAGTGAATTATTATTAGTCAACTCAATGAATTATTCCGATAGTGGAAATGTTCAACAAGAAAAGGAAGTACAAAATGCTAATGCCAAACGTGCAAAGGCATACAGAGCACGTCAACGTGGAAGCGCGCTTCGTACAATAAATGCAAACGTTTCGATTCAACGACGAACAAGAACGAGAAAACAGGTGACATTTCCAGTGCCTTCAGAGAATTGTGTTACAGACAAGTTATGTAAATTTACATCTATTTCACTTACACGCACAGCGTCCGCATGCCGTGTGTGCGTTGGCGCACACACGATGGTCGAGAAGACGGCCCTGTTCTCGCGGCGAAACATCCGCAGCAGCTGTGCTACAGCGTTGGCCTGGGCTCCTCCGTGATTTCCGAAAAGGCAGCGAACCGCAAAGTTCGTCGAGTTGATGTAACCTTTAATGGAAGAAGTAACAATAATTAAAATATTGTAATTACCTATTGCAAAAGAGGTATATGCAGAGGAATTTTCAACAGCTTGTTGTGATTGAGACAGTGTGATACTTACTGCGGGTTTTACTCTCCGCATCCGACAAATCTTCCGCGGTAATATTCGGCTCCGACCCCGCGATGTCGGCGAATACGAGTAGCCCCGCGTTACAGTCCACCTGTACAACAGATCATCCAATATTAGATTTCATGTAATTAGTAATATCGGTATTTTTCTGAATTTGGGCGAACCTTTTCCACACGCAGCATCAGGAGGCCGTTGGCTCGGCTGGACTCCCGGTTGTGCGTGGTCGCCCCCGTGGTCCTCTGCGCATGCAGTGCCGCCACCAACTTGATGGACCCCTCTACCGTCGGAAGCAGCTGCCACCCCGAGTCGGTAATTTTGCGAAGGATCGAGCCTTTCATATCGGCCTTCACGACTTCTCGAGTCCCACTGAAACAGTTGAATCGTTATATGCCTACGTCAATTTTTGTTCGCCTTCGAGCATTACGCTGGGATACGAACTTCCCTGGTACGAAATATTGAAAAGTATCTGATGAAATTGAAATGAAATTCGTAAGTAACTCACTTTTCCTGGAGGCGGTAGATTTTGCCATCCGGCATCATCTCCAGGTACTGCAGCCCGATCTTGGTGCCCTCTGCAGATCTGAAACATGTGAATGGAACACAATTTACAACAGCGGAAATTTAAAACGGAAGAAAAGGGTCGATCAGAATGTTCAACATGCGGTACGTCTTGTTTCGGTATGCACTATCACGGGCTTAATCAACATTTTTCTCCGCTTTCAATCAACTTTTGACACATAAGGTAACGCATGTACGAGGGGGAAATAACTCGTTGAAATAACGTGTCAAAAGCTCGTCAAATATTGAGGAAAAACCGAGGAAATTACTGAAATAATGCAAAATAATTGGAATAATGATTAAAAAAAATGTATTAGAAACAAAAAAAATTGCATTAAAAAAAATTTGAAATAAAAGAAATAATTTGAGATGAAAAAAAATTGAAATACATGAAATAATTTGAATTATTTTACTGGAAAAAACGTGTCAGTCAAATCTTGAGATATTTCCCCCTGACGCCTGTATACATTCTTAAGACAGAAATTTGTTACAATACGTACGGATTGCCGTCTGCCGCGGTCTTGGCGAACAGATCGCGAATCGCGAGCTGCGCCACGCCCGGCTGGCGCCCCTTGACCCCCATCAAGGTGCGGGTCTTGCCACTCCCGGAAATCCCGTGGAGGATCAAGACCCCGGACTCCCCACGCGTGATGCCCTCCACCATGGGCTCGACCGTCTTCTGGTAGATGGCGGCCTCCTCCGCATCTACGTCGAAGACGAAACACCATTTGTAACGCAGGGGATCGGGCTGGTCCTCCCTCCACACGACCGTCGTGTCGTCTTTGCGGGTCAAGACACGGGACACGTGCGGACCGGCACCACCCGTCCGCAGTCGCAAAAACGCGTTGGACTGGCCCCTGCGTGTCGCCGACAGCGATCTGGATCCTGAGGATAAAGAAATCGCTAATAATATGTGCAAATTTATCTGAATAATTCTATATATATTTCAGGAAAACTGTAGCTGAGCAAAATGCAGAGTATCTACTCGTGGATAATAGGAGAGCAGAAAACATGCAGTAGGATGGCGTTGATAACATGTGAGGCTCTGCTATCAGATTTTTTCATGTAGAAAAATGTTTCTGCATGTTTAAGTGGTTTTGACTTACGGCGATCCGTAGACGTCCTCTTCGCCGGAACCTCCAACACGTCATTAGCACTGGATGATCTGGGGAATAAGTAACGGAAATAAAATCAAACATTGAAACCAAATGGTAATTTTCATGAAGTAAAACAGATTGAACTTTTTTAGTTTGATGAAAAGGCTGAAAATCACCATTTCAGTTCAGTTTCTATACGTGATGTACAAATCGATTATCCAAATGCTGTTACTAAGGTTATGACTGTGCGATTGTTAATTTGGGTAAAAAATTATAACCTGATTGCTTATAGTTGGTTTTCGCGTTTATCAAGTTTTCTTAATACAGCTACGTTTGAATTTCCCGGTCGCGTGTGACGTCACACGGTACCTTCAACGCACAGTTTGACCGTCCGAAGGCGCTGCAGGCAACCATGCTTAACAGAATAACATGGCGGCCGAGGTACTGTGTGACGTCGCGAGGGTTGAAAATTGATAATTTTAAATTGCTGTTTACAGTCACCTCAAGTTCATTCAATGATTCTTGTAGTTTTTCAAAATTGTATTCATTAATCACGCACCCATTTATCATGGATATTTGCTAAAGTTCAATAGGAAGAAACTTGAGTGACTATACAGGGTGAATTCCTAACGAAGATACAGTCTGAAGTTGGCTACCAGCACGGAATTTTATACACTTGAAATATAACCACAAAGAGTATTATACACTTGAAATATAATCAAGAAAGAGTATATGCTTAATATCCTGCATGTATAAAAAATATATAAACAGGCGTATATTTCATATAAATTAAAAATTCTTCCATTTTTGCCGCTATTAGTCTATAAAATATATACAGGGTATTCATGATAACTTTGGCAAAAATTATAGGGTGGGTAGAGGACCCAAAATCAAGGATTTTGAGTATTGGAACCCATGTCTGGAAATGTTCCCATACAGAGCTATGGCCATTTTTCGATTTTGGTTTGCGCGCCTGTTGCGTACTCGAAATTCGCCTCTATCAGGTGTGTCGCGTGTAAAGGAGATAACAGTCATAAAAATGGCAAGTTTTGCGTCTACATGGTGCGGTCTTAATAACATAAACAACGGAAAACAAAACAAAAACATAATGATTTTGCACTCAATTCAACAAAAACATCATAATTTTTGTACTAAACTTAAAAAAAAAAAACATCTCAAGATTTCATGAAACTTAACAAGAGAAACTGAAAAACGGAAAACAAAACAAACACATAATAATTTTTTGCTAAACTAAACAAAATTATGATGTTTTTATCTCAATAACATAAACAACGGAAAACAAAACAAAAACATCATAATTTTTTACCAAACTTAACAAAAACATCATAATTTTGTTGAGTTCAGTAAAAAACATCATAATTTCGTTGAGTTTAGTAAAAAATTATTATGTTTTTGTTTTGTTTTCCGTTGTTTATGTTATTAAGACTCCACCATGTAGACGCAAAACTTGCCATTTTTATGACTGTTATCTCCTTTACACGCGACACACCTGATAGAGGCGAGTTTCGAGTACGCAACAGGAGCGCAAACCAAAATCGAAAAATGGCCATAGTTCTGTATGGGTACATTTCCGGACATGGGTTCCAATACTCAAAATCCTTGTTTTTGGGTCCTCTACCCACCCTGTAATTTTTGCCAAAGTTATCATGAACACCCTGTATACATATATGTACAGGAATGTATATTTCATATATTCTATTTATGTAAGATCCACATAATATGTAATTGTAATACATATTTCACAATATTCATAGTAAGGAGAAAATTTACATGGTTCGACAGAGACGGAATACTCATAATCGACTCCACATCGCCGCTGTAATGTATTTTTCGTGAAAAAAACGCGAGATTTGACCGGGATTCGAACCACGATCATCTCATTCACTTAGTCTCACGAATCGCCTGCTGTACCCATTGCACCAAACCAAATATTGAAAGTTTATACAACGTTTAGTCATTTATCGTCAGAGCTTCATATTTTCTGATATATAAATATTGATAATCTATCTGTTGAATTTAGAGACTTATTCCCGCACGAAAAAAAAATATCAAAGTATAAATATATGATATTGATACATCTTATAATGCTTCGGTGGAAGTATCTAATCAATAGATACGTATGTATCGAAAATGGATTCGAATAAGTAAACAAAATATAAGTTTCATGCATTCATCAAATAGTGGGACGATTGTATTCGGCAGATATAGCAAAAATATAAAGGTAAATGACATACAAGACGAATATATATGACATGTAAGTTCGATAGATGTATACTAGTACATAACGAATATATTATGTTTAATATATCGGTTTTTGGGATATACATACTGGCCTATATACTTTGATAAATTTTTTCCGTGCGGATAGAATAAAAAAAAGAGCTTCCAGCACGCTTTCAGATAGTTTGATTAGTTGCAAACTGTCTGAAAGTTTGTTTTTCGATTTTAGCCAACTTTCAGACTGTATAATCGTTAGGAATTCACCCTGTATATCAATCACATAAAAAAAATTAAAAAATGTGGCCACAGACGGTACAAAAAGTTTTTTTTTCAAACTGTATCGAAGACTTTTTCCAGTCACACTAGTGTTATTGACCATGTTTTTTTAATCTCTTTTGTAATTTATTCTTTTTTTTGCAAATGCTTGAAAGCCCTCCGAAACGCGTAGAAAAATCAAATTTCCATTTTTTTTTATATTCAAATATTTCAAAATTCGAGAAAAACAGTTGAACAAGTAAAATGTGAAGGCGAGGGGGAAATAACTCGTTGAAATAACGAGAAATAACCGAGGATATAACTGGAAAATTGATGAAATAATGAACGATAACCGTGGAAATAACTTTAATAATGACAAGTGAAAAAGTTAGAAATAATTGAAAATGAATGAAACAATGAATTAATGAGAAAACAATAGATTGGAAATGGAAAAAATTAATTTAAAATTGAAAGAAAAAAAAAATCGGTCGAAATAACTGAAATAACGTGAGATGAAAAAATTTGTTTAAAATGAAAAAAAAAATAATAATTTCAATTCAAAGAGATGAATTGTTTGAAATGAAATACGTCATTTGAATTGTTACGTCGGAAAAAAAAAAATAATTTGTCAGTAAAATCATGAGTTATTTCCCCCTCGTGTAAAGCTGTAGAAAAAAGTTTGCTGCGGAGGTCTGCCCGTTTGCACGGAGCACGTGGCGGGCGGCGACTCGCGACGGTATTATTCGACCGTGCTGTATTGGGTGAGGAGACACCGCGGTGAAAATAATAAACAATAATTATGAACTCCGTGTAAGCGGCAACAGTACGGAGGGAAAATAAATATATCTTTCGTGTGTATATCAAGAGACTCGGTAGAGTCTCGCGCCAGGTTTATAATATATTAATACAAGGCTTGAAACTAGTTCCACGAATTTCAAAACAAATGAAAAACTTATTACCTACGTATGTCGGTTATAATATAAACGGGGTATTGAATTCGCTGAGATGAAGAAATGATTGTATTTACCCAGCAACGATCACGCGAGGCGAAATAGTTAATTTAGTCGACGCAACTAAATTTCTATAGTGGTTTGATGAAATATTTCTTTGAGTCAATAATCAGACGTTCGCATGAATTTTTTTTTTTTTTTTTTGTACCAGTTAAATTAGCTATTTCGCTGCCCGTGACCGCCGCTGGGTAAATTCAACAATTTCTTTTTCTCCGTGAACAGAGAATTTTCTCTCTGTTTGCAAGTGAAAGAAAAAACGAACTACATACTTATTTTTTGTCGAGACTATTGAATAGTTGATTTTATGTTCAACAATTTCCAAAAACAAATAATTATTGAAAACTTTTGAAGCCAAGAGTTACTGTAAAATTCAGAAATTCACTGTGAAATTCGGAAACGCGAACTTGGGAAGCCATGTGGCCGCGAAAACCAAGATTTACACACGAGAAATTTAATTTAACTTGCTTCTTTAAAAACGAATAATGAATGAAAACTTTTAGATCGAGTAGTAACTGTAAAATTCGGAAACGCACACGAGAAATTTCAGTCAAAGGGTTCCGCGGATATTTTTCGCGAATCCAGTTTTATCGAATCTGCTCACGAATATGCTAATCGCTAAGTCAGAAATAAATTGAAATATAAAAATTGTAATATTTTTTTCATGTCGCTTACCGTCTACTCATTTTTGTTCTTTTTTTTTTTTTTCTCCTCACAATTTCATATACTCGTCGCGCCTCGTATCACTTAGCACAATGAGCTGCTCGAAGATATCGTCTTCGCCACCCCCTCCAACTCCCCATGCGGACAGTACCTACCTCCTACCTCATAGACACATTCGGGCATAGCCAATCTCCACGTGGATAATTTTCTGGTATAAAATCCATGTCGATTCCGAAGACTGAATAAATCCAGGGTAATTTTTGGGAGATAATCTTAAAAATAGTTTAACAAATATCAAAACCAGCTAAGAATGAACAAAAACTTCTGCACGGATTTATTATGATAAGGATGCTGCGAGGTACGTAGAGATAGAGAAACGATGTGTAGAGTCAACCATGTAGAGCACAAGATTTTTATTTTTTCAGTATGGAGGTACAATTTTTATCGTGCAGCAGATCCTCGTCAAATAAAAAAAAATGACCTGAGAACATCTTAAATCCATTAAGGAAGGAAAAAGAAGAGGGAAAAGCAGAGAAATTTCAAACTGCCCGCCGGTAATGATCGGTTGTAGCCAATATGGTGGATCTCACCTAGAGCAATACAGTTCTCTCCGGGTCCGCGAGCGCTGAAGCGATCAGCTCCAAACGCGCGGGAGAATCCAAACGAGTCAAAAAGGCGAAAGAATGAGGCTTCACATTTAAATGATCATTCTGATGTATTTTACGAGTGAAAAAGGAAATATACAATAATCTGTGATGTTCAAGCAAACAGATATTTTCCCGTTCAAGTCAGAAATAAGAGTGCTCGTTCTTTTTCTGAGCGTCCCCATGAGAGTGACCATGAACGGAATAAAAAGTGCGCTGAATTTTACATCTTCGGTAGTAAATATATCGACAGCACTTTTTTTGGAGTTAGATCATTCAAACCGTTTGATAAACCTTAACACAATTGCTGTATATTCATCTCCAAAAAAGTTATGTCCATATATATATTTACTATCGAAGATGTGAAATTTACCGCACTTTTTTTGACGTCTACGTCTCACATCTACGGAACAATATTCTTCATTCTAATCTTGAACCCTTTCCAACAAAGCAACGATGGTGACTATATCGACGGGTCCTAATGGAAAAGAGCCAACTAACCACATATTTTGCACATTCTTTCAATTGTAGTATCAACAATGCACTCTCTAGTAACATTACTAACAACATGTATCCATTCAATCTTTTATCACTCAGTCCTTAACTATAACAATTATTTTATCTCACTTTGATTGTCGATTGTTTTTTATTTTCTATGTTCAATACTACTTCAGCATTGTGCGTTTTGTAAGTTGCTGTTACATTTTTCAGAATTTGTTTTGTTGGTATTTCTTTTTAAGATAATTATTGTACCTATAATCCCTTCTTATTCTGGATATTTCTTTACGCATATACAGTGAGTTTCTCCCTATTCGGGCAGGTGGGTGCGCCTGAAGTGGGCAACCGTACGTACGTACCATAAGAATTAGCACATGCCGTACGTACGGTTGCCTACTTCAGGCGCACCCACCTACCCGCATAGCGAGAAACTCACTGTATTTGATTTGTTATTCACAAATAATGACTCATATTTTTATTTTTTCCCTTAAGGTGACACGCAAGCTGATCATTTCTACTTGGAATTTTCAAACCCTACTCAAGCTGCCAAAACACATTCGATTGCTGTGAAATTGATATCGGTGACGTAAAAAGAGTAAACGAAGGGCATGACGAATTTTTATTCCCGAAAATCGAGACGTATTCACTATTCACCGTTTTTTAACAATATTGTTCTGGAATCCAAGGAAGTGCTGCCCATCTTCACGAGAGGCAGCACTTCCTTGGGTCACAGAACAATATTGTTAGACAAAATTCTCATTACGTGTTCCGATTTTCGGAAATAAAAATTCGTCATGCCCTTCGTTTACTCTTTTTACGTCACTGATATCAATTTCACAGCAATCGAATGTGTTTTGGCAGCTTGAGTAGGGTTTGAAAATTCCATGTGTAAATCAGCTAGCATTTCCCCTTAATAATAATTATTGAATGGAGAACATTTCATTTTATTCAATTATGATTACAAACATGTAGCAGGGAATAATATAATTTAAAAAAATAACTTATTCTCCATTTGACTTATTCACACCTCTGAATTAGACAACTCTCTCGTATCCATGAATTAGAATGTACTTTATCATTATTTATACTTGAAATTAGATATGTATTAATGGATCTAACTTCGGCAACACATATAGTTACGTAATTTTTGTCATTTTCATCATTTATATCATGATTTTATAATTTTATATTATACCTTTGATTGCAGATCTGTTCAGCAGTGTTCAGTTTCCGTTTCGGAATGATGCATGCGTTCATGAGTTCCTTCTCCGGTAAGCAAGGTGCATTCGTTTTTTTCAATTTTTGAGTAATCCTCAATTACGATGTGTGGAAGTTTATCTTCAGTTTTTACCCAACCAATAATTTAAATTTGTTCGCCTCTTACTATTTTTATTTTATTTTCTGAGGACTTTATTCTTATTTCAATTTTGCTTTCCTCTTGTGCTATGCAGCCAGACTCGTATACGCAGTTGGTTGAGGGCGTTCTTGGTTTTTAATTTCAGTTTTCAAATACGCTTCGATTTCTGTTGAGATACGATAAAATTTTGTCTATTGATTGAAATGCATTGTCATACACACATATCGTGTGATTACTTGAATAGTTTTCATTTTGTGTAATAGAGGGTACATCTTTCTCTAGTATTGGAAGCTGATCACCGATGTGATAATAAAACAGCTGAATAAAATAAAAATACTCTGTAACGGTAATGCCGTTGCGCGCTGCGCCTTGTTTTGTGCAACCGGTGAAACAAATTTGCGCTCTTTTTAGTTCTGTGGATCCACATCTTGTGGCGCCACCGGCGAATCCTCCAGCTTTTCTTTATCCAATCTTAAAGGATCCGTGACCGCTCGAACTCGAAAACTCGCAATCGGCCGCTCAAACTCGAAAACTCGCAATCGGCCGCTTAAACTCGAAAACTCGCACCCATTGTTGACTTTTTATTCGCGCGCCGATTGGTCGGTTCGTTTCGAGACTCGAGGTCGCGTCGAGATATTGCTGGTCGTTTCCCGCGCGTCATTTGTACTTTCGTTGACTCGCCTGTCATTATTTTGGGTGTCAATGACAGATCCAAGGGTTACGAGAGAATTCGGTTACGAAGAATTAGGGTTATACGAGGTTTCGTGTTCGGGATATTTCAATCAAAACTTCACGACATTCGAATGGATAAGGATTCGATTCGCATCGATTTGTGTTCATGATCTTCGTCTTACGGTTTGGGTAGCTGAAATATATTGGCTTTCTTGATTTCAAGTCAACGAGGGAAGTTGGCTCTCGCGTACGACTGACAGATTCGACGGTTAAAATGGATTCGTTCGTGATTTTAAGGTTTGATTCTTCATCGCGCACGGGGAAAAAACGTTGGTTTCGTATCTTTATCAAAGCCTGAGACGTAAAATCGTGATCAGATTCTTAAGGACGGACAAATATCAACGTTGTGAAATGAGTAAATTTTCGACGACTTTTAGGTTCGAATTGAAAATGATTTCCGGATCGTCGTTTGTGGTTCGTGGAAATGATGACCTAGAGAAAGGGCCAGAGGAAGCCAACAAGCAAGTCGTAACAGAAAAATAGTAGGGCTGTGCGAATATTCGATTTTCCGAATTATTCGTCACGAATCGAATAGTAAAATACATGTTGAAGATCGAATTGAGTTATCGAATTAAATTATTTTCCTGATTTAGGTTTGATTCTTCATCGAACACGGGGAAAAAGGTCGGTTTCGTATCGTTATCAAAGCCTGAGACGTAAATTCGTGATCAGATTCTTAAGGACGAACAAATATCAACGTTGTGAAATGAGTAAATTTTCGACGAGTTTTAGGTTCAAATTGAAAATGATTTCCGAATCGTCGTTTGTGGTTCGTGGAAATGATGACCTAGAGAAATGGCCAGAGGAAGCCAACAAGCAAGTCGTAACAGAAAAATAGTAGGGCTGTGCGAATATTCGATTTTTCGAATTATTCGTTGCAGATCGAATAGTAAAATTCATGTTGAAGATCAAATTGAATTATTGGAAACTTTGAATGATTCGAATAGTTCGAATATGCGAATTATTTGATTTTATTGACGACTAATTCGAAGCTTCCGGAGAATGAGGATGTTCCGGATTACGTGCGACTCCTTAGAGACAATGGTATAAATTTTTTTCGAATGATTTGGAGTTTCCGGGCTCTTCGTATTTCATTTTTATAATGGATACAAGAGGAATTCTTCATAATCATAATTTATAAACATTGGTGATAACGATTATGATGACGGATTCATCTCATAAATCTGAAACTCACGAAGAGAGTAACGAAATTCATCGAAACGTAATATTTTCAATTCTTTATTGTACAATGGAGATTTCTGACATCGCCGAGCCAAACAATATGTTACGATTCTTTTCTCTCTATTAGCACTGAAAATTCTTCTATTTTCGGGGCAACAGTGAGGTATATTTACCTGAAAGACGATACAACCAGGAAACGTATCCCGCACCTAATCAACGATCTACTAGAAACCAGTCAAGAGATAAATCATCTTTGGTCTAAATTCGGATTTCGCAAAAATCTAACGCTTGCTCTTTCTCAACTGTTTTCGAACGTGCACATACGGTTAGGTGTCATGTCATGTTCATTGATGTGGGAGCCAGTCCATTTTCAAAAAGGACGAGGACGACAAGCTGCGTAGAAAGTCCGATCATTTATTCGAGAAATTGACCTTCGTTGCAGAATTTCTGCCGATAATAAATTTTTTTTCCTCGAAAATCTTTGCTGAGAAACATGAATTTTCGAAAAATATGATAGATACATCTTTTGAGGAGTCGTATAATTTCCATCATTTCAAGAATTCGAGAATTCGAGAAATCATGGGCCCGCGCGAAGCGCGGGCTTCGTATCGGCTAGTGTATAAGAAACTGTATCTCAATATGTACACTTCTTTTTCTTGATAGAGATTGAGCTTATATCAACAAATTTTAATGTTTATAAATGTGATAAATTATGGTTCTATAAAATTCGCCTTCCTTCATTTCCACATATTTTATACAGTGAGTTTAGCAGCCCAACATTAGTAACATCAGAAATAATTTTAAGGGTGTTTCGCGAAATCCTGTTTGATTTTGACCAGGAGAACATCTGAGGCGAGTATTAGGTATTTGAAAATCTACAGACACGCTGTGTGTCATTGACGCTAGCATGCCTCAATTTTCACGCAACTCGCTTGCTACCGGTGTGAATCTAAGTTTCGGAATTTTTCACGGGGGTATGGGAAATGATTAAACAGCAGCTGATCATAATTCATGGTAATTGACGATTTAATATCATATCCTTAATACGATCAAATCTTCATTGGAATAAATCAACTGTTTTTCATGTACACTGATGTAACAATCGATCGAGACTTATCTGATTCAAGGCACATTTGACACATACTACGCCCATCAACCAACAGGGTTTCCGTTGCAGCCTTACTTCGCATGACATGTCCTCCTTCAACCGACAGGCACCGACCGGTTTAAGA
Source organism: Euura lappo (assembly GCA_018257835.1). Lineage (NCBI taxonomy): Eukaryota > Metazoa > Arthropoda > Insecta > Hymenoptera > Tenthredinidae > Euura > Euura lappo. The sequence continues at coordinate 30,699 of JAEUYN010000059.1, read as the reverse complement.
TTTCGCTCGGCTTCGTCTGGGTTTTCAGAACCCGAAACGCAATTTCAACCACAGTATGCCACATGTCAAAGGAAATAATGGAAAATAACGAAACAATAATTGAGAGCGAGGTACATATATGTACGTACAAATTGACTAGCAAGTTACCCTGTTGAATATTTTCACGAAATCAAGTCCGAAATATTTCGGAGATTCCAATATTTGTCTCAAATTATGATCTACTTTATAATAGGTATAACAATAATGATCACAAAGCAATGTTAACAGGGGCTTACGAATACAGGGTAAATAATCTTATCGGCGAGAGACTCTGGATCATTCACCGTGGATAATTATATCCATGCCACTTCTTGGAAGTACTTTTATAGCGATTTCTAAACAAGCAGAGATATCGCTGTATCACTTAGGAAGAACAACGACCTGCACAGACTCAATGCCTCAACCGGAAGGACTCCCAAACAGAGTTGGGGTATTTTGATACGATACTTTGTTATAATCTCTCTATATAATTATAAATAGAAAAAGTATCAAATTGAAGGTACCTATAAATATTGTCGCACGTAGGTGTGATCCAAACAACGTCGATGAAGAGGAAAGTGTTATTAAGACTCGAGAGTGACGTTTTGGTGCCTCAATTTGATCAGAACTGTAATGTTAGGTACTTTTTGAGAAAAATTGCTTGAAGATGAGCTACCGCTGATAGGTAATTTTGATTTTTTGATTCATCGAATAAGTAAGCACAGATTCAAATTCACAGTCGTTTGCGTCCATCGTAACATAAACGGTCCTTTTTACCGAGCACTGGAATAGATCTGTGTTTCCAAATTTTCATATTTCTGATAAAAAATCAAGATTATATAATGTACCGACAAGTGCAACAGCCAATCGAGGTCCGTATTTATCTTGAGGCTGTATGGGGTACGAACAGCGAATCGATCACTAAACAACCGGTGCGTCGAGCATAAAACTCTCGGTTATGGTGTGGCGCTCCTGGCTTCGGATATGCTTGGGCTGCTGGGGATCGACGAGGTTCATCCAGAGCATGAGAGCCTTCGTCCTTCTTACACGTACATTCTGTAGACAATGAACATTACAACAAGAATTGCGCACAACAGTCCGACAACTGCGCCCCCGATAACAGCAGAAACAAAATAAATTCACCAATTATTATTTATTGCGGATCGTTTGGTCAGTGAAAGTGATTTCAATTGTGAGTTCGAATCCAACGACTACAGCTCTTCTTGGGTCTCTGATCGATTCTGAGGTATTTAGAGAGCATCCCTGGTGAAAATAATTTCTACGAAAAACTACGAATTTCTACAAAAAACTACGAATTTCTACGCAATTTCTACGTAATTTCTACGATTTTCTACAGTAATTCGGACGTTTCGTAGAAAATTCGTAGAAATTTCCGCCAAAAATATAGTGAATCCTCGTAGTTTTTCGTAGAATTTCGTAGATTCTAGTAGTTTTTCGTAGAACCGCGTAGAACAGCGTAATTCTTATAAATTGGTTCCCGTACGTTTCCGTAGTTCTTCGTAGATTGTCGTACATTGGCGTACTTTTTCATAAGCGAGATATATCGTTACAAAAAGTACGCAATTGTACGATAATCTACGAAAAACTACGAAAACGTGTAAGAAACGGTAACATATATAAACGGGATATTGCTACAAAAAAGTACGTTGTTGTACGACAATCTACGAATAAATACGAAATTCAACGGAAAGGTATCAAATAATTTCGTACGTTTTCGTAGAATGTCGTAGTTTTCTATAGATTGCGGTAGAATCGCGTACATTTGTATGTTCGAATCTCCTGGTAATAAAGTTGAAGGTGCATCGAAATCGTGATAGAATTTTGATTTTATTTCAAGTGTATTTTATGTGTAGCAAATTGTGAAAGCGATAAATAGTCGGAAGAATTTCGGTATTGAATATTCTACATTCATTCATAGAACAATGGATTTTCCGGGGAAAAAGTGTGTCTACGATTGAATAAAATCTTATGCAATCACACAAAAACTTTTTTAACTTCCCGTTTCTCTGTTTTCAGAGAAAAAAGGAAGTTATTGTGATCACCCCGAAAATGAAAAGTCGAGTTTTTACTAAATCTCCACATTTCGAGGTCCAAAGAATCACCTCCGACTATTTTCAGTTTGACGTCTGGGTGTGTGTGTGTGTGTATGTGTGTGTGTATGTGTGTGTGTATGTGTGTGTGTATGTATGTGTGTGTGTATGTGTGTGTGTATGTGTGTGTGTATGTGACCACATTTTTGTCCGCGCGATATCTCGAGAACGAGTTCGCGGATTTTGATCAGATAGGGCTCAATCGACGGGGCTTTTCTCAACTTAGAACTGATTAGATTTCGGCTTTGATCGGATTAGTACTTTTTGAAGTATTCAAATAACAAAATTCTAAAAAACGCAACAAAAATGACGATATCTTGAGAACGAATCAACGGATTTCAGTGAAATTTGGTACCATATGGTTTTTTTGATCGCTGATCACGAATCTGAAGTCAGTTTTGCAAAATTTTCATTTGGCGTATTCGATGTGCTGCAAAAAAACTAAAAACATTTGGATTTGGATGAAACTTGGTACTCGTAGGTTTTTTGGGTCACTGATCACGAATCTGAAGTCAGATTAGCGAAATTCAAAATGGCGAGTCCGATTTGCTGGGAAAAATACTAAAAACATTCGAAATCTTACGGAAATTTGTACTCGAAGGTTTTTTGAACCGCTGATCAAGAATCTGAGGTCAGATTTACAAATTTCAAAATAGCTGAGAATAAAATAAATAACGGGAAGTTCGAAGGCTGGCTCATAGTCAGCCCAAACCCGCTTGTTTCATTTTGCTTTGCCTAAAAACCCTGTGCATCAGTTCTTCCTTGGAAACATTTGAAGGAATTCCATTCTTATGATAAAAAAGACAAAAAAAAAAAAACACAAAACATATAATGATTGGCATTCAATAATCTTAGGCCAAAGTTCTTAATAATAATGACTTGGAAACTTATAAATAATGAGGCGTTGCATTGCACTCTTACAAATGTAGTTCTAACGATATTTTTCAATCCTTATACCTAATACCTTATTAAAATAGTTGAATAGAAGCATTTAAACAACACAGCCCTAATAGGAACTTACTAACTTCAGTCGTTTTTGCGTATACAACCACCAGGAAATAAAGGTTGTTTTCAGCTAAAATTCTATAAAATTATACCTCGATTTATCCTGATGAGATTATATGAAATTATGTGTATAATTTTCAACAATACGCTGTACTAGTTTAGACAATTTCGTACACTTCCATACGGTCCTATAAAATCCTAGCTGAGTTTATAATAATGTAATTCATATTGCAATATGTTGCTGTATGCTTCCATAGAACCCCACAAAAATTTGGTTAACTGTAGCTCTACATAAAATTATCTCGTAACGTATTATATGTTTATAATTTCATATGATCTTATCAGAGCAGATTCAAGATATAATTTCAGAGAATTTTATTCGATCATATATAAACTATTTTCCTGGGTCGACAGCTGTGTCGAACTAATGTGATAGTACGCTCAGTAATATTTTGCGTTGAAAAAGTTCAACGAAACAAACTAAATGATATATAAAAATATCATGATCGCATTAACATTGTAGGAACCGTAAAATTAAATTAAAAGGAACGAAGAGTATAGTACGTATATAGTACGTATCAATCGCAACCAAACGATAGATATCTTAAATCGCATCTGCGTTGTAGGCAAAGTAAAAAATATTTAAATATATATAAACTATTTTCCTGGGTCGACAGCTGTTTCAAAGTAATGTGATAGTACGCTCAGTAATATTTTGCGTTGAAAAAGTTCAATGAAACAAACGGAATGAAATATAAAAATATCATGATCGCATTAACATTGTAGGAACCGTAAAATGAAATTAAAAGGAACGAAGAGTATAGTGCGTAGCAAACGCAACCAAACGATAGAGATATCTTAAATCGCATCTGCGTTGTAGGCAAAGTGAAAAATATTTATATTCAAAATATTGTCGAGCTCAAACACAACCTAAAGCTAAATCAAAATCATTGAATGAAGTGATACATGTTAAATCTGAGCGATCAAAAGAGAGATCTAGAATCAATAATGAGTAAAATAATATATGTATATTATTGTAAGGTATATATGCTTTGCCGATTTGAAACAGCGCGTGTGCGCGGGCGACTTGTGCGCAAGGAGCGACGCGCACGCGGCACTTGTGCACTAGCGGGGTGTGCCCAAAAACACTTCTGAGAGAGTCGGCTTGCTGCTCGGTCTTGTGTGACCGATTTGTCAAGCGCAAACGTGGTTGATAAAGAATTCAGAGTTTAAGAAGAAGAATCAAGTGTGTAGTTCATTTATCTAACACCCAAACTGCCTCCTCGATATATATAAGATATCCTATATCCTATAATTATATAACCAACAAGTATATAAATATATATATTTAAAAATAATTAATCAATGGGAGCAATCATTCCTCATACTGATTGGTTCCATTAATTAATTATTTTTCTTATTGCAGTGATTTTAGATTCTAGACTCTACATCTCTCCCCCTCTATATATATATATTGAGCCTTTTTGACGAAACGAAACAAACCCTACCCCTTCCACAGGCCTGCGTTAGGCATACCTGGGAGAGGGAGAGAGATGGTTCGTTATTTCGTTTCGTCAGAAAGGCTCGGTATATTATATGAGTGGCGAGGATTCTATTCATCGTCGATTAAGTCCTGCGAGTCAAGGATCTTTTCGGAGGAGCTCAACTTGCTATCTTGATTCACACTTCCTCGTCCTCGTCTTCAGAGTCGTTACTAGGTTTGGCGACGTCCTCAGAGTCGCTGTCATGAACAGCTGTGCCAAATACACCTGAAAAGTAAAGTCATCAAACAAAGTTCAATCACTTACATATTATACAACTTTGGAAATGATATACATTGAAATTTCAAAAACATGCAGAATATGTATTACAAGCACACGACTAACTAATATACGGAAAAGCAATGGTGTAGAATGTTCACCATACCAAATTGTGGTGGATCGTCGGTGTCCGAATCGAGGGGCAGGTGCTCCGGCGACGACATGGACACGTTATCAGTAAAATTGAACACCGTCTCATCTGAATCGGACGCGCCAAGTACATCTTGTTTTGAAGTTTCATCCCCCGCTGAAATGTTTGACGTACATAGATTATTAATTGTGTTTACAATTGAGTAATAAATTTTCATTCTGCAGCAAATATATTAATGCAGAACCAGCGCAGTATGACCAAAACCATTTGAATAATACTGTTTTCAAGTTACTTCCAGTCATTCTTAATAAGATACTCGATACATGTATACCACACATACAAGAAATACATCCAGGTATGGATATTTTTAACGCACGTACCCTTATTGATAGTGCCTGCAGCTTTAAGGTCCTTCAAATTCTTCTTCATCTTTGTGCTCTTAGATGCGCTGGTCTGTGTTACTCTCGGCTTGCCCTTGTCTTTTGTAGATTTTCCTGGATCGTCATTTCGGGCCATCTTCTTTCTAGCACATGTGATTGCCGAATTCAAGTACTTGTTCAGTTTATTCAACTGAACACCGATGAGCTTTTCAGAATATTCATTAGTTTTCAGCCAAGTCTGGAACTGCTGAATGACGATGCCTTTTTTGTTCTCTTCAAGTTGGTCCTCCACTACGTTAGCTTGTTTTCTAACAGCGCGCTGAGCAAGGGTTTCAACACCCCAAATACATTGCGCAAGATTGGAAACAAATATGCCTGGTTCGGTTTCCTTCATCAGTGAATCGTACACAGTCTTCTTCATAGTGACACCGTCTCCGAGGGCCTTCATATTTGGCAAGTCGTGAACTTGATTCACTAATTGCGCTGGAGGTACGCCAGTACTAGAAGCTTCAGCTGCGGACAAAGAAATTCCACATTAAAATGACAAGTGACGCATGAACAAATTATTCCAGACAATTTGACATGGGGTGATTCAGTACGAGAAACTTTCAAATTGCAAAAAAGCCTTCGACAATAGAAATAATGAAATGGTTTTACGACAAAATGCTGAGGACAATGTATCTTGATTCTCACAACAATTGAACTGTGCAGAACATCCTTCAATAATTGAAATTTTTTGTTAATGATTCTATGTGATCACATCAACGCACCGTTTAAATCTGATTCTTTCGGCTCTCTGCTGATCACTGCTAAAATTTGCTGCCCCATTTTTTCCGTCAGCGGATATTGTTTGGAGTCTTTTAAATCATAGTATTTTTTCTTCCAACGGTTTGCAGGTCACCGATTTCTTTGTAGCATCGGTCCAAGTCGTTGTTCAGTGACGAGCCTGCATTATAAAACCTGATTGCAGGCATGCTAGTATTGCATTCTGTGTTACTTGCAACATCGCCATCTGTTTGACTCGCATGTTGTGACTCACTGTCAGCAAACATGTCACGACAGGAATCGGGATCGTTTACAGGCTCAACTTTGTCAATAACCTGCGAAATATTATCATGAAAAAAAAAATGATATTGACAGACGTTGCGATGAGATTGGAAATAATCGTAGCGATTCTCCGAATTTTACCTCAAGCAATGCATCGAATTGCTTCATTCTCGTCCATGAGCATGAAGAATGAGAATATCCAGGTCACTTTATAACGAACAGTCAAGCATGGTAGCTGAAAAATGATACCTTATTCTGATTTAGGTCAATTGCAGTCCTCTTCACCTTGGCTGCAGCTGAACTCTTCTCTTTGTCAATTGTCATCGTCGTGGCTTTGCGGTGCGCCTGAAGAATCTTATCGGCTCCCTCAACTGTGGCAGATGTCTTTAGAGCGACCTGGTCAGTCTTGTAATGAAACAGAACATTCGTGAATTTGACCACCAAACGTAAATCATATAACATTGACTTTACTACTATTCTACTAGCTATAATAGCTAGATGAAGGAAATATTACTTCTAGTGAATTCTTTAAAACAGATCATGCACTCATACAATTTCATCATGAGAGGAATTAACAAGAAAAGTTTCAGAAAACTGGAATATTCGAGTACGTGCTCATGTATTCGAATCAGAAAACTTATATCACAACTGAATGAAAGTTAATTCAGTTTTTTAACTACCTTTTGTTTTTTACTTCTACGAATATTTGCTGACAATTCCTTTTGCTGACTTGCAGTTTCCTCAAGCAGAGTATTATTGAGTTTTGGAACGTGCGACCTCTTTGTGGATACTGCCTTCCGCAAGTCGTCCAATGTGTCTGTTATGATGTCATAAAATGGTATGAATATATTGATGAAGCATATGGGGCATTCCATGTCAACTCGACCAATGATTTTCCCTCACCATTTTTAATTCGTTTCATAATTTTTTATACTATTCTCCGAACACAAAAAAGCTCTTGTGAATTTTTTCACATTTTTTCCGCCAACCCTTATTTTTTTATGATACTTCAGACCTATCTCAAAATTGCATTGTTTTAAAAATCTCAAAAAATTCTCAAAAATCTCACTTTCCATCCCGGTCATTTTGACACCTGTCCGATGATAGGCCGATTTATCCTATACTTTCCTATACTATACTTTCTTATCCTATACTTTCCTATAATTTATCCTATACTTTCAACACCGATGGTTGCCAGGCTGGTAATTCAAGCACGACAACCCTGTGGCCGATCTACGCGACAATAAACGAATTGCCACCTGTTATGAGAAACAAGAACATGATCCTGGTCGGTATATGGGCCTGCCAGCGCAAACCGAACATGGCGTCCTTCTTGCAACCTTTTGTGGATGACGCTGCAGAATTGTCTGGCGACGGAATAACTTTTGAGATAAATAATGAAGTTGTGACAAGTAAAATTTATGCGTTATGTTCTTGCGTGGACTCCGTCGCCCGTTCAGCTATGCTGAACATGAAACAGTTCAATGGGTACTATGGCTGTACCTTATGCGAACATCCCGGGGATTCAATAGTCGATAAAAACGGACGAAGATCGATAAAATACACAGTTTCGACGAATGTTCCAGCGGAACGAACACATGAATCGATTGTACGTGACATGAAACTCGCACACGAAATAACACGAAACACCGGGAAGAGACTGGATGTGAAAGGTGTGTTCGGTCCGTCTCCCCTCATGAACTTAGCGCACTTCGATATGAGTCAAGCTCTTCCGCCAGACAGTATGCACTTATTCAGTGGTTTGATGAAGCAGTATACGGGTATGGTTCTCGGCGATAACAAAGAAGAGTATCACGTCGGAGCTCCGGAGCATGTGATAAAACTAATTGATGAACGTCTCACTGCATTGCGACCTCCGACATGCATTACAAGAACGCCCAGGAGTCTGAACGATCGGGCTCTATGGAAAGCCTCCGAGTGGAGATCTTGGCTGATATTTTACGCTCTAGTATGTTTCCAGGGAATCCTGCCGCACAAGTATTTAGCACATCTCGCGATGTTGGTTACGGCTGTTCGTATTTTAATGGAAGATTCAATCCCGAAGGACAGATTACTGTACGCGCATGACTTAATCCTGAAGTTTGTAATCCTATTCCAATCGTACTTTGGTGAAGGTGCAATGAATTACAACGTTCATCTGTTGCTTCATGTCTGTCGCGGAGTCGAAAATTTTGGTCCCTTATGGACCCACAATGCGTATCCATATGAGAACGAAAATCGACATTTGCTTGAACTGAAAAAGAGCCCGACTCATCTGGCGCTTCAAATTTCTCGACGATTTGTCATGTATAATTCAATATCCGCTTTCGGTGACAAATACACGATATCTCACCGAATTAAAGACTTTTGTGAGCAGCTGTCAGAAAGTAGAGTCAAATTCTCATACAAATCTAGCGATTGTACGTTGATCGGTTCCGGCAAACCATATTCCCTGAATCCCGAAGAAAAAGTCTGTTTACAGGGTTATCAATTTGAAACCTGTCTGTCGTATGACAAAATCATTTGTAAGCATTACAAGTACAACAGCACGCGTTACGAACGTTCAAAGAAAAATGATAACACTGCAGTTATCACCCAAGACGGAAAATTTGTAATTATTACCAATATATGTAAAATATCCAAAGCGAACGACATTCCTGAAGTCGTCGTGTTCTGCCGTGAGATAGAGATCGTGGAAACCCCATTCTTACAGACTAACGATGTTTGCGTAACACACATTAAAAAGTGTCGTAGCATAAGTAGAGGCCCGTTAGGAGCATATTCCTCTAAATCCCTAGCTGGACCGTGTATTTTGATGCAAACGAACCAAGGAAATTTTGTGTCAAGCGTTCCTAGAGGATGTCTCGGCGATTGATGATGGTTCGCTATAGCTATGATGCGTGCGTACAGTATGTGTATATATGGGCTAATCCCAGATGGAAGTCAACGAAGTTCAACCCAGCTGATTCTCTGCAAATCGATATAAAAAGAAAATCGGCGACCGATTTGGTGAGGTCGGGGTTGAACCTTATGCACGCTCATTTGAAGTAGCCCATATATGTATATTACAGTACATCATAATCCATTTCATCATCCACGAGAGTCAAATAATAATACGTACTACATACTATGAATGTCAGATTACGCTGGATAAATCAAAATTGTACTACCTAAAAGTTTTTTGGATTCCTGACCACGAATTCGAATCAAATTTCCACAGAAAAAAAAAACGCCTACAAAGCTGTCTAAATCAGCTTGTTCAAAATATAAATCGCGCACAGCTAATTATAATGCTTGGGTGAACGTTTTAATAAACGAATTTGACACTGGTGACCCCCTCTCAAGCCTCTTGGTCGTCTCTTGACGTTATGTGATAATCACGTGGGGGTAGAGAGAGGCGCAGCTGTGTATACAGATACATACGTGATGAGAGATAAAATTAAAACCCCTGTTAATAATGTTACATATGGATGTGGCTCGTGTTTAAATTGCGATTATTAGATGTGTGAGTATAAATTATATCAGAATATAAAAAGAATCGAGTATAGATAGAGAGACAAGAATGTAGAACAAAAAAAAAAAAATTATTTGCAATACGTCTGATTTACTGATAAAGATGATAATTCAACTATTTATGCATACATAGAGGCATATACATACCATGGAGTAATTATACATGTATATAATATCTATGTATACTGAAATTACTCTAATTTCGCAAAACTCACACACGTATTGTGTTAGAAACAGTAAAATAAGTTGGTCCAATAAACAACATAATTAAAATTAATTACAATAATTAATAATCTTAAATCAATTAAATAATGTTGAAAATAAATAAATAATATTAAGAATGATTAAGTAATATTGAAAATATTTGAGTAATATTGAAAATAGTTAAGTAATATTGAGAATGATTACACTCTCTGACACAATATAAGGTATTGACATATACCAAGGTATCCTCTGTAGCATAGTATGCGAAGCATGTAGTCAATTAGCGGCAATAAACATTTCTGTGAATTTTTCAAGTAACCAACTATGTACACATTTTTTTTCTTCTTTTTATCGCATTATCTCTTTTTCTCTCCTGCAGTAATCATGAGATCGTCAAAAGACTAATTCTTATAGCTGCGTCATAACTGTACAGTCAAACAAAAAAAGATTTTTTTTTATACTGACATAATTACACACACACACTTTGAGAATTATTTAGAAGAGGGATTCTAATTTTTCTTCTTTTTCTGTACAAAAACTCAATTTTGTCATCATCATCATTGTTATTGTTTTTTTTTTGTCATTAAAATTATACGAAAGATAAATTCCAATCTGACATTCCTGCAAGCAATTATATCTAATTGTAGTTTTTTTTTTATTTTGTTACGCGGGGGGGGGGGTGTAGCGTTACGTAACCGTAGCCTCAACGGTGTTTTTGGTCAATTTATACTTCTAAACTTCGTCAACTCACGATAAAACCGACTTACGTATTTCAAAATTGCGCGCCACCGGGCGCCGCATGCGCAGTCGACTTTAAGCAAGGAGTGCGCAACTCAGGACGGGCCAATCACACACGCTCTTGTTCTGACAAGGGCATGACCTTGCTACTAGACACGGTTTGTTATTCATCTAATTTACCAAAAATTACGTAACGATGAGGGGGGTGATGCCCAGTGTTACGGTTCCGTTACAGGGGGGGAGGGGGGGGTAAAAAATCTTCGAAAATAGCGGACAGCCCCAGACCTGGCGGATATGGCGGAAAAGTATGCGTCGCTGCGTAGCACCGAGACTACCATTTCAAATCTTCCTGATGAAGTGTTGAGGCAAATTATTTCGTTGTTGACCGCCAGAGAACGGATACCGTTGGGTGATTCGTGCCAGAGGCTGAAAACTCTCGTATTCGAGACCCGAGAGTCATTGAGATATTTGGATTTCTCAAAAAAGGCAGGCCTTACAACGATGGCACACATCCAGCGATACCTTGACAACGAAAATGCGTGTCGGCATATAATCAAAATCAATGCTAGCCATGCTAGATGTTTGAGGCCAGGTGACTTGTTGAATAATTCCATCGGCAAGGCAATCAACCTCGTTGAAGTCAACATACATGGTACGCGATTTGAAGACATGGGGCAATTGGGTTCATTCCTAAGACCGCTGCTACATCTCAAGAAATTATCCTTCGATTGGCCTGAAACTGCTGGGTTTGATACTAGTCTCCATAGGGAAATTTTACACCAACCGTTTAGCAAAGTCACGTACTTATCGGTGGACTTGGTCGATTTTGCTTTAGCAGTGTTTACTAGCTCTCTAGCACTGTGCCGACAGCTCAAGGAGCTGTATATCAAGGCAATTTATGACTTAGACCCTTTGTCACGCTCAATCCAATGGAATAACGAGATCAGGCAACTAACAAACCTCGAGGTCATTCGCTACGATGGATTAGGTGCTATTGAGACCAAGTCACAATTAATGTCCCTGCTTCCGGATCCTGAGAGATGGATCGATTTCCAGCTACGTAGTCCTGACGATTTGACTCAATTCTACGTTGAAAGAGATGTTGAAGTTTGTGAGGAACTACTGCAAAGCAAGAGGCTGCAGGACTTCTTGGACACCGGCCCGTGGGAAAACTTAAACTTGAGATGGGCTCGATTAAATTCAAGATGTCTGTTGAAGGAAGTACTGAGAATCACCCATCAAGATGTGCCAGAGGACTTGTGTTGCTTGTCGCTATCCGAATATACAGACCAGGATTTCCTGAACATCAAGGAAACCAAGGTACCAGTATGCGACTGATCGGATCGATATTTGTCGATCTTTCAATTAGCTGGGAGAAAGGGAATGACGCCTTCGTTCTCTGCAATGAAATTAAAAAAACGTTCGATGGTTTCAGCTGCTGCTGAAGAATCCGAGATATCAGATTTCTCACTTGTATATGAATCACCTAATCGAAAGAGGCTGCGACGTGCATCTTCTTGCGTCTGCTTTTCCAAATCTTTTGGAACTTTATTTGCACGGGGTCACAGAGAACTTGGGTGAGTGCATGGAGAAGTGTTTCAAATGACACTGGTTACATATACCGATACGATTACAGAAACTTTATCAAAGGATCCACGCTTCCGAAGACGTCTGAGCAAGAGGTGCGGTCCTGGAGAACCTGAGGAACAGGATGACTCGCCGAATCTGCATTCATCTTTCGGAATGCTCGTTGAAAATACACCCCATCTGAGACACCTCGCGTTGAATCGCATTAAGTAAATGGATTAAATAAAATATTAACCACAGGGCTGGTAGCGAGTCACTTCTTTCAATCAAAGTCACTTTTTCCAACATTTTATCACTTGAGTCATTTTTCAGGTCGTAATTTAGTTTCGCACTCCCAAAATATTTGTTTTTTTTTCAAATCTCTTCGGTATCATGCAAAAACAAATCTCCGTCTCTAGAAATACTAGAGTCACCCACCTGAGGCGCCAGTTAAGTATCTACCTTTGCGGGCGCGATATGCAAAATTGGGTACCGTGCAATAATGTACACGCAGTTTTCGACCAATGTTGTCAGTTTACCGAATTCAACACCCTTAGTACAGGCGCTTACGTGCAAGGCGACGAACACAGTAGCAATCTGCTTGTGAAGATGCTTACCTAACTGGTTTATTATCTTTTCTTATTCTCAAATCTGTTCGATATCGTGCAAAATCGCTTTAAATTATTCTTGTGTTCTACTCGAATCAGAATTACAATCCGTTGCAACGACTGTTGTTGATGTAGTTACTGAGTTATAAGTGAATTTTCCCCAGTCACTTGCAGTCACTTATTAGTCACTTTTTGGAGTATAAAAAACTAACTTTTTTCACTTATTTTGGCCCCCTCTATCGCTACCAGATCTGCAATTCGAAATATTGATTCCGTTTCAGCGAAAGTGTTTATGGTTGGGACTCGGCTGCGTTGTGTCTAATTTCTGGTTGGAAGAATCTCGAAACATTGCACATGGCAAACATACCCTGTTATCAACAATTCCTACCTGAAATTGGGAAGCGATGCAAAAATCTGCGGAAACTCCATCTACTCAATAGTCAAGTAAAAAAGGGCGCCACCATCGAGGTGCCTTCGTTTAAAATGTTCGAATACTGTCGTAACTTGAGGGACGTCTCGATAGAACACTTTGACAAAGGCCAAGTTCACATATTTTCGATGCTTGCCGAAAACGTAGAACTCCAAAGGCTTAAAGTAATCGATTATTGGCTTCCACATTCTGCGCCGCCCTGGATATCGTCCTTGCAAAACTTGATCCGCCGGTGTACAAAATTGAGCACAATGATTTGTTTCACCAGGTTTGAAACCGAGGATGATGCCAAAGAAGCGGCGTCTGCTGCAAGAAGGTGAATATAGCGCACGATTAGCTTGTAAGCATCAACTTTCCAATTTCCGCAAGTGGGAAGGAAGCTGCGAGCGATACTTGATGAAATTGTAGACATGTACTATTTGTAATTACAGGATGAAAGAAGAGTTCCGTCGTCGCGATGGCCAGATGCAATTGACTTGTACGGCCTTAGACGGACATAAACAGGAGGTGATTGGAACCGGTTTTTGAAGACCTCCCAAGAACCGAACCCTTCTTTTACAGCGGATAGTGGATTGAGTTTTGGCATTGAGGCGATAAAACATACGGTGGCAAAGCCTATAAAAAATGCGATTTTTCATAGATTTTCCAACAGTCTCGTATATGATCAACTTTTTTGTTGATTAATATTTTTTTGGAAATTCAAAAGCGAGCTCAGAGAGCAGCCAGGATCCGCCAAATTGAGACCAAAACCAATATCTCAATCGAAATCTAGCGATAGAAATCAGCGAGAGATATCCTTCGGAAAAGATGATTTTTCATGTGGTTCTCGAGCCTCGGAGGTGAAATTAGCTTTTTGCCTATCTAATATCCTATCGTCATTCCATTGGGCGTTCGAAAAGTAGCAGATATAAGACAGAACGTGACTACCTGCAATATATAATAACTTATGTGTTTCATAATGAACGCTGCAGTACGCAACTCTTCGTCGAGTACAGTAAACGAAACACTATGGCGTCGGTCGATCAGCTACAGAACATATGTATATAAAGAAAACTTAATCAACGAAAATGGGGGGAAAACGGAAACTTTGTTGAATCCCGCCAAGCCTCAATTTTATTTAATAATTCTTGCAAAAATATTGATATATTTTTTCTATATAGTTGATTGCTTACTAATCATCCAGTTATGAACTAAAATTATCTTACAATCTAATTTGAATCTCCGGCGCGTCAATGTCGTCTTAGGCCACAAAAATAGCGGCTACAAGCTCACTCGCTAGCATTCCGATGTACACGCGATCCTTGCTATATCCTATGTCAGTGGCGACTATGCGCCTCATATATCCGAAATACATGATACTCTCAATTCTGATCTTGAAGCTATTTCAAATACTCCCGCCGCGATGTTGATCCGCCTAACGGGAGATTGCGGAACACACATCATGGTGAGTCTACAATGGGGCCATACGGGCGTCGATGTACGCAGTGATGTACGCGGACGTTCTGACGTCACCCATAAGCTTTTGCTGTGTCACGTGATCACGTATACGCGTACCTCTGTCCGCATACGTCCTATTGTAGACTCACCATTATAGACTCACCATCAGTGTCTACGCGTCACGCGACATAGCAGCTACGATCTAGCAACGACACACTAGAGATCACGGAGACTATACTCTGGAGCACGGTCTTGTATACAGGTCTGGGAACTCGAGCGTTTTTCAATGGTGGAGGGAGTCTCACTTAGCGAGGCAAAAATGCTCTATTTCACGAGTTGACCGCTAGGTTCGCTGCAACCCGAGAGTAAGCTCCACTGGTAAGCTCCGAGAGAGACAGAAGTAGGTGTTCGTTCTCTGTCTGACACACGTAGTACATACAGTGGACGATCTGTCACGCTGTTTGGTGACATAACCTAACATCGTTGGTTTTCGGCCGTACTCTTTCGCGTTAATATGGCAATGTAAGTGGGCTACTATGCCAAACTATTGCGTCATTAATGCGTGTTTATGGACAGACGATGGAAAAGATAAGGCAAAGCGTTCCATCTTCAAAGATCATCATCATCATCGTTCATCATTGATATATTTGTATTAACGCAAAAGAGCACGGCCGAAAACCAACGATGTTAGGTTATGTCACCAAACAGCGTGACAGATCGTCCACTGTATGTACTACGTGTGTAAGACAGAGAACGAACACCTACTTCTGTCTCTCTCGGAGCTTACTCTCGGGTTGCAGCGAACCTAGCGGTCAACTCGTGAAATAGAGCATTTTTGCCTCGCTAAGTGAGACCGCCTGGATGAGAGAGTTCCCAGACCTGTATACATGGAGTAGAAGGAGACATATCTCCCCACGTTTAGGCTTCTAAAAGTGGTCGTAAAATCCCACGGTAAAGGGGGCGCTGCGAACGAGTCTGTACCGCAGAGATCCGGACTGACGTAGGCGCGCGCATCAGATACACGTAGCCATGTCCATGGTCACTATGGTTACGGGGAAAAGAGGATGGGGGTTACGCGGTATCTGGTGCGCGCGCTCACGTCAGCCCGGATCTCTGCGGTACAGACTCGTTCGTAGCGCCCCCTTTACCGTGAGACACTTTTTTCATTCAAGATATGTCTCCTTCTACTCCATGTCTGTATACAAGACCGTGCTCTGGAGGGACAGCTTAGCCCATCGCGCCCGACCGTTTGGCTGCCGTAGGCGGCGGTGGTTGGTGATACGCGCTGCCGCCACCCAGGGCGCGCCACTGTTGCCACGGCGATTGTTTGCCTCATCTCAGCATGGGCACTCATAGACTAGAGAGGAGTTTTCTCGCTGGACAGCTGATGGCCTCTTAGCTGATCGCGTGTCTTGGGTATACAAGTGACGAAGGTCGAAATATGAAAATGTGGTACATAAGAGCCCGGAAAGGGTCTAAATTCAATAAAGGAATGAAAAGATAAGAGTACGAAAATTATTTATAGATGAAATGATGATGCGAGCGAAAGCCCGCACGAAAGTTTTGTGTAGCGAGTCTAATTCATTAACGGGTAACGGGAAATTTTAATTGCATGTGTTTCCGCTTAGTGTCGATTTAGGTATTTTTTCAACTTTCAGAACCATTTTTTTTTAATAAAAATCCAATCGGAAAGCGTATGCTTCCTGACCGAGGGGGAAATAACTCGCTGAATAGACGTGTCAATGGTCCGCGAATTAGTACAAATTAATCGAACTTAATGAGAATTAACATGAATTAACTGAATTATTTCGAATTGAGAAGAATTAAAAAAAAAAATGGAATTAGGTTACCGAAATTAGATTGAATTAATTTGGATTCGGCGAAATTAACGAAAATTATCTTGAATCAATCGAAACTGATGCGAATTGACACGAATTGAATGAATTAGTATGAATTAACATGAATCAATCAGCATTAAACGAATTGAATTCGAATTGAGAAGAATTTCATAAAATTAAATAAAACTAACGAAACGAGATTAAATTGATTGAGATTAGGCGAAATTGACGAAAATTATTCCAAATTCATCGGAATTAACTTGGATTCGAGTTTGAATGAATCTCAGAAATATCGCAAATCAATTTTAGCTAACGTACACATGTATTATCAGGACTTTATTGAGAATTGAAGAATTAATTCGATGTAAACAAAATTAATTCGAATCACAGTGAACTAATTTGAATTACAATGGAATAATACGAATTGTAGTGAATTGATTTGAATTATAATGAAATTATTCGAAATATAGTGCGTTAAATTAGATTGCAAATAATTATGCTATTTAATTCAAATTCAAAAATTGATGTGTCAAGCCCGGATTGAGTTATTTTCCGCTCGTTCCGACAGCCGGCTATACACTGCCTTTGTTGGTCGTCATTTGCAGGCAGTAATGAACATTTCTATGCATTTAAACCAGATCACAACTATTCAGGACCGTTTAATATGTAAGCTGGAGACATTCCTAGGTGATGACATAGCAAAACATGAGTAAAATTTAATTTCAGGTGGGTGATACCGGCGCAACCCCTATCTCAGCCCATACATCGCCGGCCAGTGCCGTCGCCGTATCAACGGGTGCGCCCCTAGCGGCCGCCGTGCGAAGCGCGACGGCCCGACACGGCTGGCAGCCACTGCTAGCGCCCAGCTGTCCCTCCAGAGTATAGTCTCCGTGTGTAATCGGGTGGAATCTTGTGATGTTCCTCTTTCGCGATTGGCCGAGAGAAACAGTAGCGCCACGAGGAGCAAGTCTTGAGCGATTCTCATTGGATCGAATTATTCAGAAGCCAATCCGCGGCCAGAAGCACCCGGGAGCACCCGGGTGGAGTTTTGGAACGCAGCCCTTCTTGGCGAGAGGAGAGGCAGCGCGCGAGCCGACGGGTACTCCCACCGCCGACCCGCGATGCTTTTCCTTCGCTGGCGTCGGCCCCCACTCCTTCACTTTTGTGTAACCCCATTGAAAATCTTTAATTCGTTCCACTAGCTCGCCTATTCGATTCAGAGAAAAAATGTCAACATGTTGTTTATATAGCTTTTTTTTCTCTACAATTTTTGTCTAAAACTTTTTATCGGTTTCTACGTCGTTCACGCGATATTGCCCCTTTTTCACCCTTTTGCTCAACCCTTAGCGCGAAAAAATCTACCACCATTCAATTCAGGAGGTCGGAAACTATATGAAAAGTTCTAATAATAAGTTCTAACACTTACTGTTGTGGCAAAATCGCGTGGTACCGCGACTGGACTACATACCTATATAAACTAACCTTAGCTTGTACAATTTCATCGTATATTTAAAATGTTATTCTTCTAGTTGTAAAAAATTAGGATTCAGGTCAATAAATGAATCAGAAAATATCCAAATGAGTAGTAGGCGAATGTCAAGAATTTCAATTGCTACCATCATCAATTGCCATAAAAGTATTACGGTTTTCGATCAATTATTATAGATCTGCTTCTTTATGAAAACATTATTCATTAGCATATAAAATACAACAAACACAAAATGAGTCTACTTTGTACTTTATACGCAATTATAATATTAGGGGGCCCGGTGACATTATGTCACGGCCCTGAGGTTGAGGGGAACGCTATAGAGAGTGGGGGGAGAGCCCGTCAGATAGCGGAAGCGAGTTCGGTCAAACACGGGAGTTCGTCAAATAGCGGACGGTCAACCTGAGGGAGTTCGAGTGTGTGTGTATATATATATACTAGGGGGGCTTCGCCCCCCTGCGCGCTTCGCGCGCCAACCCCCCGATTCGGGTTGTATTCAGTAATATTTTGTACATGGTGAAAAAAGTCAAAAAGAAGAAATTGAAAATTCTGTATGGAATGAAAAAGTGTGATCTCGGTTATAGTGGTTTCGCGCGAAAGGTTTCTGCACGGATTACTGGGAGATTGGGATCCCATGATTCATATACTAAGTGTGAGTGGTTTTTTACAGTTTTTAACAGTTTTCTGTATCATGACTTGACATGTCCTGACATGACCTGTTATGACCTGACATGACCCGACATGACCTGTTATGACGATTTCGGTTCGGTTCGTTCCGGAAGACTTCGGGTCTTTCCGGAAGACTTCGGGTGTTCGTGGGGGATTCTGGGTAATCTCTGGGGGATTAGGTTAGGTTAGGTTAGGTTAGGTGGGGGAATTCGTGGGGGATTCTGGGTAATATTCTGGGTTAGGTTAGGTTAGGTTAGGCTAGGTTAGGTTAGGTTAGGTTAGGTTAGGTTAGGTTAGGTTAGGTTTAGGAACACTTTGGACAGGGGAACGGCGGAACGGGGAATCTTTCATGGGGGGGTCGTCGTCGTCGACCTTTGAAATCTTGATATATACAGAGTGGAGGGGAAGGGAGGGGGTGGGGGGATTCTGGGTAACCTACAGGGGTCCGCCTCGGGGGGGGTCGTCGTCGTCGTCGTCGACCTTCGAAATCTTGACACGGCGGCGGCGGCGGCGGCGGCGGCGGCGGCGATATCTTTATATAATATAGAACGATATACACACACACTCGAACTATAGGGGAGGGGCGGGCAAAATGGGCCCTGGCGGGCAAAATGGGCACCCCTAAAAATTTTTCGTATTTTTACAAAATTGAAAATTTTTCGGATTCCATTATTTTCTTGCTCTAACAAACTTCGAACAGCAAATCGACCATATATCTTGAAAACATAGGGAGTGGCGGGCAAAATGGGCCGTCTAATGACCAACACCTTAAGTAGAGGTTTGAGCGAATGGATCTTCTAATTTTGACCAAAAAACGATAACCCGACCGATGCCGAGTGTTGGACGCCCTTATCTGAAAAGTCCAAAAATGGCGGGCAAAATGGGCACCCCTAAAAATTTCAAATTTTTTCAAAATTTCAAAAATTTTGAAACTATCGTTGTATAATTTACTTCAGAATCCTTCAAACATGATATTAGCTATGTATAAGACGCTCCTAGAGAAAGTGCGGGCAAAATGGGCCCCCTGAAAAAAAGTTTGTACTTTATGAAAATTGAAAATTTTTCGGATTCCATTATTTTCTTGCTCTAGCAAACTTCCAACGCCAAAGCGACTATATATCTTGAAAACATAGGGAGTGGCGGGCAAAATGGGCACCCTCGGAATTTTCATCCTTCTTCAAAATTGAAAAACCTTCTAAATTTCATTATTCATTTGCCCTCGCAAACTTTAAATATCTCATGTTTGATGGATTCTGAAGTAAATACGAAAATGATGTCAAGATTTTTGATACTTTGAAAAAATTTGAAATTTTTGCGGGGGCCCATTTTGCCCGTCATTTTCACGATTTTCGGACTTTTCAGATAAGGGCGTTCAACACTCGGCATAGGTCGGGTTATCGTTTTTTGGTCAAAATTAGAAGATCCATTCGCTCAAACCTCTACTTGAGGTGTTGGTCATTAGGCGGCCCATTTTGCCCGCCACTCCCTGTTTTCAAGATATATGTATAGTCGATTTGGTGTTTGAAGTTTGCTAGAGCAAGAAAATATTGGAATCCGAAAAATTTTCAATTTTCATAAAGTACAAACATTTTTTCAGGGGGCCCATTTTGCCCGCATTTTCTCTAGGAGCGTCTTATACATAGCTAATATCATGTTTGAAGGATTCTGAAGTAAATTATACAACGATAGTTTCAAAATTTTTGAAATTTTGAAAAAAATTGAAATTTTTAGGGGTGCCCATTTTGCCCGCCATTTTTGGACTTTTCAGATAAGGGCGTCCAACACTCGGCATCAGTCGGATTATCGTTTTTTGGTCAAAATTAGAAGATCCATTGATTCAAACCTCTATTTGAGGCGTTAGTTCCTTAGGGTGCCCATTTTGCCCGCCCCTCCTATACCGTGAGTAACCCTGGATACCGAACACTCGGTTTAGCAGAAATGGCGGCGGCGTGAGCGTAGACAGCCAGTGGTTCTCGGTGTTCGGACCCGCACAGAGAGGGATTCCAGATATGCCTCGTTCAAACTAACTTGGTTTTATTTCAACGCGCCGAAACGCGCGATTCAAATTTTGTGGTTAGATTGAGGTTAAGAGCAGTGTTGGGCAGCTGCAAATTACGTAGTGTAATTCATTACATTCAACAATAATAAATTACAATTGTAATTGTATTTTACAACAATAATAAATTACATTTATAACAATAATGAATTACAATTGTATGCTCAACACTGGAGGAAAAATGTTCTGATGTTTATGAACCATCAAAAATGATCAGAGAGACTGAATTCTTTCGCCTTGGTTCTACCGAGACTAGATTCTTCGCCTTGAGTCTACCAAGAGTGAATTCTCCGTCGACGCTTTAGGTGGACGCAGACCAGATTCTGCGCCTCAAGCCAACGGAAAGTGAATTTTCTGGCGACGCCTTGGGTCTACGGAGACTAAGTTCTTCGCCTTAGGTCTACGGAGACTAAATTCTTCGTCTCAAGCCGACGGAGGGTGACTTCTTCTTTGACGGAGACTAGATTCTTCGCCTCGAGTCTCCGGAGAGTGAATTCTCTGACGATGCCTTGGGTCTACGGAGACTAGATTCTTCGCCTCAAGCTGACGGAGGGTGACTTTTTCTCTGACGGAGACTAGATTCTTCGCCTCGAGTCTCCGGAGAGTGAATTCTCTGACAACGCCTTGGGTCAACGGAGACTAGATTCTTTGTCTCAAGCCGACGGAGGGTGACTTTTTCTCTGACGGAGACTAGATTCTTCGCCTTGAGTCTCCGGAGAGCACTTTCTCTGACAACGCCTTGGTTCTTTGCCTCAGGTCTACGGAGACTAGATTCTTCGTAGACCTAAGGCGAAGACCTAAGGCGAAGAATCTAGTCTCCGTAGACCCAATGCGTCGTTAGAGAATTCACTCTCCGGAGACTCGAGGCGAAGAATCTAGTCTGCGTCAGAGAAAAAGTCACCCTCCGTCCGCTTGAGACGAAGAATCTAGTCTCCGTAGACCTAAGGCGTCGTCAGAGAATTCAGTCTCCGGTGACTCAAGGCAAAGAATCTAGTCTCCGTCAAAGAAGAAGTCACCCTCCGTCGACTTGAGTCGAAGAATCTAGTCTCCGTAGACCTAAGGCGAAGAATCTAGTCTCGGTAGAACCAAGGCGTTGCCAGAGAATTCACTCTCCGGAGACTCAAGGCGAAGAATTTAGTCTCCGTCAAAGAAGAAGTTACCCTCCGTCGACTTGAGTCGAAGAATCTAGTCTCCGTAGACCTAAGGCGAAAAATCTAGTCTCGGTAGAACCAAGGCGAAAGAATTCAGTGTCATTGATCATTTTTAATGGTTCATAAACATCAGAACATTTCCTATAATACTCTCAATCAGTGTTGAGCGAATTTGTAATTACTCAATTACAATTGCAATTCATTATTGTTGTACCAACAATTGTAATTGGCATTTATAACAATAATAACTGACAATTGTAATTTATTATTGTTGCAATTACAATTGTAATTTATTATTGTTGTGAATTACAATTGTAATTTATAATGGAAATGTAATCAATTGCACTTAACCTCAATCTAACCACAAAATTTGAATCGCGCGTTTCGGCGCGTTGAAACAAAACCAAGTTAGCTTGAACGAGGCATATCTGGAATCCCTCTCTGTGCGGGTCCGAACACCGAGAACCACTGGCTGTCTATGCTCACGCCGCCGCCATTTCTGCTAATCCGAGTGTTCGGTATCCAGGGTTACTCACGGTATATACGTTCAAAGAACGTTATAAGAGTACGTTGTGAAGACGTGTAAAATGATTATATACATTGATTATACGTATATGTACATATATGTATATACATATATATACATATATATATATATATACTAGGGGGGCTTCGCCCCCCTGCGCGCTTCGCGCGCCAACCCCCCGATTCAGGTTGATAGTATGTGATGTCGTTCTAGATAGTGAAGAAAAGGTTGAAAAAAGGATAAAAAATGTATGTAGAACGAAAAAAGAGTGATTTTTGTTTCAAAGTCGCCACGATGTGTGCTACGCACGCAAAATAGGATAGGATAGGATTCGGGTTGTATTCAGTAATATTTTGTACATGGTGAAAAAAGTCAAAAAGAAGAATTTGAAAATTGTGTATGGAATGAAAAAGTGTGATCTCGGTTATAGTGGTTTCGCGCGAAAGGTTTCTGCACGGATTACTGGAAGATTGGGGATCCCATGATTCATATACTAAGTGTGAGTGGTTTTTTACAGTTTTTAACAGTTTTCTGTATCATGACTTGACATGTCCTGACATGACCTGTTATGACCTGACATGACCTGTTATGACCTGACATGACCCGACATGACCTGTTACGCCTGACATGAGGTTTCTGCACGGATTACTGAAAGATTGGGATCCCATGATTCATATACTAATTGTGAGTGGTTTTTTTTACCGTTTTTAACAGTCCTGTCCTGACATGACTTGTTGTGACCTGACATGTCCTGTTGTGACCTGACATGTCCTGTTATGACCTGACATGTCCTGACATGACCTGTCATGACCTGAAACGTCCTGACATGACCTGTTATGACGATTTCGGTTCGGTTCTTTCCGGAAGACTTCGGGTCTTTCCGGAAGACTTCGGGTGTTCGTGGGGGATTCTGGGTAATCTCTGGGGGATTAGGTTAGGTTAGGTTAGGTTAGGTGGGGGAATTCGTGGGGGATTCTGGGTAATATTCTGGGTTAGGTTAGGTTAGGTTAGGTTAGGTTAGGTTAGGTTGGGAACACTTTGGACAGGGGAACGGCGGAACGGGGAATCTTGACACGGCGGCGGCGGCGGCGGTGGCGGCGGCGGCGGCGGCGGCGGCGGCGATATCTTTATATAATATAGAGCGATATATAACGTTAATATATAGTATATATATACACTAGGGGGGCTTCGCCCCCCTGCGCGCTTCGCGCGCCAACCCCCCAATTCAGGTTCTAGATAGGGAAATGAAGATGAAAAAAAAATTTGAAAAATGTATATGGAATGAAAAAAGATTGATTTTATTTTGAAATGCGCCACACTGTGTAGGATAGGAAAAATAGGCGCCAACCTCCCGACTCGGGTTGATAGTATATTATTTTATACAAAGTCACCACGAAGTGACAAAATAGGATAGGGTTGTACAAGATTTTTAAGAATCTTGGTACGAACGGTTCACGCGCCTATTCCCCGGCACGGGCTAAAAAAAAAAAATCTTTACGGATTACGGTATGGAGTGATGAACGAAGCGAGCGTCGCAGATTTTTATACATGTTTCGGAATAGGACGAAAAATGGCGTTCGAATCAATTTCGAATGGAATGAAACCTTTCAACGAATTGAAAAGAATCACTGTGTTACGTACTACAGAGAATAAAGATGGGGACAGGATTGTAATGACACTATTATCGTTTCCACACCACTATAAGTGCATGATGTAGTAGATAATTCGGCGCGTTTTTTTTATAGTGGTATCCCCAGTAGGCATAATCCACTGGTCGCTCTGAATTTTACATTACAATGATGTCTAAAAAAGTTGAGAATGGTATAACTCACGTAAGAATTCATCCTTCGTCACTGAAAAAAAAAATGTACATCCGTGACTAAACTATTGACTCTAATCCAACAATGGAGAAGATGTTGAAAGTTTGAATGTTTACAAAATTGTAGGTTACAAAATTTCCGGCCAAACGATATTCCTTATACTTGTGAATTCCTCTGAATCAATTTCTATGAACAATTTTTCTGGATTCCTGCACCGTGAAAGGGCTACGTATAATTGGCCATGGGAAAATAATGGTTTACGAAAATATATCCCTACGCTTTCAAAACTCTGACCTTGAGATTTATTTATCGTCATCGCAAATGCTAACATAATTGGAAATTGCTTACGGTATAGGTTGAACGGCAAAGACGAATGCTCTCCAGTGTCTAACGTGACTCTGGGAATGAACGCAAAATTTCCCTGTTGATGTCCAGTAATAATTATTGCTTTAATGTTGAATTTATATAGTGCCACAATTTTCAACCTAGTGCCATTGCAGAGTCCATCACTAATGCTTAAGTTCCGAATGAGCATTACAATGGCCCCAACTTTTAATGTTAATTTGTGAACCGGTAATCCGGGAAATTTTAAAGAATTTAAGTAGTCTACCGGGTAATTTAACTGTACATCTTCTTCGGATTCATCCATGCCTTTATGTCGCGCAGAGTCTATACTATAATAAATTTTGTAAAAATGTAAAATTCACAGCGACCAGTGGATTAGGCCTACTGGGGATACCACTATAAAAAAAACGCGCCGAATTATCTACTACATCACTTATAGTGGTGTGGAAACGATAATATTCTGACGTGACCTGCCCTGACCAATGACCTGACGTGATTCTGGGTAATCTACGGGGTCGGCTCGGAGGGGGGGGGTTGCCGTCGTCGTCGTCGACCTTCGAAAGGGCAGAGGGGTGAAGCCGCGGGAGGGGGAGGGGGAGGGGGAGGGGGGAGGGGGGTCTTGACACGGCGGTGGCGGCGGCGGCGGCGATATCTTTATATAATATAGAGCGATATATATATATATATATATATATATAATTTTTCTAATATAGAGTTTTGAAAGCGTAGGGATATATTTTCGTAAACCATTATTTTCCCATGGCCAATTATACGTAGCCCTTTCACGGTGCAGGAATCCAGAAAAATTAGATATATATATATATATAGTAATATAGTATATGTGTATCAGGAGTATACTTTGAGGACTTTCCAGTATATTGGATGACTACTTCGGGGACATTCGGCTGTTTCGAGGACTGTCCCCAAAATTAGTTACATGAATCGTATACTTCGAGGACTGTCTTCAAAAAATACGCCGTATGTGATTTGAATACTTTGAGGACTCCGTAGACACATAAATATTTTGAGGACTGTCCTCAAAAATACACGACCCACTGAAGGTTCGGTCAATTTGAGGACAACACTTGAAGGTATACTTTGAGGACCATCCTCAAAATGAGTGTTTATCGCAAAAGAGCGGCGTTTCATCTGAATACCGGCTTTTCATGACAGGCTTTATGGGAATGCTGAATAGTAGAAATCGGAAATCAACTATTTTGAAGTATTCTTCATACCGAATTTTTGTCATTAAAGGATACTGATCCTCGGCAATCGAGTCGTTGGAGTGAAGTAAGTCATTTGAATCCTCGAAGTATATTTGACTCAGACGCCGTGTCCCCGAAGTAGACCATACCTTGGCAGCAAAGCCCTTGAAGTATACCATACCTCGGAAACCGAGTCCCCGGAGTATCCTATAACTCGGCAGCTAAGTCTTTGAAGTATACTGTGCTTCGGGAACCGAGACCCCAAAGTATCCTATACCTCGGAAGCCGAGTCCCCGAAGTATACCATACCTCGGAAACCGAGTCCCCGAAGTATACCATACCTCGGAAACCGAGTCCCCGAAGTATACCATACCTCGGAAACCGAGTCCCCGGAGTATCCTATAACTCGGCAGCTAAGTCTTTGAAGTATACTGTGTTTCGGGAACCGAGACCCCAAAGTATCCTATACCTCGGAAGCCGAGTCCCCGAAGTATACCATACCTCGGAAACCGAGTAAATGCGAAAATAGTAATTCAAAATTAATGCATTATTCATTACTCAAATTCACATTGATGATCAATAGATTGTGAAACCATTGGTCATTAATTGAGTAATACATAATGGATTTGGATCGCATGACACATTACCAAAGTAATGAGAGCTTGGATTACAGTAATAAATCGCAATCATTTTTTTTTTCATCATCTTACGTAACAAAATAATGTATTAAACATTATCACTCAGTAAAAACTCGACAGAAAATTGGTACTCACAATCAGTATCCATTCCATGTCATATGGAACGAAAAAAAATGCTTTGTTGCAGCTATAATTACTAAAGTGATGCGTAATGGGGAAAAATTACAGCAATTATCGAAAATTTAATGGACAATGCAGCCAATGCCCATTAATAATCACCAAAATAATGCGCAATAGGGAAAAATTGCATTACTCATTAAAAATGTAATAAACAATGGAGCGAACATCCATTATTAATTACCCAAATAATGCATATTGAAAAAAAAATCCATCACTCATTAAAAATATAAAGAGTAATGAATTGGATAATGCATTAGTAAAATAATGCATTTTTCACAACTCTGCTCAAGTATAGTTTAACTATCAGACTTTCCGTATTTTCCGATCAGATCCTGGAGTACTGAACGTTGCAACCCACGTGCCATCCAAAGTTACTTCGAGGACTCAGTTCCCGGAGTATAGTATACTTCGAGGACCAGGAGTTTGAAGTTTAGTATACTCCGAGGACCGGGACCTTGAAGTATAGTATACTTCGGAGACATGGAATTGGAGTGAAGAATATTTTTGGAGGATACGCTTTCAAAAATCGTGTATTTTAAATACATATCCGCGAATTTCATTCTGTCCCGTCAAGTACACTGTTGGAAATAATCTGTGTAAATGTTAAATTTTTTGCGTGTTAAAATTTTTGTGTCATGTTTAACTATCCTTTTGAGTCGTTTCAACATTCGCGAATTATGTCAATGCATCAAAAAGTGTTAAAGCCAAATGTAACACAAAAGCCGTTCATTTTAACACAAAAATCTCGTTCGCTCCTTAATGGATATGAAAAATGTTAAATTTGTGTTGTTTCGTCAACACAACACACCATTTTATGTAGAAATGTACTACTGACAAATGTTGAAATGATAGTAGAACAAAAATGGCCACCGTCGTCGGATTTTGCCTGTTATTACGTGTCGTGCACGGTCTTCTAGACTCGACAATTCGATTTTCTGCGAAAATCTGTGAAAAATGTGCTACGCTAACTCAATTTCATTAACTGTACATCTGCAGAAATGATATAAAGGAAAAAGTTGTTTCTTTTATTAAGCGATCGTATAGCGTAGTGGTTAAGGCGTGCGACTCGTAATGCGAACACCGGTGAGCGTCCCGGTTCAAACCCCGGCTAGGATTAGGAATTGCGAAATTTATCACTGCGAACTCGAGATGCGTTTTTCTTCACATGTATGTTTAAATGTGCATTAAAATATCCTTTACCACTAATATCTAACAGCGTGAGCATCGAAAACAATCTGTTTTTTTAATTTCAATTTTAGTTCCAGCCATTTACTTATGCATTTTCCACGCATATTGAAAGTTGAAACAACATACGATTTGACATTATCGTTCTGTTCAATTAACTCAAAAGTGCAGTGTTAAAATTACAAAACAATATGTTGAATTTGTGTTAATTTTTACAACCATTTCGTTGTGTCAACGCTTGACATTAACGGCTTGTGTCAGATTAACATATTTTTTATAGTGGACCTACTGGGACACGCGAAAAATGTTGAATTTAACACTTTTTTTCTAACAGTGTACTATCTTAATCATCATTTTCTATTCCACTCATTCATTCCAACTCATATGCCTCATATTTAGTGGAAATCCGTAATGGTGAATTCATGTAAGAAAAAAGAAGCTTGATGATCGTCATGCGTCGTGTGAATTCACTATTGCACATGTTTGCCGAGCAGAAGCCATCCACTAAAGTCAAGGTGTAAATAAGAGTATCATCAAGTGATACTTGATCAGAACAGAATGACTTCCTAGAATGTATTGTTTAAGTATACTGTCTCAGAAATGGTGTCCTCGAAGTATACTCCACTCCGAAACCGTGCCCTCAAAGTATAGTTTACTCCGAAAATTAAGTCCTCGAAGTATACTTTACCCTCACAACTGGGTCCTCAAAATGAAATATACCTCGAGAACCGTGACCCCGAAGTATACTCCGTGTAGCAGGGGAGTGAAGTGGTTCCGTACTTCAGGTTTAGACGTCAAAGTATGAAATACTTGAGAAACTTGGTGGATGACCGATAATTGTGTGTATGATGGAAAACCAATGAATTTGATGGAAAATCAAAACTCTGACTCTCATTTTATTGAGTGACTCATTTTTCCAGCGAATATGTATATTAGGTATGCTACAAGGGAGGAAAGAGTGCGATTTTCGCCGAGTGCGAGGTTTGCTGCCCGAGGCACGAGCGAAGCGAGTGCAGCGAGGGCAGCACGAACACGAGGTGAAAATTGCGCTCCTCCCGTGTGGCATATGCTATTTTTCACCCGACTTCGATAAAATGACCTAATTCCGTCGCTGTAACGCGAATGGAAAGTAGGTAGTCAATTTTTGACCAGAAGGAAGAGATAGTATATTACGTACCTAGGCCAGTAAAGTAAGAAAAGTCTCAGATCACATGTAATTGTTGGCCGAGGCGAAGCCGAGGCTGACAAACATGTGATCTGAGGCTTTCTTATTTACTGGCCAAGGTGTGTATACTATTTTTCTGCTCGACGCAGCCGGAAAACGGCAACTTCGTTTAGCGCAGCGGCCAGAAAGTTGCCACTTTCCGGCCGGAGGGCAGAAAAGTGATTAACCGGGCAGGAAAGTAGACTGCCGGGCAAAAAAGTCGACTTTTTTGCCCGGAAATTTACTTTTTGGCCCGCTTATTCACTTTTCCTTCCATCTGTTCGAAAATTGATAACTACTTTCCGCCCGGAATATGGTCATTTTATCGAAGACGGGCAAAAAGAAGTACATGCCACACGGGAGGAACGCGATTTTCCTCCCTTGTAGCATAATATACTATTTCAATCGTTGGTAGTTATTAAACCCGGGTATCATGCGCCTCTGATATGTCGACACTGTTTTCAGAAAATCCAGAGCTCCATGTTGGTCACGAACCTATCATTTCGAATTTCAACCAAATGCATGAGTTGAAATCAGGGCCAAGCAGAAAGAGTCATGAAGTGTTACTTGAACTGAACAGCTTGAATTCTAGAAACGCGTTTTGACAGTACACTGTCTCCAAAACTGTGCCTCCGAAGTATTCTCTACCTCGGAACCCGAGTCCCCGAAGTATTCTCAACCTCGGAGCCCAAGTCTCCGAAGTTTACCATACCTCGGCAGCAAAGTCCTTGAAATATACTATACCTCGGCAGCAAACCCTACTGAAAGAGATATGAAATATTACATGAAAAAGTACATTCTATGTTTTATAAAGGTATATAATTACATTCATGATACAAATTATTATGTACTTTATGATATGATTTTTATTCTAACCATTGTTGTACAAATACACATAATTTATTACCTAATTTATCGTGTGTGTTTTACATGATAAGATTTTACAATAAAAAAAGAAAACCAAACGAAAATCTAAACCGGGATCGAACTGCCGTCCTGCGAATTCGGAATTTAAGCAGTGACGCTAGCCACGACACTTTTTGAAGCATAGCGTACTTGAATAGTTTTAGCTTCATGAGTTCCAACGACTTAGAAGAAACTGTGAATCAATCGCAATCATATCAAAACTTATGAACCTAAGACTTCGTTATATTATAATGATTATGAAGTACCGTAGCTCAGTGCGTCACTACTCTCGAACTCGACAAACGGCGGATTGATACCGGTTCAGATGTTTCTTTTTTTTTCTTCTTCTAGCGTTCATCTAGCGGTAAATCTGATGATGTAAAACGACACACAATAAATTAGGTGATAAATTATTTTTATTTGTACAACATAATGGTTAGAACAAAAATCATATAATACAGTACATAATAACTTATATGATAATTCGAATCATGAATCTAATCATAACTTTATAAAATT